>CM024759.1:57484595-57937186 GCA_014218235.1 Colocasia esculenta | reverse complement strand
CACAGAACTCTATTCTTCTGTCTGTGCAATCTGTCGACAGACGACAACTTATCTGTCGACAGATCTCACAGGTTCTGCTCTGCCCGAACTGGCCTTTCTTCTGTCTATGTGATCTGTCGACAGGCACTTCTCTAGCTGTCGACAGACACCATTCTTCAAGTAATTCATGCCTATTTCACATACTACTTGTTCAGCAGGTTCATGAACTTTCACTAAGGTGTTTATTGGGTGGATATACATGTTTAACTTCCTCATATATACATGATATTGATGCTATCCCCTAAACCACCATGATTTGGACATACTACTCATGCTTGGGTTTATGTTACATCATTTTGAAAACATTGAACTATCTTCGAGGATTAACACTCTAAACTCCGTTGAATAATTTCCTTGTAGGCTCACACCATTCTCAATACAACTGAAAAATCTTATGGTTATTGAACTTTATGTTTTGAACTGAAGGATCATCATATACGTCTCCTTGATCTTAAGTTTAGCTAAAATGGAGAAAAGCTACCTATTTCAGAAAAGTATATACAACGTCATTTAAAAATATTGGGATAAAGGTAGAGCTATGATGGGTCTTGCTGAGTAACCGGGGAGACGGGCATCACAAATGTCTGCCCTCGCGTCAAAAACCAAACTCATTATCTCTATACAACGGTATAATGGAAACTTCGACTGAGTAACTGGGGGTACGGGCACTTGTCATGTCTATCCTCATGTCAAAAGGTGTGAAGTTATCTTGAATATCACTTTTCCCATTGAATTCTTGTCTTGAAAGCAAAAAAAAAAAAATTGAAATAGTGTGAAGCCTCCACAGTGTCTCAAATCTAAAGGTCATGTACTGTCTATGGCTATCCAGAAGTTTAGACATTTATTTCAATCATCATTTGATCATCATAAACTTGGGATAGTGTTGGTCTACAATGTCCTTAATCAACCAAGGGTAATGGTGTCCTTTCTCAACGAATGGAAAATGTTCTCTTAATGCTTTAACTTTAAGTCCCTTGGGTATTATGTTTAAACCATTAGGTAAGTGGGAGAGCCTTAATGTCCATGACAATGATAGGTTACAATATGTGTTTACCCATGTTACACCTTACAAATATGACTCATGTAACCAATGCTCCCATTTCTTTCTTCTTCAATCCACATCAAACATCACTGGCAGAACTCTGCAAGATCTGTCGACAGATCCCCTATCATCTGTCGACAGCCGGCGGAAGACCCAGTTTGGGAAGTCCAACGGGCACGCCGTTTGGGGCTTTTTTGGTGGGCTTGCCTTTTAAATTCCCTCCTCTTTCTATAAAAAGGCATCCATAGGACCCTTCTCCTCCTACCACCAAAACCCCTCTCCACCTCCCCTCCAAATCTCCATCCCCTGTTTGGACGGGAAAACCCTATTCCTCCGGTCTTCCTTCCTCTCATCCGCCCTCACCCACGTCTCTTCTCACGCTCATCCTTCTTCTTCTAGCCTTCCTCATGTCTTCCAGGCCGTCCAAGAAATTGGCTTCTCGCCGCCGTCCCTCCTCTTCTCGGGCCGACGGGGCTGAGGCTGAGCGCAGGACAAAGCATCGGGACGATCGTCTTCCCGAGCTTGTGGTGCCTCCCCGTCTTCACCTCACCCACTCAAAGGGGACGCATACCAAGTTTGTCCAGCAACGGTATGTAGAGTTTGAGTCCTTGGCCGTCATGTTTCCTAATCTCCAACCCCTATTCGACAGTCAGGCTGGACTCCGTTTCTCTACCGTCACATGCGGTATTCTCCTTCTGCCGTTCGTGACTTCTACAACACCTTGGCTACACTTCAGATGATCGTTTCTTTACCACCGTCAAGGGCACCACTTTTCAACTCACTGAAAATCTTCTTTGCACAGCCCTTCAAATCCCCAATTCTGGAGTTGATATTCTAAGCCACAAACCCGATGCCTCTGTCTACTACCCACTCCTCACACTTGAGGATTATGATGGCACCAAGAAAATCTCTAAACTCAATGCAAACTCATTTCCTCAATTGATCAGGATGATCCACCACATATTCACTACCATGATTGCACCTAAACATGGCAGTCGGGAGTTGGTCACCGATGTTCACAAATCTCTCTTCACCTACTTCCTCAGTTGTGAACCCATTAATCTCCCGCTTCTGATGCTTCGTCTTATCCACAAAACATTCTACCAACCCCGGAGATCGATGCCTTTTGCCTGTCCACTTACCTCCCTCATGAGGTTCATCGGCATTGACATTCCAGACAGCGAGTGCATAGTGCTAAATTCTCGCAACAGCTTTGATCTCACTGCCGCACATCGCATGGGATACAAGCTTGTTGATGGAATTGTTACCCGGGAGCTTAAGGGTAAGCACCTGCTGATGCCCGTAGACGAGAATGTTGAAGACGAAGATGAGAATGTTGCTGATGATGCTGAAGATGAAGATGAAGACTCCCCTCTGAATCACATGGTATGCCGGGAGTTGAGATTGTTAGTGATGCTCCAACTCAACCATCCATCAGAGATTTGATTGCACAGTTACAGCACAGATGACCACTGGATTTGAAACCTGAACACAAGATTGGATACAGTGGACTCGAGTCTGGAATCACTTGCGGACACTCAAGTCCAGCTCCAGCTCCGTATGACAAGGCTTCAGACAGAGATGCATAACACTCGTCAGCTCCAGCTCCGCCTGCTGATGATGCTGCCTAGATAGGCTTTATGTCTAGGATGGGTCTTCACGTAGTGTCTATGTCCTGTCTTTTCTGAGTCTTATGGTCTTTTTATTTCACTTTGTCGTCATGTATCTTCTTTCTCTTTCATGTTTATTCTCAGTCAAACAATTTTTGTACTGTGTATGCCTCCTTCAAATCAATGAATTCACAGTGCCATGTTCCATGTTTGTCTATATGTTTTGTCTGATGAATGCTTTTAGATGTTGTCAAAAGGGGGAGAAACCTCAATGCGAATTAATTGATAAATTTTGTCATCATCAAAAAGGGGGAGAATGTTGGGTTTTCATTCTAACATTTATAGCAACATTTTTCGATGATGAATAACTTCAATTGAGGTTTGATACATGTAACACATGAAATAGAAACTAATGCAATACTTGATTATTTGTGTATTCAAAATACTTAGTTTTACATGTTTCATCATGTAGGTACAAATGCACAAAGTCAAGCTCTCTCCAAGCAAGTGAAAAAGATCACAAAAAGCAAAAACAAGGTTACCTGTCGACAGACACAAAAGACCTGTCGACAGATCTCACAGGTGTGGTCTGCCAGAAGACCCATAGTTCAGAAATCTTCATCTGTCGACAGATGACAGATCGGCTGTCGACAGATCTCACAGTCCAGATATCCGACTTCTGTCGTTTACATAAAAGAGCACATCTGTCGACAGATGGTCTTCGACTGTCGACAGATCTCACAGAGCTGAAGATCCATACTTCTGTCTTACTGTCGCCTGTCGACAGATGGCCAAGACCTACAGACAGAGTACAATTCAAATTACGGAAAGTTTCTAAGTTATCCTAGGAGGTGTTTCCAACTCTCACGTTTCTCCATGTGAGAACTCCTATATTTAAACACCTCTTAGAAGGAAATTTCGCAGAGAAGCAGCCACAACCAAAACCCTAGAGCTACTCCAAGTTTCACAAGAGTTGCTGCTGCCCTGCTTCAGACTGCTGCACAGAGCCCTAAAGATCCGTCTATCCAGCAGTTCCTGAAAGAAGAACGTCGAGGATTCAATTCTTCTCCATCGACTCAAAGCATTCAAGTGAAGATTGAACTTCCTCCAGGCGTTCTCAGAACAGTTCTTCATCGGATTTATTCTCTCACTCAGAACTCTCCCTGTTTTCATATTCTACCATCCGGTGTTGCTGTGGTGATTCAGCGATCCTTGTGCTTGAGATCACGTGTGTGTGTTTCTGATCGTGGGTGCACATCAGAAAACACGTTTGTGTGAGTTGTAGTAGTCCCGAACTCGCTGATAAGCAGTTTTTTCTCTATGTGTGTGTGTCGTGGACGTAGGATACACGATTTGTGTACTCCGAACCACGTAAATATTAGTGTCTTGTGTTTTGAACGATTTTCACGTTAGATGCTTTGATAGGCACGTTGCATTCACACACTAGATAGATTGCTAACTCATCTACACATCGTCAACACATCTAAGTCTCACGTTGTTTCTTCAGAAATTCAAAGACTTTGTTGTGAAATTAAAACGGTTGTCTTCATACTTTTATTGGTAGTATCTATTCAACCCCCCCTTCTAGATTACATATGGGATTTCGCAAACCTTTCACACATGATTTTGGATATCATATACCTAGATCAGAGTTATAGATAAATGTCTGAAAATTTTAACACTAATTAAATGAGATTCTCTAGGGTCTGCTTGATATCTAACACACATGCATACACTAAATAGTATATCAGGTCTTCTGGCAGTTAAGTAAGTAGAGAACCTATCATACCTCTATAGATCTTTTGATCTACTTTCTTACCATCTTTGTAACTGTCCATTCTTATTGAAGTGCTCATTGGTGTTGACAGTGGCTTCGAATTTTCGAATCCAAACTTCTTCAAGAGCTCCTTGGTGTATTTGGCTTGACAGATGTGGGTGCCATCTCTCCTCCTTGCTTGATTTGTAATCCAAGGAAGTAGTTCAGCTGCCCCCTCATGCTCATCTCAAATTCTCCCTGCATAAGCTTCTCAATGTACTTGCAAAGAGACTCATCAGTAGATCCAAAAATTATGTCATCTACATAAATTTGTACAGTAGTATGTGCTTGACATTTGACTTTATAAATAAAGTGCTATCTACTTGTCCTCTAGTGAAACCATGATCTAATAAAAAGAACTAAGCCTTTCATACCAGCTCTAGGTGCTTGCTTTAAACATATAATGTCTTATGAAGTTTAAAAACATGATTTGGAAATTCTGAATCATCAAAACCCGGGGGTTGTTCTACATAAACTTCTTCTTTAATGAAACCATTTAAAATGCAGATTTGACATCCATTTGAAATAATTTCAAATCTAGAGCAGATGCATATGCAAGTAAATCCTAATAGCCTCAAGTCTAGCTACTTGTGCATAGGTTTCATCGAAATCTATGCCTTCCTCTTGGGATAGCCTTGAGCTACCATCTGGCCTTGTTTCTTAATATCACACCAGCTTCATCTAATTTATTTCTGAACACCCATTTGGTGCAATAGCTGATGACAATGGTCTAGGAACAAGTGACCATACATGGTTTCTCTTGAACTGATTCAGTTCATCTTGCATGGCTAGAATCCAAGACTCATCAGTAAGAGCGTCATTGACTGTCCTAGGCTCTATTTGAGAAACAAATGCTAGGTAATCACAGAGATTATATTACCTCTTTTATTACCCCTACAGATGGATCACCAATATATTTTTCAGGTGGTTGATCTTTCTTGTATCTCCACTCCTTTGGAAGATTTTCATGTTCAATGTCTGTTTGCTGCAAGTCTTCCAAAGGTGGATCTTCCTTATCCTCAATTGATGTGTTCTTTAATTTCTTAGACAAGTCATCTACATCATCAATGTCGCTCTCTGCTTCCTTTCTCAAGGAAGGTTAGTTTCATCAAAATAATATGTACAGACTGTTCAATCAATAAGGTGCGTTTATTAAACACTCTATACCTTTAGGTTAGTAGCATAACCCATGAAGATGCCTTCATCTGATTTGACATCCACTTACCAATGTCTCTTTTGCCGTTGTTGTGAATGATCATGGACATCCAAAGGTTCTGAAGTGACTGATCTTGGCTTCTTTCCCTTGAACAACTCATATGCAGTCTTCTTCAAGATGGGTCTGATCATTACTCTATTAATAATATAGCTTGTTGTGTTCACTGCTTCAGCCCATAAATACCTTGGTAAATCATATTCTGACAGTATTGTTCTTGCCATATCCAATAAGGTTCTATTCTTCCTCTCAGCAACTCCATTTTGCTGTGGTGTCCTTGGTGTTGAGAAGTTATGCTCAATCCCTTGGTCATCACAGAATTTTCTATTTTTTTTCATTTTGAAACTCTCCTCCATGATCTGACCTGATTCCAACAATGCAAAATTCTTGTCTTGTATGTACTCTCTGTTGTTAAGCTTACAAAACTATCAAAGGTATCATCTTTATGCTCCAAAAAGGAACCCATGTGAATCTGGAATAATCATCCACAATAACAAATCCAAAAATCTTTCCTCCAAGACTAGTGGTCCTCATTGGCCCGAATAAATCCATATGAAGGAGTTCTAAGGGTTTAGAGGTGGTTACCACAGTCTTTGACTTGAAGGAACTTTAGTGTGCTTTCCTGTTGCACACGGTCTGCAGATACCATCCAATTTATTGCTGACCTTTGGCAGACCATCCACAAGACTTCTCTTTATGAGCTTATTCATGCCATCCAAACTGCAGTGGCCCAATCTTCTGTGTCACAGCTCAGTTGACTACTCTTTGCTGGCCGCTAAACAAACGTCTTGATCCTTGAGTTCTTCAAGATAGAGCACATACAGGTTCTTTTCTTTGTTAGCTTCAAAGATTACTACTCCATCCTTCAGGATACTGCACTTGGACTCTTGAACTTGATCTGATGACCTTTGTCACAAAGCTGGCTGATGCTTATGAGGTTGTGCTTTAGCCCTTTGACACACAGTACAACTTCAATAACTGTGTTTCCCTTTGTTGCTCACAGAACCACTGCCTATCATTGTTCCTTTTCCATTATCTCCATAGGTGACTGTTCCTTCTTCAGCTTGGAGATGAGTGAACAGCTTCCTGTTCCCTGACATGTGCCTTGAGCACCCGCTGTCCAGGTACCACTTTGATGCTCGAAGGCTTCCCTGAAAAGGAGACATTAAGTTTTAGGTACCCAAGTTCTTTTGGGTCCTTGTTGGTTAGTGTCACAGTTTCCTTTTTAATTGTCCATTTCTTATGTCTAGTTGGACATGTTATTTTTATATGCCCTAACTTATTACAATGGCTACAACAGGACGTTTTTGTTACTTTTTCAATATTTGAAATTGGCTTTGTATGTTGTATCTTGTTCAGGTGTAAACTTTGGAGTTGGATATATTTCAGGTTGAATTATTGTTTCTTCTCATTTTCTCGTGGTGTATATCCTAAACCATGTTTCTTCTTTCCTGAACGTCTAGCACCTTTTAATATTAAGGAGTTCTTACCATTTGTAAATTTCTCCAATGTGCTTACAGTTTGTCATTTTCTTCATTTAAAGTTTTAATTTCTTTCTCAGTTCATCTGAACTCTCCTGTTTTTCTAATCTGATTATTTGTTTATTTTTATCTTTTAGATCTTACATAATAGTTCATTTCTTCTTTTAAGTTCAGTTATTTATTTTTCTAATTCTTCTTTTCTGTTTTAGATCTGAATTAGTGTTTTCTAAACATGCAGTATTTTTCTTACTAACTTTTAACAGTTTTGTTACTGCCCTATATTTACAGTATAATTCGTTGAAAGCTTCTTCAAGATTATCAGAATCAGAATCATTGCAAGAATCAAAAGATGAATCAGAAGTTACCTTCTCTTCAGTGTTTGCCATAAAAGCCAAGTTGGCTTCTTCTTCTTCACTGTTTGAGCTTGACTCATTGTCTGAGTCGCTGTTGTTGCTCCATGCTGCTGCCATAGCCTTTTTCTTATGCCTCCTGAATTTCTTGGAGCTTTCTCTCTTTCTGAATTCAGGCTTCTTGATCTTTGGACATTCTGTTTTGATATGTCCTTGCTTTTTGCACTCGTAGCATATGGGCTCGCCCTTTTTCTGATCCTTTCCATATGGTTTCTTGAAGTCCTTATTTATCTTGAAGTGTCTTCTACCAGATTGGAAGTTCTTCTTCTTGGCTAGAATGCGCTGCAGTCTTCTTGATAGCATGGCTTCTTCATCTTCGCAATTATTTGAGCTTTCATCTTCGGCTGATGACTCATCTGATCTGTCTTCTTCTGCTTTAAGAGCATTTGAATGTTTCTTTCTGCTTGAGGACTCTCCTAGTCTCTCCATATTTATCTCGTGGGCCATAAGGGACCTAATAAGCATTTCCAAAGACATCCTTTTTAGATCATTAGCTTCCTCAATGGTTGTTACCTTGGGACTCCATGTAGATGGAAGAGATCTAAGGATTTTTCTGACCATATCTCCAATCTCATAGGTCTTCCCAAGTCCTGCTAATCCATTTGTAATGTCTGTGAATCTACTGAACATTTGAGTTATGGACACTCTTGGCTGCATTTGGAACCTCTCATATTGAGTTACCAGAATATCTATTCTGGTTTCCTTAACCTTGTCCGTCCTTCATAAGTGATTCTCAATTTTTCCCACATCTCCATTATGGATTTGCAGGCTGATACTCTATTGAATTCTTTCTTGCTGAGAGCACAGCACAGAATGCTTTTAGCCTTATAGTTTAATGAAATCTTCTTCCTGTCATCATCTGTCCATTGAGCCTTTTCGTTGGTGACTAGGAGATCGCCTTCTTCAACTATGGACCATATCTGGTAGTCATGACCTTGTAGAAAATACTCCATTCTTGTTTTCCAGTAAGCATAATCTTCTCCATCGAACAATAGTGGTCGGTTGACAGACCGACCTTCATTGTGACCTTGGGCTGACATGGATCTTTACTCTTCAGATCGTTGGATCTTCTTCTTTGTCGAAGAGACTAGCTCTGATACCACTTGTTGCCCAGTTAGGTAGCCAAGAGGGGGGGTGAATGAGTCTTTAAAATTTATCAATTAATACCTGTTCACTAAAAACGTTCACAAAGAAATACACTTTGAAGATTGTTAGTGTTAGTAAAGAGAAACAACAAACACATGAAGACAATCACACAACACAAGATGTATCCTCGTTCGGACCTCCTCTCCACAGGAGTCCTACGTCCAGTCCCTGAGCAACAACTCAGGATTTCACTAACTAGGGTACAGTCCCCCTATGGACACTACAACACCCAGCTCAGCTGGTCTTCTCTTCTCAGCCCGAAGAGGAACAACACCCTGGATACCCCACCAGGTCTTCCTTCACACCAGAAGGCACACACCCACCCGTGGATACCACCAGGTCTTCCTTCACACACGAAGGTACAAGCACAGAAACAAGTAAGCAGGAGATTAAACCCCTAGATCAAGCTTTGACAAGCCAAGATCTGAAGCTAGCGAATGAGAGCAATGATAACTACAAACAAAAGCTCACTCTCAGAACCAAACAGCTCTCTCGAAAATCTACAAACACTGCAGAGAGCAAAGAGCTAATCTAATGGAATGAGGCTTGGCTCTTTCTTTAGAACTCGCAGAAGATTTGATGATCAGAGTGATTTTTGTGACTGTCATTCTCTGTGTATCTCTTGTCTTTTTGGAGCTCCTTTCTTCAATATATATATCTTCAATTTGAAATCTAGTCGTTGAAGTATCTGTTGCCTCTAGCTTTTGATGGACGTTAGACTGAGTGGCACTTGGAAGCTTCCAGTCAACAGTCCTTTATCCATTTGTGCACGCAAAGAGATAGGATCTTCTGAAGTGTCCTTTGGCTTCTACAAGGTCCAACGTTGTATGACGAATGTTGTCAGAGACCTGCATACATTAAATGCTAAAGCAGTAGACAGCTAGGCTGTCTCTTGTTGTCAGTCAACGTTGGTGTGAATATTCATCAAAATAGTAATGCCATTTTGCTGTTCTAAAGTTACATACGGAATAGACACGATAATGGATGATATCGACTGCATGCATGCCGAGATACGTTCAGTCTTCATTAAATGCACAGTTGACAGAAGTGTGTGTGCGAAGACTTTGACTATTCAACCCTTTCAAAGGATAAGTCACATGTCAAGTTGATTGATATGAAATCGATGCATTTATGACTTATGAAATCGTTATGCAACAAAACATCAAATCATTGTGAGATATGAAAGAATCGTTGTGATCATCAAGGAAATCATTATGATTACTTAAGAAGTCGATGCGCAAAGCAAATCGTTATGAGAACCAAAGAAATCGATGTGATTACTTAAGAAGTTGATGCACAAAGCAAATCGTTATAATATCTGAAGCAATCGTTGTGATAAGCAAATCGTTATGATAACTAAAGGAATCGTTACGAAAGCAAGTCGTTGCGATGACTAAAGGAATCGTTACGAAAGCAAGTCGTTACGATGACTAAAGGAATCGTTATGAAAGCAAGTCGTTACGATAAAGGAATCGTTACGAAAGCAAGTCGTTACAATGACTAAAGGAATCGTTAGGAGAGCAAGTCATTACGATGACTAAAGGAATCGTTACGAAAGCAAGTCGTTACGATGACTAAAGGAATCGTTACGAAAGCAAGTCATTACGATGACTAAAGGAATCGTTACGAAGGCAAGTCGTTACGATGACCAAAGGAATCGTTACGAGAGCAAGTCATTACGATAACTAAAGGAATCGTTACAAAAGCAAGTCGTTACGATGACTAAAGGAATCATTACGAGAGCAAGTCGTTATGATGACTAAAGGAATCGTTACGAAAGCAAGTCGTTACGATGACTAATGGAATCGTTACGAAAGCAAGTCGTTACGATGACTAAAGGAATCATTACGATGAATAAAGAAGTCGATGCAAGCAAATCGTTGCGCTCTCTTTAAGAAGTCATTGTAGGAACGATTTCTTTTGAAATCAGAAGAAGTTTCGGTCTATGGAGAAATCGTTAAGGTACTTATGAAATGGTTATGAAGAAATCGTTACAGTTCTACTATAATCGTTATGATCTATAAAAGAAACATATGTGTACTTAGACAAATATTATGTTGTAGATACAATGTAGAGATGCTTACCTGTTTTGGCTTATTTTCCTTTGGTATTAATTCCTGTGCTTAAGACTTGTAGAAAATAGGTTAGTGACCTTTAATTAATGGTTTGATAATTATCACAATAATATGGTTTTGTTAATCACCAAAATAGAAATGTAATTACTTTTAATTACATGGGGTTAGACTGTTCATCAGATAGAATCACTACTCTATCTTACTGCTAGTAGACCAGACATAGTGTTTAGTGTTTGTTCATGTGCAAGATTTCAAGCTGATCCAAAAGAATCTCATGTTCATGTTGTTAAAAGATTTTTTAGATATCTTATAATACTAGTAAATTAGGATTATGGTATCCCAGATGTTTAGATTTTAAGTTAATTGAATATAGTGATGCTGACTATGCTGGATGCAAAATAGATAGGAAAAGTACCAGTGGTACTTGTCAAATTCTTGCAGGGTGCTTGATATCTTGGTCTTCCAGGAAGCAGAATTCAGTGGCTTTATCCACTACAGAAGCTGAATACATTGCAGTTGGAAGTTGATGTACTCAACTTTTGTCGATCAAACATCAACTAGAAGACTATGGTCATCAACTTCAAGAAATTCCAATGTTGTGTGACAACACAAGCGCAATAAACTTGATCAAGAATCCTATCTAGCATTCAAGAACAAAGCACATTGAGGTTAGACATCACTTCATCAAGGACCATGTAAGTAATGACAATATTTTACTTGAATTTGTATCTACTGAAAATCAACTTGCTGATATTTTTACAAAACCTCTTCCTGAGGGTAGATTCACATCTATTAGAAGAGAAATAGGTATGTGCAATCCTAATTAAATTGCCAAAGTTAAATGATACTTGAACTTTGTGATAAGAAACTGTTGTGAAATATCTCATTTTTGGATTGTTTGTGAAAATTTCTAAGTCTCAGCACTGCGACTTGTGAAGTCAAAGTGCATTCGACTCTTGTATAAAACTTGCATTCGACTGATGAAGTCGAATACATAATTCGACTTACCATGTTAAAGTTTGAAAAGACGCCTTCAATTAAAAAAAATGTATAACTGAAACTAATTTTTTTTTCGGACGCATTTATGACGAAATGATCCATTCAATCAATCTCGTTTGTTCACCCTGAAATCTCTGGTCAGTTACTTTTTCTCTCCTTATATATAAAACCCTTTCACTATTTAAAGACACTCTTTTCAATCTTCGTCTACAACTCTCCTGTCTTCTTCCTCCTCTTCGCGCCTTTACTGTTTTCCGGCGAAGGTCTTCTAGGGAACTCTGAAAACTCCATCCTCTTGGAAGAAAGGTAGGTTCTTCGAACTCTCATCAGCATTTCTATCTCTCCATTGTTAGCTCCCTGAGTCGTTTCCTTTTCCCTCTTCTAGATGGCTTCATCTAGGGCTCCGGAAACCGTCCAATTGACCCTGAACAACTCCAGCGTCTTGCTAAGATTCCTATTTGTCCAAGGAAAGTGGTAGATTTCTCCCATTTGAGTTGCAGTTTATCTTGGGTAGAAGACACCATGAATGCCATGGGCTGGATCAAACCATGTCAGATTTCTGAACCCCCATTAGAAAACGCCATTAGAGCCTTCTATGTTTCTCTGCAAGTATCCTCTGGAAACTCAGTGTTTGGATAAGTCAAGGGGACCAAGATTACTGTATCTGAACAATTGCTGGTTGAGATTTTGGAATGTCCAAACTTCGGGCACAAGCTTAATGAAGTCGTGCCTTTGGAAAAAACAAAATTTGGGATTATAGGTAGCTTGGCTACTGTCAGTAAGAAAGGGATTTTGGTGAATGAATTGTCAGCAGAGAAGAGACTCCTCCACTCATTGATTTCAAACATTGTGACTCCGAGAGCAGAAACCCATTCCTCTATAACCTCCAGGGATGGAAATATGCTGTTTTGGGCTATTTAGAGGCATAAGGTAAATTTGCCAGCAGTTATTTTGGAAAAGATGCTAGCTTCAAAAGATTTGCAGGAGTCCCTTCCTTATGGGTATCTGCTCACCTTGATTTTCAAAAGATTCTCAGTAGATTTTTCTGGAGAAATGTCGGCTGGTATCAAGGAGAAGATTAGTATTTCCAGCTTGAGAAGAAGTCACTACACTTTGGTGAGAAAAAGCAAAATTTATGGATGAAGGATTCTGTACCTAAGTGTACTCATGAAACCTATGATGATGAGCCTCTTATTCCCTCTTCCTCTCAAGCAGCTCATCAACAGGAAGAAGCCGAAGAACAAGTAAGAGCAGATGCTTCAGTTCAAATTCTAGAACAAGAAGAACTCCCTCATGTTTCCTCCCTTCGTGAACCAAATGCTCCTGAAGAAACTATAAATGAAGTCTTAAGAGACATTAGAGGAAAAAGAGTAGCATGTGATGATGTCCCTACATCAACCCCAATGGAACATGAATTGAGGAAAGGGAACATCATTCCTTCCCTTTTCAGTTTGAGACCCGGCCAAGGTCTCAGGGGGAGAGTAGAAACAGCCTGCATTCCATTTTGGAAATTTTGAACAAGCAACAAGAGAATATATCAGTTCTTCAAATGCAGGTTGAATTTCTTGATGTCAAATTTGACAGTTTGACTGATGAAGTTAAGCAAATGAAGGATCTCTTGCTTTAGTTGGTATGCCAACAGGGCACTTCTCAGCCATCAGGGCCATCCTCCGTTCATCAGCAGAAAGAACAAGTTCAAGAACTGGATTTGCAGCAAGAAAAGTCTCAGGTTCAAGAGCAAGAGCCTGAGTTACAGGCAGAGAAGCAACAGCCAGAAAAGAATCAATCCCAGTAGTTAGAGCATTTACTTGAGCAGCAACCTGAGTAGCAGAAAGAACAAGACCTAGAGCCACAACTAGCCATTGTGGTGTTTCAGCAATAGCAACAAGAGTCAGTAGTGCCTCCAGTAGCAGCAGCAGTTGAGAAGTCTCAGAAGGAGCATGGATCCCAGTAGAAGTGTAAGCCAAATAGACCCCTAGAGTCCTCTCAAAATATCAAGACCTTTAAGAGGAAAGTGAAGCAAAGACTGATAAAAAATGGTGACCTTGCCTTCCCTTCTACTTCTAGGCCAACTCCACCTCTTCCAACTCCCTCTGTTTAACTTCCTCCAGTGCCTAAAGAGCCCACACCATCTCATCCTCAACCTATTGCACCCTCAGCACCCACTCCTTCCACAATTGATCTTCCTCCACATTCCACCTCTTCGGATCCTCCTCCACTTGCATCTATTCCAGGGGATCCATTCCACCAAGACATAAAATTCAAAATCTACCCCATGAAGTACCAATTCAAACCTCCAAAAGCAATCATTTCCACTCTTTCCACACAACCCCTCAAT
Source organism: Colocasia esculenta (assembly GCA_014218235.1). Lineage (NCBI taxonomy): Eukaryota > Viridiplantae > Streptophyta > Magnoliopsida > Alismatales > Araceae > Colocasia > Colocasia esculenta. Next base: position 57,923,017 of record CM024759.1, on the reverse strand, counting down.
ACTTTTCCTATCTTCCCACTACCTACAAAACATAGTCAAGAAATCTCTTCTTCATCTAGTTGAAATACTTTCCAATATTCTGTTGGGTTGAGTGTGAAAAACAAATCATTTCCCCTCATATTTTGATGATGACAAGTTGTGATTTTAATGCATAACCATTGGAACATGTAAAATACATCACCTGAAATTACAATATTCAAAAAGCATGTTTCCAAGCACATTTATCATTGATATTCATGATAATATTTTATCTAATGATTTATGTGTTTATTTTCTCAGGAACAAACATTTTCTGCAAAGGTAGTGTCGACACAACCAACCTTGGTGTCGACACAATGGTTCAGAACAAAGGCAGAAATGTGAAGAAAAGTCCATCTCAGGTCGACACGAGTCTAGAGCAGGTCAACACCACCCAATCTCAGGTCGACACCAAATCAGGCAGTGTCGACACTAGATAGCCTTCCCAGAAGGCTAGTTTTGCTGTCTGGGATAGCAGGTCGACACCACCTCTTCTCAAGTCGACACTAGAGACCTCTTCCAGGGAACTGTTTTGGAAGATGTCAGATCAACATTGGATCATGTGCCCACGTACCCCAAGGGTATCTTTCAGATATTTAGGGTATAAATACCCTCCTTAAGGGCACTCATCCCTAAGAGAACCTTCTAAGAGCCTCCAGAACCTGCTTGTGGCGGCTAGAGAGTCACTCCTCCCTGTTTTGCTCTCTCTTGTGCTTCCACACCTCAATTCACCCTTCTCCAAGCACAAGGATCGAAGTTTGATCAATCTGAAGCACTAGGATCAACTTCAAAGGAGCAGATCAAGTAGAAGCTAGCATTTGCGAAGCTCTCAAGGAAGATCCCTCTATCAAAGTTGCAGAGCATCGGTCAAGGGACTTCACGTGATCAAGATTCTTCCAATTCGGCCTCTACAATGGAGTTTTCTTGAAGAAAAAGAATTGTCAACCTCGAGTCTCAAGTCTCTCTTGTTTCTTCTTGGCTATTCTAGAAATTGTGCATAATCTGTTGCACCAATTTTCTTGAATTGGCCTCAATAGATCAGATCATTACTAGAGGATCTAGATCTAGTTTTTTTTGTTCTAGCTAGTGGTTGTGAGCCTGTGTGCTCAGGTTTTTGAGTCGTCGTACTCAAGTTGTGTGGTTGAGCAGTCTTGCTCAGATTCTAGAGTGGTCTTTCTCTAGGTAGTGTGTGAGTTGTCTAATTCATTTGTGGAGTTGTCTAGCTCCAGTGTGGGTTGTGTAACCCAGGTTGTTTAGTGGATCCTCACTGTGTGTGAGGGGTGGATGTAGGAGTCACGTGGTGTAATTTCTGAACCACCTAAAAATCTCTGTGCATTGGTCTGCTTGTGGTTTGAATTTTCTCCTCATTAGATGAATGCATAGGATTGTTTAAATCCATTTAATCAACCTGTTCACTCACTCCAATTGCTTAAGTCACTTATTATCATTTCAAATCTGTGAATTTGCTTTCAATCTAACTCTGATTCAAAAGTCTTTCAAAATTGTTTTAGCTTCCACATTAGTTGGCATAGATCTATTCAACCCCCCCTTCTAGATCTTGTCCACACCTTTTATCGATCCTTCATATTCAGCTTTCATCTTCTAGTGGACCAAAGTTAGGAGACAATCCTTCCAAACTCCTTCCACCTTTTTGGTATGCTTTCATCAGCCAATCTGAACATTACATGAATTTGTTCAGAGAATATCTATCCATTCAAGCATTCCTTGAAGTTCATGAGATGCCAGGATTCACTTTTGAACACTAGCTTCCTACCCTTCCTCGGACTACACAAGTCTCAGTAGATGAACTTGAATTTATTTCTCAGAAAAGTCATAGCCTAACTACTAAGGAGTTCATTCATCTCTATTCAGATGAAGCAGCCAGATACCAAACAAACCAATCCCAAAACCAGTTTTTGACTGTTCAGCATCACTTATCTCTAAGGTTTCATGACTTGTTTAGACTCCATATCCGGGACTCTTAGGCCAAGTTTACCCAAATGAAGACATTCAACTACAAAAGATTCAAACTTGGATTGCCTGATGTTTCTAAAGGCCAATGGGAAAATCTTCTAAGAGGCCAAAGAGAAATCATTCCCTCCATGACTGTGGCTTTACCATCTGGACTGCATCCATCCTTTTTAGGAGCAGTTGCCTTCAGGAGAGACTTTACTGAAGTAGTATTTAACAGATTCATCTGGATTGCCACCAGGTTCAAAATCAAGTAAAAGCTGAAATTGTCCTTCCAGAGATTTGTATTTCTGCAGCTTTCCAAGAACCCACATCATCTGTTAGACTTTCAGCTGTGTTTTGCTAAATCTGAAAGATTCAACTTAGATCAGTGGGCAGTTGCTTACCCCTCATATCATTCCAATTGTGAGAAAATGAAGCTTCATCCCTATGAATTTCGGTCCAAAAGCCTTAAAGATTTGAGGAAGAACATTGGTCCTAAGTGGGCACAAAGATACCTAATCTACGATCAAGCTAAAGATTCAGTTGTGGCCCGAGGTCTGCACTGGAACATCACAGTCCATGAGTTTCTTTACCTTGCAGCCTCTAGAAAATTTGTTCCCCTCAAGTTTTGTTTGGACAGTGATATGTTCCACAACAGGGTTTCCTGGTACCGTAAACGCCACATCAAATCTTACAGGAAACTGCCCTCCTCCAATCCTACCTACAACATTGACAGTGCCTTGTTTGACAATTTCTTTTCTGAAAATGAGGCAATGCGTTGGGGCCTTCTCAAACCTTACCTTGATAAAATTCTTAGATCTCTGTATTTACCAAGTTCCCTGTCAAGGTCCTAAACACTATGTTATGTACTTTCTTCTACTTTATGAAAGTAGTTTCTGATCCTTCCTTCCTGATTATTTCTTATCTTCCTTGTGGTTTGCTATCCTTTCTGTTAATGCCAAAGGGGGAGAAAGAAAGAAGTATAAATATACCTCAAAGTTTTCTTTTCACTGTCTATTTAAAATTTTTTTGTCATTAACAAAAAGGGGGAGAATTGTTGAGCAACTTCCCCTAAGGAAATTAAGATTTTTTTTAATTTAGTATATATAACATTTTTGCTATGACAAAATTTTTAAATAGACTTTCTACAAAAGCAAATATATCAAATACATATCACAAAAATTATACAGATATATACTATAGTCAATAACATGACAAAAACTCCATCTCAGAAAATTTTCTAAGTCCACAGACTCTCCCTATAACATATTGAATCCGACTTCAGACTCCGATTGTTGATTCCGACTCCTTTAGAATCGAAGTCAAAACAACCAAGAAATTTTTCTAAGTACACACCATTATACATAATTCGAATGTCAACTTCAACTCTTACAATCGAATGCTTCATAAATCTAACTTGATAATTCGACTGTCAACTTCGACTCTTACAGTTGAATGCTTCATAAATCTAACTTCATAATCCGACTATCATCTCAGACTGATACAGTCGAATGTTTCAGAACTCCAAATACTCTGTATCTGACTGCCTAACTCGAATTGCATTGATATTCTCATTGAAGTCGAATCATTCCTATTCTATCTACAACTTCTACAGTCGAATTGTATGATCTTATGTATTCGACTTCACTGTCAGTTCTGCACTTAATACTTTTCTGTCACTAAGGTTAAACAATTAATCTAATCTTGTTTCCTAATCATCTTAGACATTTTTTTAATGAGATCTTCATTGATTAATCATTTTTATTGATCATCAAATTATTATTATTAATATTACTATTTTATTATTTCTCTAACAGGACAAAACATATTATACTTCAAATATTCATCTAAATCCTGCCCAGATTATTTCTGAAATATTTTTTAAACTGAGCTGTGTGTTCTTCATGTCTTTGTTCCGGATTTTCTTGAATGCAAAAAAGATACAGTGCATTTATGAAATTACAGGCGCATGGCATCTGACAAGTCTTACCTACCACTGTCACACCTATGCCCTACCTTTTTAGCATATTTGTCTGTCTACTCTTTATGTCTAAAAGCATACCTATACAAGGTTTTCATGCCTTCTTTTGTACTCCTCTGACTTACCTACCTCAAAGATATGGAGATGTTCTTCCTTTTTGTCTTGTCCTTGTTGCGGACATTTATTGGAGCACGTTTATAGCATGCTACCTTCACAGTCCACCTGTTGAGAAGATATCTATCTAGCTATGAAAATGCAACCCACATCTGAAGACATTGGAAAGAAGCAAGACAGAAGAACCAATGGATAACAAGCCTTGCAAAATCCAAATGATTTTAGAGCTCTCTTCAAACGGGCAAATTCCAACGGCCATCTTTCAAATGGCTATATTATGAAGCTATTTAAAAGAAGCTGAAGTTTGAAAGAAAGAACATGAAGTGGAAAAACTCAAGTCTTTGCAACTTCTGTGAGCTTCACACTTCGAATTCCATCAAGCCAGAAAACACACAAGCCTTCTTTGCAAGCTAAGTTTGTGAGCTCCCCTTTTCAGCAGAAATTCTCTGAAGCTTTCTAAGTTTTCTTAGAAGTCTTGTGTCTGGGTGGCAATTGTAATTGCTCATTCTCTGAAGTCCACCCTGCTCATTCAGATAGGATTTGAGTCTGATTTCTGATTTGTTAAAATCCTTCTAAATTTAGTGTGTTTGTGCTCAGCTCTGAGGCAAACATACAAGTGTCTCCTTATTGTTTTCTTGTGTAATTCCTGCAGAAGGTTGTTCTACATTTTCCCTCCGGTGCAGGGAAGGCCTTTGTGTAAGGCAGTTGTTGTACCCCTATTTGGGAAGACTTGCTTGGGAGCAAGTGGGATTGTATTTCCTCTCAAGGGTGAGAGAAGGCCAATTTATTGGCAGATTAGTGGAAATCTCAAGTGGTTGACTTGAGGATTGGATGTAGGACTTCCATGTAGGAAGGGCCGAAGTAGGATAAATCCTTGTGCATACTTGTGTGATTGTTTCCGCCTAGTTCACACTTGAATCACACACACCACACTAAGTACTAAAGAATTTATTTAGTGTTGTGCAATTTCAGAAGAAAATTTTAAAACAAAGAAGTCCTATTCACCCCCCTCTAGGACATCTATTATGTCATTTCGATCCAACAAGTATGTTTAATGTGAGCATGTTGCAGTTTGTCTATCTATGTTTCCAGTGAGACCCTTTGGGGTTGAGGTCTCTTTAGTTTCCAGTGTTGTTTTTAGGAGGTCCCTGTTGAGCCAGTGATGTTTGATGCTCTCTCCCTTACAGTTCTTTTTAGGTGCTTGCCGTGTGTTTGACTTGCAATGGCGTTGTGGCAGACTTGTACCACTAGCAGTTGAGTCATAGTTGTTGTTGTGTGAGCTTAGCTCCCTCGGAGTATGCCCTAAGTAGTTGTACTTTTCTCCTGGATATGTAATATTGTATTGGGACAGTTGTAATTTGTTGTATAAAGGTATGAGCACATGTACTTTCTTGTGTCTTATATTGTTATGGTTGTCTTTTATTTTCCTACTAGACACTTGTGCGAGTTATCCCTTGCGAGACTTCGATCTGTTCGCGGGAGGCGCGTCTGGGTATGGAGCCTTATTGGGCATAAATATCTAGGGTCACTACAATTTCTTCTTGACCTATTGAACCTGGGCACTCTGGGAGGTTCGATGTACCGTTTCTCCTTGGCTTGTTGCATATGCCCCTTAGAAGGCAGATGCAGGCCCATCCCTTCAATTCCTCAGCTCATAACTCACTGATTTATTGTGCAAATCTCACACATGAGTATAACATCTTGAAGCCTTTTGAATAAGGAATCCAACAAAAAAAATGGCTCGTCATGCTGCAGTTTATGGAAAAAGTTATGGACAGTTAAGTGGACACTACATAGAGGCCAGATGGTCACGACAGCCTACATGTCGGATTCAGAACACAACAGCCCAATTCGTAGCATTCTGGACAGGTGTTCTGGGTTGCCAAATACACCTAGTTCAACTCCTACTTAGACCGGGGTAACAGAGGACACTTCTAGGGCTTATAACTCACAGTATAGAGTATGAAAAATTATGCAATCAAGTTCATTGGATTTCTAACTTACTAACCTATCTACTATATTGAGGAATTAGAAAACAAAACACGTTTAGCATCGTCATAAGACACAGGGGGACTATCTATGCAAAACTGACATAGTCGGCTTGTTTGGGATAAAACTATCTACATAGGTCACAAAACTTGGAGATTTTGGTCTCATTTGAAAGTATACTTGAGGAGAATCTTACAATAAAATACTGAAATTTTAGACTATCTGTCATGAGAGATATAGAATTTGCAAGATAGATGATCAGTATGACTACTATGTGTAGAAAACATGAGCATGTATGAAACAATACAACAAAAACACTTGAAAGAAATTGGGGAAAATAGTATTTCCTTGATCTAAACATGTGAATCCATGCATGAACATGTTTAATTAAGATTTGGCCTAGAGACTACCTACCTTTGGGTGAAAAGATCAAGTCGTTCTTACAGGAACCCTAGAATCGACAGTTGTGCACTCTTTCTCTTAATACACCCAGAATATTGTGGAAAAATTGGACAAAAGACCCTCAGGTTTATGCAAGTATATGATATGCTAGGTTTGGTTATAAATTGGAAAAAAATTGGGTAAACCCAGAGCATTCAGTTAGTACCTTATGGACAGGACCGAGACCCTAGCATCCGTATCTTCACTGTATAGGGCAGAGAAAGGACCAAGATTGACAGTGAGTTCTTACAAATGTGGTTGAAACAAATCAATATGCTGCTCCAGTATCAATAAGAATGAAAGCAGGTTGGGAGTGGATGAGGATGGTACCTTCCACCATACCCCCTTCCTCAAGGAGATCAGTTTCTATCACTGCATTAAGGCATCCCTGACACCGTGGTACATTCTGTGTTCTCCCAGACTGCTCATTAAACAAGGGACAGTCGATTATGCAGTGATCACAACACCACATCTCAGACTGGCTCCGAGCTTCTTCCAACACTCCTCGGCTCTGTGTCGAGGCTTGTCACAGAAATGTCAATTTTCATTTAACTGTCTTTCCTCCACTTTGGCCTTCTTTTCCATACCATAATATTTTCCAGTATTTGGCCTTTTGTTGTTGTTGTTGTTGTTGTGGAAGGTTCTTGTTGTATTGGCCGCTCCTCTTTCTGCAAAGGCCGGCTTCACTGCCTCCTTTCCCTTCTAGTCGTCTACTTTCGCCATTGTGTCTTCTACAAGCTGGGCTCTCTTGGACCATTTCTGCATAAGTATGGATGTTGAGTGGTCCCAGATTTTCAATGAATACAGGCCTAAGCCGATCCATGAACCGGTTTGCCTTCAACCTTTCAGTGCCCACTTGATGTGGGGCGTACCGGGCCAGATGAGTGAACTGAGCCTCCTACTCAGCCACCAACATTCCTCATTGTTTCAATGCGGCAAACTCTACAACTTTCTTCTCCTTGACCATTTCAGAGAACTATTTTCCCTGGAATATCTCCGAGAACCCTTCCCATTCCATTACTGCCACATCAGGCAAGTGAGCTGATGTGGCCTTCCACCAGTCTCTCACATCCTTACCCAGTTGGAAGGTAGCTAGTAGTACCTTCTCCCAGTTATTGCACTGCATTACTTGAAACACTCTATCCATTTCCTCTAGCCAGTTCTCTACTTCGTCTGGGTCAGGGGATCTAGAGAAGTGAGGGGGATTCAGACTACGGAAACTGCAGTGCTGATCTCCTACTCTGTTTCGAGCTCCTACTTGTACTACATTCTGGAGGGCTTGAGTAAGTCCTGCCACTGTCTCCTGCATCGTTTTCCACTGGTTGCAGGCCATTGGTACGGAATGATGAGATTCTTGTGAAAAGGACAGCAAGCTATCAAGGTCTTAAATCACCATCTACTTATGGGTATGGGTGTTTACTCTTGAAACTAGTTTATTCCCAGTCTCTACCCAATCTCATGAGGCACTATATGTATTATCCATGACCTAAATTCTTGGGTATCACTTAAACCTAAGACATACAAATCCTATTGGTTTTTTGGCTCTGATACCACTAAATTGTCACGTCTAGAGAATTTAGCAGCGAAAATATTAGATGGAATCGATGTTCTAAGATGTGAACAGTCAGCAAGTAAGCCTCTAGCTAGCGAGCTTTAGATGTATGTACACAAACATAATAGGGCCTACATAATGAACACAACTAAACTATTATTCAAATCTCATTAAGGTCTACACAACTTTATGGAGTTCAAACTACGACGACTCAAGAAAGAGAAAATTACATGCAATTATACTTCCTTGCTGCCTACTACATTAATCAAACTCTCAAAACAAACTAATGACAGATACTATGGATGGAATACGCTCATCACTCAAAAGCATTCCCATCAGTTGCCTGACCTTCCTCTTCTAGGTCTATGTTACCTAAATGTTAAGAACCAGGTAATGAGCGAACTAGTCCAGTATGATTTATACCTCAATGTGCGGGCAATAATATAAGTGATTAACAATTTAAGATCTAGGCAGATGTGATTATCAACATATGCATGAACGATAATCTAAATAAACATGGTACGTGAGCGAGACAGATTGAACAAGAGCAAGAATGAGGTAAAGGTAAGAACTAACACAAGAGCAGTATTTGCATGAACGCAGGATATCAGTAAATTGCAAGAATGCAGGATGGCCATATCACTTAAGTAGGCAAGCATGCATGAGCAAGAACTTTTAACATGTAAGATAATCAGGCACAATGTCACAGTGCACATTGAGGATCTATGCCACCTATGAATGCACACTATGAACACGTGTATGTGGTTATGTATCTAGCATTCAACAAGAAAGTACTCCCAGCGTAGATGCAACGCCAGTAATCATTATACTCCATGGTTAACAGTATATTTACAACTCTCTGTTGTTGGGGCTACACTTGAGCCCTTGGACACTCGTCGTGCTCGATACACATCTCACTATTTTCAAACATAGATACTCACACTCAATCATGACCAATAACAAGAGGTTCAAGAAGTATACATTTCAATATCATGTTCATAAGGATTTCAAGAAAATCAAGTCACGTAAACATGATTTCATCATAACAATAGTCGAGATATTAAATTTGGACAGCACACGGCTTATTTTTAAGTTCCATAACTTTAATGGCTTTGACCAAAATTGAATAGGATGCACACAGGATAAAGAGTCCTCCAACTCCAGGGAACTTCAAGGTACAATCAGTTAGGTCCTTTATGTGGAATTCTATAAAGTATAGAGACTTTCCTAACTACATTTGAAAGGAACGACAATACATGCAACAACAGAAAACATATCCAATAAGGAAAATAAAGAACACAGTAAGGATCATGGGAAGAAAACAAAGTAGACTCGCGTCCAAACCTAGCATGTATTCTCATGGTTATGACACAGATTATATCAAGACGTTCTTATCTTTGAGTTAGAACATAAGGACAAAGAGGCATAATCAATGGAGTGTATGATCAATAACCTCCATATAGAACGTTAGAATCATATTCATGTAATTAATGTTTTTTAACATGTGGTTGATGGCTTTTAAAGTACAGACGTAGACTAATCAACATGCTGGCAAGACCAAGAAAACGACGTCGACTCACTTGCTTGATCCATAACTCCAAATCTAGGTTCGTAGGATGGAACTATAATGAAAGGGGTTGCTAGAAATGGAAAGTAAATAGATCTATGACTTTAGTTTGACCCAGTTGATCTCCGTTGCATAAGACATCAAGGAGAATGGGAAAAGTTTTGATCTTGTGCGAAGTTTTGGTAAAACACTTGATACTCTTTACATGAATAATGAAATCAGGAAGAATAGGGACACATGAGACTAGACTTGAAGAACTTTCAGATGATATACTCTATGCTAAGTTGGTGTCCGAGATTACATACCTTGGTTGCTTCTAACACATGGTTCTTATAAGTCGAAGCAGATGCTAAGGGATGAAGGATCCTCAAAACCTTGCTACTAGCTTTTCCCCTCCTTGCTCCTAGAACTTCTTCCCACAATCAGCAACAAAGACAAGGATCTAGGGTTGGCCATAGGAGCCTTAGAATGGTTTTATAGCACCATGATGGTGTAAATTTCTGAGTCCGTAGTTTCCTAAACTCTTGCTAGGAGTCCTATTATGTTCTGAACTTCCATAAGAGTTGTTCCCTTAACAAGTTCGTTCCTATTTGAGTTAGTCTTAAGGAGCAGATTTAGAATCCTCTGTTGGATTCAGTCACAATTTATGGTCCATACCTTCCATGTTTATCTTAACTAACCCCTTTTTATTATCGAGTATAGATTTAACACAATTTTCCTTATGTTTATCACCTATCCATCCATTAGCCCTATTGGATATGCCATCTATATTGAACCACTCCTGCATTATTCATTCATGATAACAACTCATGTTTATCTTTTATTTATTTAATAATATTTAAAAATATTCTTGCACTATCGTTTTTCCTATTTTGCATTGATCTATAACTTCGTCATGTACGCAGTCATACATGATTTGGTCGTAATTAGTCGAAGCTCAACTTTGTCATATATGAAGTCCACTTCGTCATATACAAAGTCTACTTTGTTATATATGAAATTCTACTTCATCATTCGTGATATAGTCGTGATCAGTCAAACCTGAACTTTGTCATATACAAAGTTCCATTTCGACTTACAATGTTATTTCCTATTTATATGAAGTCCCACTTCGTCATGCATGATTTGGTCGTGATCAGTCAAAACTGAACTTCATCATATACGAAGTCTCATTTCGACTAACAACGTTATTTTCTGTTTATACGAAGTCCTACTTCGTCATATACAAAGTTCCACTTCATCATGTACGATTTAGTCATCATTAATCGAAGCTGAACTTCGTCATATACGAAGTTCCATTTCGACTGACAATGTTATTTTCTATTTATAGGAAGTCCCACTTCGTCATATACGAACTCCCACTTCATCATTCATTATTTGGTCATGATCAGTCGAAGCAAACTTCATCATATTCGAAGTCCACTTCGACTGACAGCGTTATATATTCGTCAGTCGATTTGATAAATCGATTGCCTTACACATCGATTACCTTTATAATTCACATTGATTGCTGACCAACATCAATTGGTCCTTTAATCATCGATTCCTGACCAACATCGATTGCTGACCGACATCGATTGCTCTTTTAAAATCGATTGTTGACCAACATCGATTGCTCTTTTAAACATCGATTGTTGACCCACATCGATTGTCCATAAACATCGATTATTGACCAACATCGATTGCTCTTTTAAACATCGATTGTTGACCAACGCCGATTGTCTTTAAACATCAATTGCTGACCAATATTGATTGCTTTTTTAAACATCGATTGCTGACCAACATCGATTGCTCTATAATATCGATTGTCTTAAGCAAACATCGATTGTTGTAGGTATATCGTTTGTCATAGACATCGATTGTCTCTGTAATATCGATTGCCCTTAAGCAACATCGATTGTTGTTATGTTTCTACCATTTTTTTTTTCATAAACTATCCAATGGGTCAGTGACCAGGAGAGTGCACCTCATCCCAAAGGGATGAGATGTTCTCACTCCACCAGGCGATCAACCAATGGATAAAATTTTATTTATGAAAAAAAATAGTATAAGGTATGACACCCGACGCCAAGACAAAGCAACCTCCAGGAAAAAAAAAGTACACCTGATCTCCAAAGAAGAAAGCTAGAAGCATAAACCATGCATAATGACGGCCTAAATCTACGTAACCTAGCTTTATCAATAATCAAAGCCCCCCTAGCCTGAAGAGGAAGATCAGTAAGAGATAGAAAGAGCGAGTTCCTCTCATACGCACATGCATGCGAGACAAGGGAGTCTGCCACCTGACTACCCTCCCGAAAGTATGAACGATCTGAGGCTTTAGAATTTGCAACATGAAGCATATCCCACGCCACCAAGGAAGACAGCCAGTGAGGTAACCGCCCCATAGTAATTGCCCTGACCAGAGTAGCCTAATCCAAGTACGAAATGGAGACATTGAGCTGCCGTTCCAAAGCCAACCTAAGGCCATCATGAAGGGCTCTAGTCTCAACCAACAAACTGCTCCCTGAGCCATAGAAGAAGGCAAAACCACACACAAAATCGCCATTGATGTCCCTGAAGCAACCGCCACCACCACAAATCCCCGGGTTGCCTTTACAAGCCCCATCAACATTAATACTGTAGTTGTTGAAAGGAGTGTTCCATCTAACAATTATTCATGGCCTGACATTAATTTCTGCATTAACATTAAAGTCTTTTAGAATGAGAGCCTGGCTGAAAGATACAGGGCGATTAAACTTAAGAGAGCCCAGGACTTTCCTAGCAGTCAGCAAAACCTTATTCTTAATTTTGTCCAAAGATGAAGCAATCCCTTCCATATGAACAACGCATCTGAATTTCCAAACCTCCCATAGCATAACAGTAGTAGGAAACAAACCAGTGAACTGAGGCGCAGAATTCAGATTAGTATTAGTAGCGACACTCCAGCACCGAACGGTAACACGATCAGAGAGATGTATCTTATTACTAAGAAGCGGTGCAATCCAGCACCACAACTCAGTAGAGATATCACTAGAGATGAAAAAATGGTCCAAAGTTTCCTGTTTAGGAACCTTGCAAAAATTCACTTGGACACCAAAGGAATCCCACAATCCATAACTCTAGAATCAACCTGCACCGCTCTATGAAGAAGCTTCCAAACAAACATGGCAGCGCGAGGAGGTATAGCATGGTGCCAAACTTTCAACCAACTACTTCTACAAACTCGCAGATTAGAAACAAGGTGATAGGCAGATTTAATAGAGAAGCTACCATTGGCATTGGCAGACCAAATAAACGAATCTGGTCCATCAGAAAGAGACTCCTGAACATGATGGCAAGACACACCCATCTAGTTCCAAACCATATGATTGTCATCCAACACCATATTTCTAACCGAAACATTAGGCCAGAGATGGTCATTTAGAAATCTGTTCTTAAACTCCTGCATCAAGGTTTTATCAGCAATCCATACATCCTTGTGTTGAGCAACTACCCCAAAGAAAATTTAAGATTTTGAAGATATAGTATATATCATGTTTTTGCTATAACAAAATCTTTAAATAGACTACCTATAAAATAAATGTACATCAAAATATATATGCATACAACTGTGTGATAAAATTCATCCCCAAAAAGTTTCTAAGTCCACAGACTCTCAGTACATCATATTGTATCTGACTTCAGTCTCCAACTGTTGACTCCGACTCCTTAAGAATAGAAGTCAAAACCATCCTGGAAATTTTCTAAGTCCATACAGCTATACATGATTCGACTGTTCTCTTCGACTCATATAGTCGAATGCTTCATAAATCCTAACTACATGATTCGACTGTTCACTTCGACTCTTAAAATCGAATTGTCTTATTACCTCAGAAGTCGAATCATTCTATTTCCATTCCGACTTCTACATTCGAATTGTAATCTTCTTATGCAGTCGAATTACTCTGTTTGTAACTTCGACTCCTACAATCGAATTACTATCTTTTTGTAAAGTCGAATCATCCTTCAACTTCTACAGTCGAATTGCATGATCTTATAAATTCGACTTCTCTGTCAGTTCTGTGCTTAATACTTTTCTGATCTTTTGAAGCTTAAACACTTAATGTAAGATTATCTCCTAATCTTTCTTACAACATTTCCAATGAACTTTTAATTTCTTATTAGTTCATCAAAATATTATTATTTTATTATTTTCTTTGACAAGACAAGTCATATTATATTCATCTAAATCCTTCACATGTTATTTCTGAAATATTTTACCTAATCCTTGAGTTGTTCAATGTCTTTGCTCCGAATTTTCCTGGATATAATAGATACAGTGCATTTATGTATTCTCAGGCGCATGACATCTGACAAGACTCACCTACCACTGACAAGACCCATGCTTTACCTTTTTAGCATATCTGCATGTCTATTCTTTTATCTGAAAGCTTGTGCATACCAATTTCCATACCTTCTGTCTGTACTTATCTAACTTACCTACCTAAAAGGTATGGAGTTGATTTTTTTCTTTTTATCTTATCTTTGTTGCAGTCATTTATTGGAAGCACGTTTCTAGCATGTCTCCTTCACAGTCCACTCCAAGAAAGAAAGAGCTAATCTTCTAGCTGTGAAGACTGCACCTCTGCTGAAGACCTTCGAAAGAAGCAAAACTGAAGAACTCCTGGATAATAAGCTCATCAAGAACCAAAGGATCCTAGAGTTCTCTTCTAAATGGTCAGATTGCAAACGGCCACAAATTTCAACGGCTATCTTCCAAACGGCTATATTTTGAAGTGTATAAAGAAGCTCAAGTTTGAAATAAGAGCACACAGAGATACATAATGCTTTTGAAAATTCTGTGAGATACACACTTCGAATTTTCTACAAGCCAAGTCTGAGAGCTTCCCTCTTCAGAAAACTCTCTCTCTGAAGCTCTCCAAGAAGTCTTGTGTAGGGTGGCAATTGTAATTGCTTATTTTCTCTATGTCCACCCTTGTTTTCAGATAGGATTCGAGTCTCATCTCTGATCAGTTAGATCCTTCTGAAATCTGTGTTTGTTCTCAGTCCTAAGGCAAACACACAAGTTTTTATATTCTCTTGTGTATTTTGTGCAAAAGACTGTTTCTGCACTTTCCCCTCTGTGAAGGGAAGGCCTTGTGAAGGCAGTTTTGTACCCCTGTTCAAGGAAGACTTGCTTGAGAGCAAGTGGGTTTGTAATTCCTCTCAAGGGTGAGAGAAGGCCAATTTATTGATAGTTAGTGGAAATCTCAAGTGGTTGACTTGAGGACTGGACGTAGGACTTCCTAGTTAGAAGGGCCGAACAAGGATAAATTCTTGTGCATATTTGTGTGATTGTTTCCGCCTAGTTCAGACTTGAATCACACACAATACACTAAGTACTAACGAATCTATTTAGTGTTGTGCATTACAGAAGAAAATTTTTTAAAGCCAAGAAGTCCTATTCACCCCCCTCTAGGACATCTAGTGTGCCATTTCGATCCAACAAGTGGTATCCGAGCTTGGTCTTCTCAGAAGAATCCAAAAGATTTAAGAAGAAATGGCATTCGAAGATCACAACTATGAAGGCCAATCAGTTTCAAGGCCACCATTCTTTGATGGTGAAGATTACCAATACTGGAAGATGCGAATGGAGTGCTTCATCAGAGGTACTGACTTCGACTTATGGCAGGTAATAGAACAAGGTGACTATCAAATCCTTGGTGAAACTTCTTCCTCTGGTCTTTCTATTGCAGATAAGAGAAATATGTCATTAAATTACAAGTAAAAGATTATCTCTGCTGTGCATTGTCTAAAAGAGAATTTAACAGACTTTCAGCCTGCAGAACTGCTAAAGAAATGTGGGATAAAATTCAAGTAACCTATGAAGGTACATATAGGGTTAAAAAAATAAGATAAATATACAGATTCTCCCTAATGAGAACATAACTCAAATGTATAACAGATTCTCAAATATAATTTTCGAATTAAGTGCTTTAGGGAAAGTCCTAACTAATGATGAAACAGTTAGAAAAATATTGAGATCTCTTACTAATGTCTGGACTCCTAAAGTTACGACCATAGAGGAAGCCCATGACTTAACACAAATATCTATTGATAAACTAATAGGATCCCTTATGGATCATGAAATTAATATGGAAAGATTTTCTAAAAATTCTTTAAAAAATAAAATATCAAATGCCTTGAAGATTGCAGATTCGTATTCATCTAAAGACTCTAAAGAAAAATCAAATGACAGTGATGATGAGGCTATGCTTTCAAGAAAGCTGCAGAGAATTCTTGCAAAGAAGAAGATGTTTGGCTCAAAAAAGTTCTTCAAGAAAGATAAGAAGAAGGAGCCAACTTGTTATGAGTGCAATCAGCCTGGGCATTACAAATCTGAATGTCCCAAGCTGAAGAAGAAAGATCAAGCTGAAAGATTCGACAGGAAGAAAGGCAAGGAAAAGAAGTTCAGAAAGTTCAAGAAAAAGGCTATGGCAGCAACATGGGACAATGAAGAAGTAACAAGTTCAAAATCATCTAGCTCAGAATCTGAAGAAGAAGAGAAGGCAAACCTAGCCCTCATGGCAGGACTAGAACAGGTAAACTCAGAAACTTCTTTTACTTCTTGTTCAGAATCGATTCTGATAGCCTTGAAGATGCCTTCAATGAACTTTATGAAAATATAAAACAATAGTAAAACAAATGAAGATAGTTAAATTAAATCTACTAAACCAAGAAAAGGCTAACACCTTTCTTAAAAATAAAGCAGAAAGGTTAAACAAAAGCTTAAGTGAAACTAAAAGAGCTAATGAATTATTGTGCGAAGATTTAAAAACTAAAAACAGAAAAATTTTGTAAATAGAATCAATACTTAAGGAACTTAAAGATGAAGAAAAATTGCAAGAGGAAAATAATTATCTGAAAGCTACTATAGAAAAGATTTCCAATTGCAAAACTTCCTTATTTGTTAATATAAAAGGTTCTAGAATAGGAAAGAAGAAGTATGGATTAGGATACACACCTCCACTAAATGAAGAAAATGTTATTCATCCTAAAGTGTATCCAACCCCTAAATTTGTAGCAGAAAAGAAAATCAAAAATACCAAAAACGTAAATCATTATGTGTACAAACAAAAACAAAAATTCAATGGTAATGCACATAAGAAGAATGCTTTTGATTTGTGTTGTAGTCATTGTAATCAATTAGGACACACTGTTAGCACATGCATCACTAGACACTTAAGATGGATTCCTAAAACTAACCATCAAGGACCCAAGAAAATTTTGGTACCAAAAGTTACAACTTAGCTTTATTTGCAGGGTCAGCTGAGGGCATCCAAATGGTACTTGGATAGTGGATGCTCAAGGCACATGACAGGAGATAGGAAGCTATTCACAATATTTAGAGATGAAATTGGTCAAGTAACTTATGGTGATAATGGGAAAGGAAAAGTGCTAGGATGTGGAACCATTGGTACTAAGGAAAAGAACCTAATTGAAGATGTCATGCATGTAGAAGGTCTGAAGCATAATCTAATAAGCATCAGTCAGTTATGTGATAAAGGGCATTCAGTAAATTTTTAGAATGATAAGTGTGTCATCTAGAAAGATAACAAGATAGTATTAGAAGCCCAAACAGTGAAGAACCTATACACTTTGCAGCTAGCAGAATTAAAAGAAGTAAATTTGTGTCTTGCAACCACCAAAAGTGAAGAATCTAAGTTGTGGCATAGAAGACTAGGTCATGCAAGCACTTCAGTTATCAAAAAATTGATAAAGTATGATCTGGTTGAAGGTCTTCCTAAGATGAAAGTTAAGAAATCTAGAATTTGTTCAGCTTCTGCAAAAGGAAACAGAGCAACATTTCATTTCAGTCCAAAACAATTATTACAAGTTCCAAGCCTTTGGAGTTAATTCACATGGATTTATTTGGACCTATGAGGACAGTCAGTCTTGGAGGAAAAGTCTATGGCTATATGATAGTTGATGACTACTCAAGGTATACTTGGGTGTCTTTTTCTAGAAGCCAAATTGAAGCCTTTCTGAAATTCAGCAAAGTGGTTCAGAAAAATCAGAAATTTCAGATTGTAAGCATCAGATCTGATCATGGTGGAGAATTCAAGAATGAAGAATTCATGAAGTTCTGTGAAGATAATGGGATTGAGCATAACTTCTCAGCACCAAGAACACCTCAACAGAATGAAGTAGCAGAAAGAAAGAATAGGACATTGCTGGATATGGCCAGAACTATGCTGAATGAGTATAATTTGCCAAAATATTTCTGGGCAGAGGCAGTCAATACAGCCTGATACATCATCAACCGGTGCATGATCAGGCCCATTCTAAAGAATACCCTATATGAACTTTACAAGGAAAAGAAGCCCAATATCAGTCATCTTCGACCTTTTGGCTGTAAGTGTTTTATTTTAAATAATGGTAAGGATAACTTTGGAAAATTAGATGCTAAAAGTGATGAAGGATTTCTGCTAGGATATATTTCAAAACCTAGAGGTTATAAAGTCTTCAAAAAAAGAACATTAACTATAGAACAATCTGTGCATATCCTATTTGATGAAACTAACCCTTCTATTAAAAGAATAGAAGAAGAAGAAGAGTGTGTGTAGATTTGTGCCCAAGGATCTAGAAAGAACATCTCTTGAAGAATAAGACAAAGAGAAGAAAAAAGGAAGATCCTCCACTAGAAGATCTTCAACAGCAAGAAGAACCACAAGAAGACCACCTAGAGACTAAGGTATCATCGAGATCATCCAGAGAAAACATCATAGGCAATCCTCAAGATAGGGTAAGAACAAGAGGTATGCAAATTCCTTGTGATTTTCTTGCCTTGGTTTCTCAAATTGAGCCTAAGACAATCATGATGCACTGGTGATAATCTTGGATCCTTGCTATGCACGAGGAACTTATTAGTTCCAACGTAGTGAGGTTGGACCCTCGTACCTAGACCTTCTGATCATCCAGTTATTGGAACCATATGGGTTTCAGAAACAAGATGGATGATCAGGGTACTTACGAGGAACAAAGCTAGATTGTAGCTCAAGGATATTCCCAAGAGGAAGTCATAGGATGAAACCTATGCTCCAGTAGCTAGATTAGAGGCAATCAGAATTTTATTAGCATATGCATGTTCTCTTAATATCAATTTATTTCAGATGGATGTTAAAAGTGCTTTTCTGAATGGTTTTACTAAAGAAGAAGTATATGTTGAGCAACCACCAGGATTTGAAGATACTAAATATCCTAATCATGTTTTCCGTTTAAAGAAAGCACTATATGGTCTAAAACAAGCCCCAAGAGCTTGGTATGAAGATTGAGCGTTATCTTATATCACACATGATTTTATAAGAGAGAAAGTAGATAGCAAACTATTTATAAAGAAATTTTCAGATAGAATCTTATTGTGCAAATCAATGTTGATGACATTATCTTTGGTTCTACTAATGAATCACTATGCAGTTCTTTGAAAATCTGATGCAAAGTGAACTTGAAATGAGCATGATGGGTGAGCTCAATTATTTTCTTGGGATGCAAATCAAGCGGACCAAGGAAGGAACTCACATTTGTCAAACCAAATATATTTCAGATTTACTTTCCAAGTATGGTTTTGACAAGTGTAAGCCATTAGGAACACCTATGAGCTCAGGTATTAAGTTAGATAGTGATCCTCTAGGTAAAAAGGTAGATCAAAAGATCTATAGAGGAATGATAGCATCTGTAACGCCCGACGCGGAATATCGGAGCAGATTACAGTTATTAAATAGTACAGAGCGAGAAATAAATGCAAACCATTGCACAATGGAATAATACCAAAATAAACTCCACTTTCATAATTAATAATCCACCAGTCATCATTACATCAACGTATCAGAGCCAGAACATGGCCCCATAGTACTTTATTCAAATCAACTATTACATTATGACTACTGACTCACTAACTCATACTACACTAACTACTACTAGATAGCACTGGTGCTGAATGGTCACTCTTGAGCATCTCCCTCAGTCCCGTCCGTATGTGTGGTCGTCTCCTCCGACTCACCTGAACACATTAACTAAATACACAGATGAGCGAATAACGCCCAGTAGGACTTAATATCTCATGACACAAGCATGCTTTAATAGTTAAATAGCTTAAAGGTAGGTTAACTAGAGAGTAAAGTCATGTAGAGCACGTCACGATAACGAAGAACTTGCAACTGGCACAGGGAAATAGTACACGATGATAATAGAATGGCCACGTAACGATATAACATGTAAATTGCACAACGGTGCACTAGTAACGATCACGCTTGCACTTATAGAGATAGCACTTTGATTGTCATAGATTAATCTAGATAGTAAAATGGCCTGATGCATGCCGTAACACATCCTATGATTATTTTAACTCCCATGGGTACTGGCACTTTTCGGGCGCTCCTCCCAGGACCTGATCGGGCCCTATTGCGCTGTCATTAGTCCTTTCTTTATCTTAGACTCACACCGAATGGCAATAGAGTACCAAGAAGAGATAGAGAGTACTAGATGAGATAGATGAGAGTGTAAGAGAACGTGAACAGATGAGAGGATATAGTTATGAGATAGGGACAATTCCGTAATCACGATAAACACATAGTAACGGTTGCACAGCACCAAGTCGGGTGCCGGCAGTCTAGTAGAAGTCACAACCGCCCCTTAGCCGTGCTGTGTACACGGGTCAGTGGTCCGTGTGACTCAAGACGAGAGTAATATAGTAAGGTATGGATCATACTGATCCTAAGATGTAACGGGTTTTGAGGTCAACCAGCTCGTTGACTAAGGACGTGCGCCAAAGCCAAGAAGACTTACGGAGGTCTTAACAGGAGTCTCCTCGTCCAATCGAGAGTATTCCCGGTGGAGAGGTGGTCCAAGTCAGGGAAATGGTGTAAAATGGTCCGTCGTGCCTCGAGTGCTCGTAGGCCGAGGGAAAACGGTAACGGTAGATAAAATGCACGAGTAAAAACGAAACAATTGTATTTACAAAATAGGATAATTTAGTCATTTATTTCGATAATTTACCGAATACATTATTGCTTAATTAGCAAGTGTAAAGAAATCTTGAGGATGTGACAGTCGTGCAAATGTCATTTAAATATTAAATTATATCATTAATGCCAATTATTAATTTACCAAGTCGAATCAATTATAACATGGTTTATCATGGCTAATTAAGAAGCATATAGACTAATTAGCAGGATATAAGCACAATTATTTGTTTCTGGCCGAAATTTAATGAGGCGACGAGGTGACCTGTCGCGATCAAGTCACGACGGGGCGCTAGGTCGCGTTAAGCAACATATCGCGACGGGCTATCCTGTCGTGGTTTCAGGTCGCGGTGGTGCGACCTGGCGCGACAGGCGAACCGGCCGCCTGGCTCTATTCGGGATTGGAAACACGCGGCTCGGGCCGTCGCGTTCACGAAGCGGCCTCAAAGCCGACCGCGACACTCCCGTTATCGCGGCGCTTCGCGCCGTCGCGATAACAAGGGCGGTCCAGTTTTTCCCCTTTTTCTCTGGGTAGACCCTTCTTGACACAGGGTCATTATAAATACAGTATAAAATCGCACGGTGATCTAAAAAGCATGAAATCAGTTCTAAACGAAATTAGGCATGTATATCTATCAACATGCACAATTAATTTGAAAATAGACAAGGTTTAGACATGCATTGATCAGGTTACTTTTCGGTGACCTAAACCGACGGAGTCAGGGTTCAACGAATTAATTAGAGAGGTATACATGACGAAAAATTATGAAACCAGGGGCGTTTAAAAGCTAGAAGGATTAGTATTTATGGTAATTTTATCATGATCTGAAGTCAAGCATGAACGGGTTCACAAGCAATCATGAAGGGTTAGGGTGCATGTATCTAACAAGGATTCAATGAATTAATTCTCCCTCATGGGAGATCAAAATAGCATGAAACCAGAGGCGTTTGAAAGCTATTACATGGTAGTATCAATGAGAATTTTCTCATAGAATGGGAACAAGTACGTGCAAGGTATTAGAGAAAACATGAGATTCGGGTTCATGGTAACAGTAGGATTTCACGAATTAAATTCGCTCAAATGGATGAACGGAATACAACGAAATCATAGGGCTTTTGAAGAGGTACATGATGGATACCTAGGGAAATTATTTCACGATTTTGCTTGAGAGATTGCCTACCTTTTTCGTGAAGTAAGAAAGCCCTAGTTTGAATGACGAAAATAAGAGAACCATTCTTGCTCCAAGCCTTCTCCTTCCTTGCTCCTTGGTCCAAATCTTCTCCTCTTCATCTCCAAAAGTCTTAGAAATTTTCTCAAATGGGGGGTGTTTTGATGGCTATAGAGTTCTAAATCATCTAAAACTCTTTCTTTTCATCCCCTCAGAAAATTGGCATTTATCTCTCACTTTCTCTTATTTTATCCACCTAATAGAGTTGGGAAGGGTTTCAATTTCGTGGGTAAGGATTTATGGTAAGTTTAGGACTATTATTTAAGATATATATGAGTTATTTAGCATTTATCTTAACCCTTTTCCATTTATGTAATTAATTAGATACGAATTTCACTAATTTAAATCTCATCCCATGATGGGCTATCCCTATTTGGGCCCATCTATTTGGTTTGGGTTATTAGAGTAACTCATTAATAATTTAGCTTAATGGGTATTGCATTAATTCTCTTTTATTCCATGTATTCTCCATTTATTATAATTAAATCGATTTATCTCATTTATAAATAATAAATTTTTATTTTTCTTGATTTTAAAAATCAAGGGTGCTACATCCTCCCCCTCTTAAAAGAATTTGGTCCCCAAATTCATAGAATCGTAAGAGGAAGATGACTTACTGAATAATTCCGGATAATTCCGTCGCAATAACGCTTCGGGCTCCCACGTGGCCTCTTCTACTTCATGGTTTCTCCATAATACCTTCACCACGGGTATAGACCGATTCTGAAGCTGTTGCATCTTCTTGTCCAAATTTTCACTGGCCTTTCTTCATAGGTCATATCCTTATTCAGAGTAATGTCATCATAGCTGATTACGTGTGATGGATCGTACACGTACTTTCTCAGCATTGACACATGGAATATGTTATGCACGGTAGAGAACTGGGGTGGTAGTGCCAGTCGATATGCTACCTCGCCCACTCTATCTAATTCCTCAAACGGACCTATGAATCTTGGTCTCAATTTACCTTTCATCCCAAATCTTTGGAATCCTCTGGTCGGGGATACTTTTAGCATTACATGATCTCCAGCTTGAAACTCTAAGTCCCTTCTTCTTTTATTAGCATAGCTCTTCTGCCTGGACTGAGCTATCTTAATTTGTCTCTGATAATTTGTATGTCTCTGCTAGTGCTCTGCACCATGTCTGGTCCCAGCCATTGTTGTTCACCTACTTCATTCCAACATACTGGCGATCTGCAACTTCTGCCATACAGTGCTTCAAATGGTGCCATCCTGATGCTGGCATGATAACTATTGTTGTAGGCGAATTCAATTAGTGACAGTTGTTTGTTCCAATATCCCTCAAAGTCTATAGCACAGGCTCGCAGCATGTCTTCCACTATCTGATTTGTCCTTTCAGTCTGTCCATCCGTCTGTGGGTGGAAAGTTGTGCTAAAGTTGAGTTTTGTGCCTAGGGCAGTCTGGAGTCCCTTCCAGAATCTAGAAGTGAATCTGGGGTCACGATCTGAGACAATGGATACTGGAACTCCATGTAGTCTGACTACTTCTTTCACATACAAAGCTGCTAACACATCCACACTCCAAGTGCTCTTAATGGCAAGGAAGTGTGCGGACTTGGTTAAACGGTCCACAATAACCCATATAGCATCAAGTCCACCACGAGTTCGGGGTAAACCCATGATGAAATCCATTCGATGCTTTCCCCTTCCATTCAGGTATGTCCAGGGGCCTAAGTACACCCGCGGACGATGGTGTTCTGCTTTTACCTGCTGACAAGTGAGGCAGTGCGCGGCATGCTCAACTACCTCATGCTTCATGTTTGGCCACCAAAATGACCTTTTCATGTCTTGGTACATCTTGGTTGCACTGGATGTATTGTGTACTTGGTCTTGTGGGCTTCATCCATCAGTTTCCTTTTCAGCTCTTCATTGTCAGGCACACATGTCCTGGCTTGGAATAAAATTCTTCCATCTTCAGCGATGGAGAAGTCTGCTTGTCAGCTATGGTCTCCCTGACTCTGACTAGAAATGGATCATTTGCTTGTTGCTCTTGATCTCGACAAATATGTCGGTTGAGCTCTAAATTGCCAACTATCATTTATATCACTCCTCTTTTCAATATTCAGATCTAGACTGGCGAATTGCTCTAACAATTGCATCTCGCCCATGACTAACATGATAATGAAGCTACTGGCTTTCTACTAAGTGCATCAGCTACTGCATTACCTTTGCCTGGGTGATATTGAATATTGAAATCAAAATCCTTCAATACTCCAGCCATCTCCTTGTCGCATATTGAGCTCCTTTTGAGAAAATAAGTACTTCAAACTCTTGTGGTCGAGTAAACAATGAATTGTTCCCCATATAGGTAATGCCTCCAGATCTTGAGTGCAAATACCACAGCAGCTAGCTCTAAGTCATGGACAGGATAGTTAACCTCATGTTGCTTCAATTGCCTTGATGAATAGGCTATCACTTCTCATTCTGCATTAATACGCAGCCTAGACCGATTCCAGATGCATCAGTGTAGACTGAGAATCCTGCGCCTTCGACTGGTAATGCGAGGACAGGTGCAATGTCAACAATTGCTTGAGTGTCTGAAAGCTCTTCTCGCACTCCTTGCTCCAGATAGGGGTTTTTCCTTCCGCGTAAGACGCGTAAGAGGTACAGCTATCTAGGAGAAGTCTTTTATGAACCGTCTGTAGTATCTAGCCAGTCCAAGAAAACTTCTTATCTCGGTGACATTGGTCGGCCTTTCCCATTCAGCACAGCTTCTTCTACCTTGGAAGGGTCGACAGCGATACCATCCTTGGAAATGACATGGCCTAGGAACGACACCTCCTCGAGCCAGAATTCACACTTGCTCTTTGGCGTAGAGTTGGTTGTCCCGCAAGATTTGCAGAGCGATCCTCAGATGCTCCTCGTGCTCCTCTTTGGTCTTGGAGTATATGAGAATATCATCAATGAATACCACGACGAACTTGTCGAGGTAGGGCCGTAGATGCTGTTCATTAATTGCATAAAAGTTGTTGGAGCATTGGTTAGTCCAAAGGCATGACTACAAATTCATAATGACCGTACCGTCTGCCCCTGAAAGCTGTCTTGTAAATATCTGCATCTTGAATCCTCATCTGATGATATCCCGATCTAAGGTCAATCTTAGAAAAATATTTAGCTCCTGATATTGATCAAATAATTCATCGACATGCGGCAGAGGGTACTTGTTCTTGATAGTGAGATTGTTCAACTGCCTGTAATCGATGCATAACCTCATAGATCCGTCCTTCTTCTTGACGACAACACTGGTGCTCCCCAAAGAGAAGTACTGGCCTAATAAAACCCTTTTCTAGAAGTTCCATCAATTGCTCTTTCAACTCTTTCAATTCAGCAGGGGACATCCTGTAGGGTTGGCGTGAAACCGGTGCAGCTCCAGGTACAAGATCAATTGAGAAATTTACATCTCTCTCGGGTGGAATGCCTGGCAGCTCATCGGGAAACACGTCTGGATATTCTTGCACTATGTGGATGTCTGATATCTTAGTTTCTTTCTTCTCAACTACAATTGCGGCGAGAAATGCCACACAGCCCTTTCTTATCATGTTCTGTGCCTTTATAGCAGAGACGAGAGACAAGTGCCTCTTGTGTCTACGTCCTGTGAAGATCAGCTTAGGGAATTCACTAAAAGAAATTTTCCCTCTTCTACAATCCACGATAGCCCATACGTGGATAGCCATCGGCTCCCAGAATGACATCGTAGCCCTCCATGGGCATACAGATCAAGTCAGCTCTAAGGTTAAGTTCACCAACTTTAACATCAGCTAATGGAAAATATTTATTTAATTGAGTTTTTCTCCTAGTGGTGTTGTGACAGATAATTCAAATGTTATAGATGCAGGTTTCTCATTTAGGCTATCAGCAAATGCTTGTGATATGAACGAATGTGTTGCGCCAGTATCGAACAAAACAAATGCCGAATGAGAAAAGACTGGTAGTGTACCTTCTACAACTCCATCTTCCTCGGTGGTCTCTACCTCTTGTAGGGCTTGGAGTCTGCCTGGCTTCTTTGGTCCCGCAGGACGCTTCTCATTCTCCCTCAGTAATGGGCATTCAGGAATCCGATGCTCTCGGCTCCCACAACGAAGGCATACACCAGCCTTCCTCCAGCATTCTTCTGTAGTATGGCCCAGCTTGTCACAATGTTTGCATCTGGGCTTGTTGTTCGGAGTAGTAGTGGTGGGGACTTTGGGCTTCCGCTCCTGGCTTGGCCCGTCAGTGATACTTAACGGCCTTTTCTTTCCATTAGTAGGCTTGCTCGATACTCCAGAAGTTTGCTCCTTCCTAACATTCTACCCTTGATGCGCTCAGTGAGTTCAGTTGCATCTTCCAGGCATTGTGCTCTCCTGACCATCTCTGGGTAGGTCTGAATATCAAATGGTGCCAGCTGTGTAATATATGCGGTCTAAGCCCGTTGAGGAATCTCTTCGCCTTCATCCTCTGGGTACTAACCAGATGATTGGCGTAGCGTGCCAATCGAGAGAACCGTGCCTCATATTCGCAAACGTTAGGTTTCTCTGTTTCAGAGCGGCGAACTCGGCGGCTTTCCTTTCTTGAAGTCTCTGAAAAATATTTGGAGTTGAATTGATCCTTAAACTCATTCCATGTAACTGAGCATCTGCCTGTGTGGCCTCAATGGACTCCCACCACGCACGGGCGTCCCTTTCAAGCTAGAATGTGGCAAGTAAAAGCTTATCTCCATCCGCGCATTGCATAACGCGAAAATACGCTCAGTCTCCTTGAGCCAGTTCTCGGCCTCATCAGGGTCTGTGGTACCGCTGAATCGAGGCGGATTCAGGTTGCGGAAATTTCTATGAAAATCACCAGCTGCTCGGTTGTTGTTATTATTGTTGTTGGCTCCAGCAGCCTGAAGTAAAGCTTGGGTCAGCTGTTGGATAGTCTGCTGCATGTCACGGAGTTGAGCACGCTCCGCTGCCATTGTTGATATTTAAGTTCCTTCAAAAGAGAATTTAAATGTAAGTCGTTGAGTTTGCACTAGGTTTGTGCGTGTGTGTATCTATTTTTTCTTATTACCCAAGGTTCTACCCATCTCACATAGGTATGGAATTAGACTCTAAGTCAAGGCAGGTCAAACCTAGATCATCCTATACTTAAGAATAACCTAGGCTCTGATACCATAAAACTGTAACGCCCCGACGCGGAATATCGGAGCGGGATTACATTTATTAATAGTACAGAGCGAGAAATAAATGCAAACCATTGCACAATGGAATAATACCAAATAAACTCCAATTTCATTAATAATCCACCAGTCATCATTACATCAACGTATCAGAGCCAGAACTAGGGCCCAGAGTACTTTATTCAAATCAAACTATTACATTATGACTAACTGACTCACTAACTCATAACTACACTAACTACTACTAGATAGCACTGGTGGCTGAATGGTCACTCTTGATCATCTCCCTCAGTCCCGTCCTCGTATGTGTGGTCGTCTCCATCCGACTCACCTGAACACATTAAATAAATACGCAGGATGAGTGAATAACGCCCAGTAGGACTTAATATCTCATGAACACAAGCATGCTTTAAATAGTTAATATCTTAAAGGCAGGTTAACTAGAGAGTAAAGTCATGTAGAGCACGTCATGATAACGAGAGAACAATTGCAACTGGCACAGGGAAAATAGTACAATGAAATGATAATAGAATGGCCACGTAACGATATAACATGTAAATTGTACAACGGTGCACTAGTAACGATCACGCTTGCACTTGTAGAGATAGCACTTTGATTGTCATAGATTAATCTAGATAGTAAAATGGCGCTGGATGCATGCCGTAACACATCCTATGATCATTTTAACTCCCATGGGTACTGGCACTTTTCGGGCGCTCCTCCCAGGACCTGATCGGGCCCTATTGCGCTGGCATTAGTCATTTCTTTATCTTAGACAATCACACGAATGGCCAATAGAGTACCAAGAAGAGATAAGAGAGTACTAGACGAGATAGATGAGAGTGTAGAGAGAACGTGAACAGATGAGAGGATATAGATACTAGATGAGATAGGAACAATTCCGTAAAACACGATAAACACGATAGTAACGGTTGCACAGCACTAAGTTGGGTGCCAGCAGTCTAGTAGAAGTCACAACCGCCCCTTAGCAGTGCTATGTACACGGGTCAGGTGGTCCGGTGTGAACTCAAGACAAGAAGGAATATACTAAGGTATGGATCGTACTGATCCCTAAGGTGTAACGGGTTTTGAGGTACAACTAGCTCGTTGACTAAGGACGTGCGCCAAAGCCAAGAAGACTTACGGAGGTCTTGACAAGGAGTCCCTGGTCCAATCGAGAGTATTCCCGGTGGAGAGGTGGTCCAAGTAAAGGGAAAGTGTGTAAAAATGGGTCCGTCGTGCCTCGAGTGCTCGTAGGCCGAGGGAAAACGGTAACGGTAGATAAAATGCACGAGTAACAGAAACAATTGTATTTAACAAATAGGATAATTTAGTCATTTATTTCGATAATTTACCGAATACATTATTGCATAATTTATTAAGGTCAAATGGCAATTACAATGTTATGTGTGTGCAAGTGTAAAGAAATCTTGAGGATGTGACAAGTCGTGCAAATGTCTTTTAAATAATTAAATGTATCATTAATGCCAATTATTAATTTACCAAGTCGAATCAATTATAACATGGGTTAATCATGGCTAATTAAGAAGCATATAGACTAATCAGCAGAGATATAAGCACAATCATCTGTTCTGGCTGAAATTTAATGAAGGCGACGAGGTGACCTGTCGCGATCAAGTCGCGACGGGGCGCTAGGTCGCGTTAAGCAACATATTGCGACGGGCTATCCTGTCGTGGTTCAGATCGCGGTGGTGCGGCCTGGCGCGACAGGCGAACCGGCCGGCCTGGCTCGGTTCGGGATTGGAAAAGCGGCGGCTAGGGCCGTCACGTTCACGACGCGGCCTCAAAGCCGATCGCGACACTCCCGTTATCGCGGCGCATCGCGCCGTCGCGATAACAGGGGCGGTCCAGTTTTTCCCCTTTTTCTCTGGGTAGGCCCTTCTTGACACAGGGTCATTATAAATTCAGTATAAAATCGCACGGTGATCCAAAAAGTATGAAATCAGTTCTAAACGAAAGTAGACATGTATATCTATTAACATGCACAATTAATTTGAAAATAGACAAGGTTTAGACATGCATTGATCACGTTACTTTTCAGTGACCTAAACCAACGCAGTCAGAGTTCAACGAATTAATTAGAGAGGTATACATGACGAAAAATTATGAAACTAGGGGCGTTTAAAAGCTAACAAGGATTAGTATTTATGGTAATTTTATCATGATCTGAAGTCAAGCATGAACGGGGTTCACAAGCAATCATGAAGGGCAGGGTGCATGTATCTAACAGGGATTCAATGAATTAATTCTCCCTCATGGGAGATTGAAATAGCATGAAACCAGAGGCGTTGGAAAGGTATTACATGGTAGTATCAATGAGAATTTTCTCATAGAATGGGAACAAGTACGTGCAAGGTATTAGAGAAACATGAGATTCGGGTTCATGGTGACAACAGGAATTCACGAATTAAATTCGCTCAAATGGATGAACGGAATACAACGAAACCATAGGGCTTTTGAAGAGGTACATGAAGGCTACGTAGGGAAATTATTTCACGATTTTTTCTTGAGAGATTGCCTACCATTTTTGTGAAGTAAGAAAGCCCTAGTTTGAATGACGAAAATAAGAGAACCCTTCTTGCTCCAAGCCTTCTCCTTCCTTGCTCCTTGGTCCAGATCTTCTCCTCTTCGTCTCCAAAAGTCTTAGCACGAAATTGTGGGGTGCTAGGGTCAAATGGGGGGTGTTTTGATGGCTTATAGAGTTCTAAATCATCTAAAACTCTTTCTTTCTCATCCAACTCCGAAAATTGGCATTTATCTCTCACTTTCTCTTATTTATCCACCTAATAGAGTTGGGAAGGGTTTCAATTTCGTGGGTAAGGGTTTATGGTAAGTGTAGGACTCTTATTTAAGATATATATGAGTTATTTAGCATTTATCTTAACCCTTTTCCAATTATGTAATTAATTAGATACGAATGTCACTAATTTAAATCTCATCCCATAATGGGTTATCCCTATTTGGGCCCAATCTATTTGGTTTGGGTTATTAGAGTAACCCATTAATAATTAGCTTAATGGTATTGCATTAATTCTCTTTTATTCTATGTATTCTCCCTTTATTATAATTAAACGATTTATCTCATTTATTAAATAATAATTTTTATTTGTCTTGATTTTAAAAATCAAGGGTGCTACAAGATCACTGCTCTATCTTACTGCTAGTAGACCAGACATAATGTTTAGTGTTTGCTTATGTGTAAGATTCCAAGGTAATCCAAAAGAATCTCATGTTCATGCAGTTAAAAGAATCTTTAGATATCTTATAAATACCAGTAAGTTAGGATTATGGTATCCTAGATGTTCAGATTTCAAGTTAATTGGATATAGTGATGTTGACTATGCTGGATGCAAAATAGATAGGAAAAGCACTAGTGGCACTTGTCAAATTCTTGCAGGGTGCTTGATATCCTAGTCTTCCAAGAAGCAGAACCCAATGGCTTTATCCACCACAAAGCTGAATATATTACAGCTGGAAGTTGCTATACTCAACTATTGTGGATCAAACATCAATTGGAAGACTATGGTCATCAACTACAAGAGATTCCAATGCTATGTGACAACACAAGCGCAATAATTTTGACCAAGAATCCTATCTAGCACTCAAGAACAAAGCACATTGAGGTTAGACATCACTTCATCATGGACCATGTAAGTAATGGCAATATTTCACTTGAATTTGTCTCTACAAAAAATCAACTTGCTGACATTTTTACTAACCTCTTCCTGAGGATAGATTCACATCTATTAGAAGAGAAATAGGTGTATGTAATCTTGACTAAATTGAAATGATGCTTGAATTGTAAATTAAGAAACTGCTGTGAAACATTTCAGTTTGAGTTGTCTGAGAAAATTGTCCTGAAAATTTTCTAAGTCCGAGAAATTTGACTTATGTGTTAATGCTGCATTCGACTGATGCAGTCGAATTCATAATTCGACTTACCGTGAAGTTTTGAAAAGGCGTGTTCAATAAAATCCTTTTTAAATATATTCTTTTGTGTCATTGGTCAAATCACTTGATTCTGACCGTTCATCTTGGAATCTCGGGCCAGTTACCTTTTCCCTCCTTATATAAGAAAACCCCTTTCTTTTTAGAAAACACCCTTTCGAAATCCATCTTCGACTCCCTTGTCTTCTTCTGCCTCTTCGTGCCCTTACTATTTTCCGACGAAGGACTTCCAGGGAACCACCAAGAACTCCATCCTCCTTCGAAGAAAGGTAGGTTCTCTAGACTCTCATCCTCTATTCTATCACTTCTTTACTAGTTCCCTGAGTCATGTTCATTTCCTTCTTCTAGATGGCATCATCTAGGACTTCAGAACCCGCTCAAATAACCCATGAACAACTCCAAAGACTTGCTAAGATTCCCATCTGTCCAGGGAAGGTTGTAGATTTCTCCCATCTTAGTGGAAACTTGTCGTGGGTAGAAGACACTCTAAATGTCATGGGATGGACCAAGTTGTGCCAAATTTCTAAACCCACAGTAGAAAATGTCGTTAGAGCCTTCTATGCCTCTCTGGAAGTATCCTCTGGAAATATTGTGTTTGGATATGTCATGGGTACCAAGATTACCATATCTGAAAAGTTATTGGTTGAGATTTTGGATTGTCCAAACTCCGGGCACAAACTCAGTGAAATCGTGCCCTTGGAAAAGCAAAAATTGGGGATTATTGGCAGTTTGGCCACTGTCAGTAAAAAGGGGCTTTTAATAAATGAACTGACAACAGAGAAAAGATTGCTTCATTTAGTGATATCACCCATTGTGACTCCTAGAGCAGGAACTCATTCTTCTATCACTTCCAGAGATGGAAATTTATTATTTTGGGCTATTCAAAGGCACAAGGAAAATTTGGCTGCAATTATCTTGGAAAGAATGATTGCTTCAAAGACTTTGCAGGAGTCCCTTCTCTATGGACCTCTGCTCACTTTGATTTTTAAAAGATTCTTAGTAGATCTATCTGGAGATATATCAGTTGGAATCAAGGAGAAAATTGGCATCTCCACCTTGAGAAGAAGTCATTATTCCTTGGTCAACAAAAAGCAAAATATATGGTTAAAGGATTTTGTGCCAGAATGTGATCATGAAATTTTTCCTGATGAGCCTATCATTTCATCATCCTCTCAAGTAGTCCAACATGAAGAAGCTCCAGTGGGAGAAGTTAGAATGGAAGAACCAGAAGCTCAAGTCAGATCTGAAGTCCCAGTTCAGACTCAAGAACATCAAGAACAAGTTCCTGTTTCCTCCTCATTTCTTGAACCACATGCTCCTGAGGAAACGATAAATGAAGTCTTAAGAGATATTAGAGGAAAAGGAGTAGCCCATGATGATATTCCTATGGAAACTAATTTTGAGGAAAGAGAACATCACTTTTCCCCTTCTCAGTTTGAGACCCGACCAAGGTCTCATGGGGAGAGTAGCAACAGCTTAAATTCCATTATGGATTTGTTGAGCAAGCAAGAGGAGAATCTCTCTGTTCTTCAGTTGCAAGTTGAATTCATTGATGCCAAGTTCGATGGTTTGACTGACGAAGTCAAACAAATCAAAGATTTATTGCTTCAATTGGTGTGCCAACATGGCACTTCTCGGCCATCAGGGCCTCTCAGCAGCAAGAAGAAAATGTTCATGTTCAAGAATCTCAAGTATTTGAACAACAACCAGTAGAAGAAAAGAGCCTGAGTCACAGGCAGAGCAGCAGCAGTCAATAAAAGTTCAATCTCAGTCGGTTGAACAGCAACCTGAGCAGAAGCAGGACCAGGAGCCAGAATCTCAAATACTAGGGCATGATGAGCCAGTACTTGATCAGCACAAGGAGCCTGAGCCCTAGTTAGCAATGGTGTTGTTTCAACCACAAGTTGAGCAGCAGCAAGAGCCTGTGATGGAAGAGCAACCAGCAGGAGTAGCAGCAGCAGTAGAGGAATCCCAGCAAGCGCAGGAATCCCAGGTGGAGTCCAAGGCCAAAAGACCCCTAGAGTCCTCTCATAATCTCCAAACCTTCAAGAGGAAGGTGAAGTACAGACTGGTCAAAAATGGTGACCCTGTCTTCCCTCCTCCTCCTTCTAGGCCAACTCCTTCTACTCCAACTCCATCTGTTAAGCCTCCTCCAGAGCCTAAAAAGCCAACACCAGCTGAGCCTCAACCCACTGCACCCTCTGCACCTACTCCTTTCACCACTGAAATTCCCTCACAATCCACTTTTTCTGATCCTCCTCCCCTTGCATCCATTCCAGGGATCCATTCCACCAGGACATCAAGTTCAAAATCTACCCAATTAAATACCAGTTCAAATCTCCCAAACCTCTCACTCTCACTCTTTCCACTCAACCTCCTCAGTATTTTTCTTGTCTTCCCACTACCTCAAGAATAGACTCCAAGAAAACACTTCTCCATCTAGCTGAAATACTTCCCAGTATTCAGCTTTCTCATCTAGTGGACCAAACTTGGAGACAATCCTTCCAAATCCTTCCACCGTTTTGGTATGCTTTCATCAACCACTCTGAACATCACATGAATCTGTTCAGAGAATATCTATCTATTCGTGCTTTCCTTGAAGTTCATGAGATGCCAAGGTTCACCTTCGAACATTGGCTTCCTATTCTTCTCAGAACTACACAAATTTCAGTTGAGGAACTTCAATTAATCTCTCAGAAAAGTCATAGCCTGACTCCCAAGGAGTTCCTTGATCTCTATCCTGATGAAGCAGCCAGATATCCACAAACCCAATCTCGAAACCAATGTTTGGCTATCCAACATCACTTATCCTTAAGGTTTCATGATATGTTTGGACATTTTCTCCAGAACTCTCAGGCCAAGTACACCAGAATGAAGACATTCAATTTCGACAGATTCAAATTGGGATTGCCTGATGTTCTAATGGCCAATGGGACAATCTGCTAAGAGACCAAAGAGAAATCATTCCCTCCATGACTGTGGCCTTACCCTCTAGACTGCATCCATCCTTTATAGGAGCAGTTGCCTTCATAAGGGATTTTGCTGAAGTGGTGTTCAACAGATTCATCCGCATTGCCACAAGGCTCAAAATTAAATTCAAGCTCAAATTGTCTTTCCAAAGATTTGTGTTCCCCCAAATCTCCAAGAACCCCCATCATCTGCTGGATTTCCAGTTATGTTTTGCTGAATCTGAGAGACTCAATGAAGATCAGTGGGCAGCTGCTTATCCCTCCTACCACTCTGACTGTGAAAAGATGAAGCTCTCTCATTATGAATTCCAGTCTAAGAGTCTTAAGGATCTGAGGAAGAACATTGGTCAAAGTGGGCACAAAGGTACTTAGTGTATTATCAAGCCAAAGATGCAGATTTGGACAGAGGCCTACACTGGAACATCACTGTCCATGAGTTCTTCTTCTTGTAGCCTCTAAGAAGTTTGTTCACCTTAAGTATCGTTGAGCAGGGACAAATATCACTCCAAGATAGGTTGGTTCCATAGGCGCCATATCAAATCTCATAGGAAACTACCTACTACTAATGCCTCCTACAACATTGACCTCTCCTTGTTTGAAAATTTCTTTTGTGAAAATGAGACAAAGCTCTGGGACCTTCTCAAACCATATTTTGTTCAAATTCCCAGATCTTTGTACTTACCTAGCTCCTTATCTAGGTCTTAAACACTGTGCTCTGTATTTATCTCTTTTTTTCAGTATCTGAATGCAGTTATGATCTTTCTTCCCTGCTTATTTCATGTTTTCCTTGTGGTTTGTTACCCTTTCTGTTAATGCCACAAAGGGGGAGAAAGAGAAAGAGGTAAGCTAAGAAACTAGAACATCATCTAAATCTCAAAAAATTTCACCTTTTTTTTACTGTCTATTTTAAAATTTGTCATTAACAAAAAGGGGGAGAATTGTTGAGCAACTACCCCTAAGAAAATCTAAGATTTTGAAGATATAGTATATATCATGTTTTTGCTATAACAAAATCTTTAAATAGACTATCTACAAAATAAATGTATATCAAAATATATATGCATACAACTGTGTGATAAACTTCATCGCCAAAAAGTTTCTAAGTCCAGAGACTCTCAGTACATCATAACTATCCGACTTCAGTCTCCAATTGTTGACTCCAACTCCTTAAGAATCGAAGTCAAAACCATCCTGAAATTTTTGTAAGTCCATACAGCTAAACATGATTCGGTTGTTCTCTTCGACTCATATAGTCGAATGCTTCATAGATCCTAACTAATGATTCGACTGTTCACTCAACTCTTACAATCGAATGTTGTAGAAATCAATCTCCATAGTATCCGACTGCTAAATTGAATTGTCTTATTACCTAGTGTTGAGCAATTGTCTATTACCTAAGGAATTTAAGAATTTTCTTAAATTAAAATATTATTGTTTTTTCTATGACAAAACTCTTTAAAATAAACTTTCTACAAAGCAAATATAATAATTACATATGACAAAAATCATACAGATACATTTCAAGACTATAAATTTTTCTAAGTCCACGACTCTCTCTATGTCCTACTAAATTCCACTGTTAGCTTCGACTATCAAATCCGACTCCGTCACATCGAAGTCAAACAACCTTGAAAATTTTCTAAGTTCACAACTTTATACCTGATTCGACTGATGACTCCGACTGTTACAGTCGAATGCCTTACAAAATCCAACTCTCGATTCGACTGTTATCTTCGACTACCACAGTCGAATGCTTCAGAAACTAATCTCAGTAATTCGACTACTGGAGTCGAATTGCCTTGTCTTCTCAGAAGTCGAATTACAATGCTATTTGCTTGTTATAGTCGAATTGCCTTGTTTTCTTAGAAATCCAATTACCTTATTACTTCTTTACTGAAGTCGGATCACTCTTATTTCCTCAGTCGAATTGCATGTCCTTATGGATTCGACTTCACTATTAACTCTGTACTTAAACTCTCTTCTGATTCTTTTTACGCTAAACATCTAATGCATGTTTATCTCCAATTTCTTTTCATACATCCTTTTAATGAGCTTTCATATCTTATTCGTCATCAACCTGTCATTATTTTATTATTATTTCTCTGACAGGACAAGACATATTGTACTTAAAATATTCATCTAAATCCTGTGCAAATTATTTTTGAAATATTATGAACTAAGCCTCATGGTCTTCATGTCTTTGATCCGGATTTTGCTGGATTCATTAAACACTGCATTTATGAATTCTCAGGAGCATGACATCTGACAGACTCACCTACCACTGATAGACCCATGCTTTACCTTTTTAGCTTAACTGTCTTCTACTTTTTCTTCTGCATCTGAGGTTTCCATACCCTTCTATGTACTTGTTTAATCCACCTACCATAAAGTTATGGAGATACTCTTCTCTTTTGTCTTGTCCCTATGCAGGCATTTATTGAAGCACGTTTTCAGCATGTCTCCCTCACAGTTCACTTCGAAAGGAAAAGATCTTATCTTCTAGCTGTGAAAACTGCACCTCCTTCTGAAGATTTTGGAAAGAAGCAAAACTGAAAGTCTTCTGGATAACAAAATTTCAAGACCCAAATGATCCTAGAGATCTCTTCAAACGGACTTGTTGCAAACGGCCACAAACTCCAATGACTACAT
Organism: Colocasia esculenta; assembly: GCA_014218235.1. Lineage (NCBI taxonomy): Eukaryota > Viridiplantae > Streptophyta > Magnoliopsida > Alismatales > Araceae > Colocasia > Colocasia esculenta. The sequence continues at coordinate 57,886,448 of CM024759.1, read as the reverse complement.
TTTCAAACGGCTATATTATGAAGTGTATAAAAGAAGCTCAAGTTTGAAGAAAAAAAACAACACCACAACACAAGAAGCGCATACAAGCCTTTACACTTCCTGTGAACATCATTCGAATTCTTCCAAGTCCACCAAGCTTTCTACAAGCAAAAGTCTGGGAGTTGCTCCTCTTAAGAAGCCATTCTCTGAAGCTCTCTTAGAAGAAGTCTTGTGTTGAATGGCAATTGTATTTGATTACTTTCTTAGTCCTCTCTTGCTGTTCAGATAGAATTCATATCTCATTTCCGATCTTTTGAATCCTTCTGAAGTCTATGTTTGTTCTCAGTATTGAGGTAAACACACAAGCTCTCTCTTTTGTTCTCTTGTGTAATTCCTGCAGAAGTCTGTTTCTGCATTTCCCTCCTGTGTAGAGAAGGCCTTTGAAAAAGGCAGTTGTTCTACCCCTATTTAGGGAAGACTTGCTTGGGAGCAAGTGGGTTTATAATTCCTCTCAAGGGTGAGAGAAGGCCAATTTATTGGCAGATAGTGGAAATCTCAAGTGGTTGGCTTGAGGACTGGATATAGGACTTCCATGTGGGAAGGGCCGAACCAAGATAAATCCCTGTGCATTCATTGTGTGATTGTTTCCGCCTTGTTTACACTTGAATCACACACACCACACTAAGCTCTAACAATTTACTTAGTGTTGTGCAATTTCAGAAGCAAATTTTAAAAGGGAAGAAGTCCTATTCACCCCCCTCTTGGACATTCTTAGTGCCATTTCGATCCAACAAGTGGTATCAGAGCGAGGTCTTCTCAGAAGAATCCAAGAGATTTGAGAAGAAATGGCATCTGAAGCTCACAACTATGAAGGTCAATCTATCACAAGGCCATCATTCTTTGATGGTGAAGATTACCAATACTAGAAGATGCGAATGGAGTGCTTCATCAGAGGTACTGACTTCGACTTATGGCAGGTAATAGAACAAGGTGACTATCAAATCATTGGTGAATCTTCTTCCTCTGGTCTCTCCATTGCAGATAAAAGAAATATGTCTTTAAATTACAAGGGAAAAATTATCTTTGTTGTGCTTTGTCTAAAAGAGAATTTAACAGACTTTCAGCATGTAAAACAGCTAAGGAAATGTGGGATAAACTTCAAGTAACATATGAAGGTACAGATAGGGTTAAACAAACAAGAATAGATATACTTGTATCCCACTATGAACAATTCAAAATGCTCCCTAATGAAAATATAACTCAAATGTATAACAGATTTTCAAACATAATTGACGGACTAAGGTCTTTAAGAAAAGTCCTAACTCATGAAGAAACAGTTAGAAAAATCCTAAGATCTCTAACTAATGTATGGACCCCTAAAGTTACAGCCATAGAGGAAGCCCATGATTTAACACAACTGTCTATTGATATATTAATAGGATCCCTCATGGCCCATGAAATTAATATGGAAAGGTTTTCTGAAAATTCCTCGAAAAAGAAATTTTCAATTGCTTTGAAGATTGCAGATTCCGCTTCATCTGAAGACTCAAAGGAAAAGTCAGATGACAGTGATGATGAGGCCATGCTTTCAAGAAAACTGCAGAGAATCCTTGCAAAGAAGAAGAAGTTTGGCTCAAAAAGATTTTTCATGAAAGAAAAAAAGAAAGAGCCAACTTGCTATGAGTGTAATCAGCCAGGACATTACAAATCTGAATGTCCCAAGCTCAAGAAAAAGGATCAAGCAGAGAAATCTGACAGGAAGAAAGGCAAAGAGAAAAAGTTTAGAAAATTCAAGAAAAAGGCAATGGCAGCAACATGGGACAATGAAGAAGGAACCAGTTCATAATCCTCCAGCTCAGAATCCGAAGAAGAAGAGAAGGCAAATCTAGCCCTCATGGCAGGACTAGAGCAGGTAAACTCAGAAACCTCCTTTACTTATGTTCTGAATCCGATTCTGATTGCCTTGAAGATGCCTTCAATGTACTTTATGAAAAATATAAAACAGTAGTAAAACAAATGAAAATAGTTAAACTAAATCTACTAACCAAGAAAAGCTAACACCTTTCTTAAAATGAAACAGAAAGGTTAAACAAAAGTTTAAGTGAAATAAAAAAAACTAATGAATTGCTATGCGAAGACTTAAAAAATAAAACAGCAAAATCTTGGAAATTGAATCAAATCTTAAGGAACTTAAAGATGAAGAAAATTGCAAGAAGAAAATAATTATCTAAAGCTACTATAGAAAAGATTTCAAATTGTAAAACCTCTTTATTTGTTAATATAAAGGGCTCTAGAATAGGAAAGAAGAAATATGGATTAGGATACACACCTCCTCCAAATGAAGAAAATATTATTCATCCAAAAGTGTATCCAACCCCTAAATTTGTAGCAGAAAACAAAATAAAAAATGCTAAAAAGATAAATCAGCATGTGTATAAACAAAAGCATAAATTAACATAATAAGAAGAATGCCTTTGATCTATGCTGCAGTCACTGTAATCAATTAGGACACATCATTAGCACATGCACCACTAGACACTTAAGATGGATTCCTAAAACTAACCATCAAGGACCAAGAAAATTTGGGTACCAAAAGTTACAACCTGATTTTGTTTGCAGGGTCGGCTGAGGGCATCCAAATGGTATTTGGATAGTGGATGCTCAAGGCATATGACAGGGGATAGAAGTTATTCACAAGTTTTAGAGAAGAAAGTGGTCAAGTCACATATGGTGATAATGGAAAAGGAAAAGTATTAGGGTGTGGAACAGTTGGTACTAAAGAAAAGAACCTAATTGAAGATGTCATGTATGTAGAAGGTCTGAAGCATAATCTGATAAGTATTAGTAAGTTGTGTGATAAAGGGCATTCAGTAAATTTTCAGAATGGTAAGTGTATAATTCAGAAAGATAACAAGATTGTATTTGAAGCTCAAAGAGTGAAGAATTTATATACATTGCAACTAGCAGAATTAAAGGAAGTGAACTTATGTCTTGCAACCACCAAAAGTGAAGAGTCTGATTTGTGGCATAGAAGACTTGGTCATGCAAGCACCTCAGTGATCAAGAAGTTAATAAAGCATGATCTAGTTGAAGGTCTTCCAAAGATGAAACTTAAGAAATCTGGAATTTGTTCAGCTTGTGCAAAGGGAAAATAGACCAAGACCTCATTTTAGTCCAAGACAATTGTTACAACTTCCAAGCCTTTGCAGTTAATTCACATGGATTTATTTGGACCTATGAGGACAGTCAGTCTTGGAGGAAAAATATATGGCTATGTATTAGTTGATGACTACTCAAGGTACACTTGGGTGTCTTTTCTGGAAGCCAAATCTAAAGCCTTTCAAGCATTTCTAAAGTTCAACAAAATAGTTCAGAAAAATCAGAAATTCCATATTACAAGCATTAGATCTGATCATGGAAGTGAATTCAAAAATGAAGAATTCATGATGTTCTGTGAAGAAAATGGGGTTGAGCATAATTTTTCAGCACCAAAAACACTTCAACAAAATGGAGTAGCAGAAAGAAAGAATAGAACACTGCTGGATATGACCAGAACAATGTTGAATGAGTATAATTTGCCAAAATATTTCTGGGCAGAGGCAGTCAATACAGCTTGCTACATCATCAACAGGTGCATGATCAGACCTATTCTAAAGAAGACTCCATATGAACTCTACAAGGGAAAGAAGCCCAACATCAGTCATCTTCGACCTTTTGGCTATAAGTGCTTTATCTTAAATAATGGTAAGGATAATCTAGGGAAATTAGATGCTAAAAGTGATGAAGGTTTTCTATTAGGATATATTTCAAAACCTAGAGGTTATAAAGTATTCAATAGAAGGACATTAACCATAGAACAATCTGTGCATATACTATTTGATGAAACTAACCTTCTATCAAAAGGATAGAAGAAGAAGAAGAATGTGTTGATGATCTTTGTAGGGATTTAGAAAAGACTTCTCTTGAAGAAGAAGGTAAAGATGAAGAAATGGAAGATCCCCCATTAGAAGATCTTCAACAACTAGAAGAACCACAAGAAGGGCTACCTAGAAACTTAAGATATCACGGATATCATCCAAGAGAAAACATTATAGGTGATCCTCAAGATAGGGTAAGAACAAGAGGTATGCATATTCCTTGTGATTTTTCTGCCTTAGTTTCACAAATTGAGCCTAGGACAATCAATGATACACTGGGTGATGAATCTTGGATCCTTGCTATGCAAGAGGAACTTAATCAGTTCCAACGCAGTGAGGTTTGGACTCTTGTACCTAGACCTACTGACCATCTAGTTATTGGAACCAGATGGGCTTTCAGAAACAAGATGGATGAATCAGGGGTAATCACTAGGAACAAAGCCAGACTTGTAGCTCAAGGATATTCCCAAGAGGAAGGCATAGACTTTGATGAAACCTATGCTCCAGTAGCTAGATTAGAGGCAATCAGAATTTTATTAGCATATGCGTGTTCTCTCAATATCAACCTATTTCAGATGGATGTTAAAAGTGCATTTCTGAATGGTTTTATTAAAGAAGAAGTATATGTTGAGCAACTACCTAGTTTTGAAGATATTACTTATCTCAATCATGTTTTCCGTTTAAAGAAAGCATTGTATGGTTTGAAGCAAGCTCCAAGAGCTTGGTATGAAAAATTAAGTGCTTATCTTATATCACATGATTTTACAAGAGGTAAAGTAGATAGCACATTATTTATAAAGAAACTTTCAGATAGAATCTTAATTGTGCAAATCTATGTTGATGACATTATCTTTGGTTCTACTAATGAGTCACTTTGTAAATTCTTTGAAAATCTAATACAAAGTGAATTTAAAATGAGCATGATGGGTGAGCTCAATGATTTTCTTGGGTTGCAAATTAAGCAGACCAAGGAAGGAACTCATATTTGTCAAACCAAGTATATTTCAGACTTACTTTCTAAGTATGGTTTTGACAAGTGTAAGCCATTAGGAACACCCATGAGCTCAGGCATTAAGTTAGATGGCGATCCTCTTGGTAAAAAGGTAGATCAAAAGATCTATAGAGGAATGATAGGATCACAGCTCTATCTTACTGCTAGTAGACCGGATATAATGTTCAGTGTTTGTTTATGTGCAAGATTCCAAGCTGATGCAAAAGAATCTCATGTTCATGTTGTTAAAAGAATTTTTAGATATCTTATAAATACCAGTTAATTAGGACTTTGGTTTTCCGGTTGTTCTGAATTCAAGTTAATTGGATATAGTGATGCTGACTATGTTGGATGCAAAATAGATAGGAAAAGCACCAGTGGCACTTGTCAAATTCTTGCAGGATGCTTGATATCTTGGTCTTCCAGGAAGCAGAACTTAGTAGCTTTGTCAACCACAGAAGCTGAATACATTGCAGCAGGGAGTTGTTGTACTCAACTCTTGTGGATCAAACACCAATTGGAAGATTATGGTCATTAGCTCCAAGAAATTCCTATGTTGTGTGATAATACAAGTGCAATAAATTTGACCAAGAATCCTATCCAACACTCAAGAACCAAGCATATTGATGTTAGACATCACTTCATCAGGGACCATGTAAGTAATGGCAATATTTCACTTGAATTTATTTCTACAGAAAATCAACTTGCTGATATTTTTACAAAACCTCTTCCTGAGGATAGATTCACATCTATTAGAAGAGAAATAGGTATGTGTAATCCTGATTAAATTACCAAAGTAAAATGATACTTGAATTATATGCTAAGATAGTGTTGTATGAATTCTGTGAAAAAAAAAAACCATCCTGAAAAATTCTAAGTCCCAGACATTCGACTTATGCATTCGAATCATGTTAAAATCTTGCATTCAACTGATGCAGTCGAATACATAATTCGACTTATTATGAAATCGTGAAAAGGCGCTTCAAATTTAAAATCATATAACTGACACCCCATTAAGACGCATCCCTTCATGTCTTAATAGTCAAATCATTTAATCCCGACCATTCATCCTGAAATCTAGGGGCAGTTATCCTCTCTTTTTTTATAAAAGAAAACCCATCTCCTTTAGAAGACATGCCTTTCGAAATCTTCATTCGACTCCCTTGTCTTCTTCTGCCCTTTCGCGCCCTCACTGTTCTCCGGCGAAGGACTTCCGAAGAACTCTAAAATCTCCATCGTCCTCGAAGAAAGGTAGGATCTTGGAACTCTCTTCCGCATTTCTATCTCTCCTTTACTAGTTCCCTGAGTCCTGTTCATCTCCCTTTCTAGATGGCTTCGTCTAGGGCTCTGGAATCCACCCATATGACCCCTGATCAACTGGTGAGACTTGCTAAGATTCCCATCTGTCCAGGGAAGGCTGTAGATTTCTCCCATCTTTCTGGAAGTCTAGCATGGGTAGAGGACACTCTCAATGCCATGGGTTGGACCAAGTTGTGCCAGATTTCAGAACCCACTATTGAGAATGCCGTTAGAACGTTTTATGTCACCATGGAAATCTCATCTGAAAATTCAATGGTTGGTTATGTCAAAGGAACCAAGATCTCTATTTTTGAGGAACTGCTGGTTGAGATGTTAGAATGTCCAAACTCTGGGTATATGCTTAATGAAGTTATACCTTTGGAAAAGCAAAAATTGGGCATTATTGGGAGTTTGGCCTCTATTAGCAAGAAAGGTCTGTCTGTAAATGAGCTGTCAGTCGAGAAGAGATTGATTCATTCTGTGATATCCATATTGTGACCCCTAGAGCAGGAACCCACTCATCTATCACCTCTAGAGATGGGACCTTGTTGTTTTGGGCTATTCAGAGGCACAAAGTAAATTTGGCTGGAATCATTTTGGATAGAATGATAGCTGAATCTTAAGAATCTTCAATCGTAACGATTTGACATCGATTTGTTATTTGTTCAGAACATCACAACAATTTGTATATCGATTTGTTCAGAACATCACAACGATTTGTATATCAATTTGTTCAGAACATCACAACGATTTGTATATCGATTTGTCCATAACATCACAACGATATGTATATCGATTCGTTCATACCATCAGAACAATTTGTATATCGACTTGTTCATAACATCACAAACGATTTGTATATCGATTTGTTCATAACATCACAACGATTTGTATATCGATTCGTTCATACCATCACAACGATTTGTATATCGATTTGTTCATAACATCACAACGATTTGTATATCGATTTGATCATAATATCACAACGATTTGTACATCGACTTGCTTATAACGTCATAACGATTTGTACATCGATTTGTTTATAACTTCACAACGATTTGATTATTAATATATATAACGATTTCATTTTTGAATTCGTTGAAAAGTCAAAATCTTCACGTATATTTTTTTGACAGCCATGCATTTATTAAAATAGTACGTATCACTGTATGCATGCAGACAATATCTTCCATTATCCTATCTTCTCTGTGAACATCTTTTAGAACAACAAAATGGCATTACTATTTTGATGAACATTCATTCTGACGTTGACTGACAATAAGAGATAGCTTAGTTGTCTATCGTTCAAGCTTTAAATATGTGCAGGTCTCTAACAGCATCCGTCATACAACGTTGGACAAAATAGAAGCCAAGGAAGACTACAGAAGATCCTCTCTCAATTTGCGTGCATGAAAAGATAAAGGACTGTTGACTGGAAGCTTCCAAGTGTCAAGAAGTCTAACGTACACTTATACATTGAGACAACGGGCACTTCAACGTTCGAATTTCAAATGATGATATATATAGAAGGTTGAAGTTCCTGAAGAAAATATATAGAGGTAGAACGGTTAGAGAACAAGAAGTTTTCCAACGCCTTCAACCTTCTGCAAGCCTTTCTTACAGCCAAGCAAAAACTCCCATTAGTCAAAGCTCTTGCTCTCTATGTCGAGTTTAGATCTGTGAGAGAGCTTTCTTGTTCTGAGAAGAGTCCTTGATTATAGATCTCTTTCTTCTCAGTCCTTGCTTCAGATCAAGTAGTGTTCTATAAGCTTGATCTAGGGGCATCATCTCTTTGAACACATTCTCTTGTGTTGTCCCTTCGGTTGTGAAGGAAGACCTGGTGGGGTATCCAGGGGTTGTTCCCTTCGGGAGAAGGAAGATCAGCTGGGGTGCTCGGTGTTGTAGTGTCCTTAAGGGGGACTGTACCCTTGTTAATGAAATCCTGAGATATTGCTCAGGGACTGGACGTAGGACTCCTAAGGAGAGGAGATCTGAACCAGGATAATTCTTTGTGTCGTGTGATTGCTTATGTATACATGATCTTTCGATTCACTAACACTAACAATCTTCAAAGTGTGTTGTGTGACTGTTTTGTGAACAGGTTTTGAGTGTTAAATATTTTTTAAAAAAATCCCATTCACCCCCCTCTGGGATTGCTAGCTGGGAAACAGTAGCAACAGTCTTCATACCATCTTGGACTTATTGGGCAAGCAACAAGAAAACTTGTCAGTCCTTCAAATGCAAATAGAGTTTATTGATGTCAAGTTTGATACTCTGTCTGATGAGGTTAAGAAAATGAAAGATTTGCTGCTTCAGTTAGTGTCCCAGCAGGGCACCTCTCGGCCATCAGGGCCTGATTTCCATCAGCACCAAGAAGAACCTGTTCAAGTCCATGAATCTCAAGACCAATCCCAGTAGGTTGAGCAGCAACCTGAGCAGCAGTAGGACCAGGAGCCAGAATCCCAAGCTCAAGAACATGATGAACCAGTTCCTAATCAGCACAAGGAGCCTGAGCCACAGGATAAGCAGCAGAGTGTGGAGGAACAGCCTCCTGAGCAGTAGAAAGATTTAGAGCATGAGACACAATTAGCTATGATAGTGTTTCAACCTCAAGTGGGGCAACAACAACAGCGTGTGTTGGAAAAGGAGTCAGTTCCAGTGGCAGCAGCAGAGGCTTCCCAGCCCAGGCAGGTTTCTCAGATGGAATCTAAGAGAGCCCTGGAGTCCTCTCCTAATTTGCAAACCTTCAAGAGGAAAGTGAAGCGCAGACTGGTCAAAAATGGTGACCCAGTCTTCCCTCCTCCTCCTTCTAGACCAATTCATCCTACTCCAGCTCCATCTGTTAAGCCTCCTCTAGAGCCAACTCTAGCTGAGCTTCAACCCACTGCACCCTCTGCACTAAGAATCTGCAAAGTGTGTTGTGTGACTGTTTTATGAACAGGTTTTGAGTGTTAAATAATTTTTTTTAAATCCCATTCACCCCCCTCTGGGCTTGCTAGCTGGGCAACAAATAGTATCGGAGCTAGTCTCTTCGACAAGAAGAAGATCCAACGATCTGAGGAGAAAAGATCAATTGGCAGCCTAAGGTCACTCAGAAGGTCAATCAGTCAACAGGCCACCGCTATTCGACGGAGAAGATTACACCTACTGGAAAACAAGAATGGAATACTTCCTACAAGGATTTGATTTCCAAATATTGTCCATAGTAGAAGAAGGCGATCTAGTTGTTCTAAATAACAGGGACAACTGGACAGAAGATGATAGAAAGAAGATTTCTCTCAACTGCAAAGCCAAAAGCAATTTGTGTTGTGCCCTCAGTAAAAAGGAATTCAACCATGTATCTGCCTACAAATCCGCCATGGAAATGTGGGAAAAACTTAGGATCACTTATGAAGGCACTGACAAAGTCAAGGAAACCAAGATAGACATTCTGGTGACACAATATGAAAGGTTCCAGATGCAGCCAGGAGAATCTATAACCCAAATGTTCAGCAGATTGACAGACATCACCAATGGGTTAGCAGGATTAGGAAAAAGCTATGAGATGGGAGACATGGTAAGGAAAATTCTTAGATCCCTACCATCTTCTTGGACTCCCAAGGTAACAGCTATAGAAGAAGCCAATGACTTGAAAAGTATGTCATTGAAAAAGCTCATTGGGTCCCTCATGTCCCATGAGATAAACATGGAGAGATTAGGAGAATCATCCACTAGAAAGAAGCACACAAATGCCCCCAAAGCAGCAGAAGGCAGCTGTCACGTCCTAATAAAAGGCTATTTATTGGGAAATGACAGAAAACAGGCACAAAGTAATAACATTTATGTTTATTCATTATAACGCAGTCTGCGGAAGTCTTATTACATAAAGCTCCTCATTACACACTAAGTGAGGAGTAAGGATGAGTAGCTACTACTCATAACACTTTACAAGTACGCAACTAAAGCAGTAAATGGTTGGTTGACTCGTCATCGGTGTCCACTCTGCACACAGCCCATTTTACACTTCTCCCTCATCTTGATTACCTGAAAAGGGAAGGATGGGTGAGCTAACTAGCCCAGTAGAATTCAAATCCTTAAATCAAAGGATCAGGAACACATGATAATTTAGGTAAGAACATGAATGGTATCAAGAACAGGCAGATAACCAAGATAACATGTCAGTGAATGTATAACAGTAGTATGAAAACATAGGCATACTCAGAAATTCATATTAAGACTCAGGTTCGGAGTCATATAAATATTCACACAGGACAGGTAATAGGATGAACGGATATCAAAGAAGCAATACCAGATCTCAGAATAGTAGCTTGATACAGTGATAGTAAAACTCAGGTCATGCTCAAGTATATCGCTCACGAATTGGTTCATATATCAGTTCACACAATACAGGAAGTATGATGATCATAATCAGGAAATAGTGATGCAATGCCAAACATCCCGGTATCCTTATCACTCCCGTACGGCCCGTAATGAATTCGGGTGCTCCTCCCAGGACTGGACCAGCCCTATTTGCACAGGCATATCAGTCAGGTGGGGTCCAAGGACCCAATAAATGTCATCATCATAAGTTTATCATATCTCACAAGGTGTTCAAGCCTTTGAACTCTCAAGTCATCAAGTCATCAAGTAATATAAACTTAGTTGTCGAATACAGGAGAATGGACTCAACGGAGTACCATTTGGAGTTGACGGTTTCAAGGATAATTCAATAATGAGTAAGGTATCCAAAGTGGGTAATCTTTATGGTAGAATGACAGAAAATATCAAAGTAAATAAGAGGGTAATTTGGTAGGCTATTAGGATGAACATTGAACAAGGATTTACACATGTAAGAGTGCTGAAATCCAAGGCAGGACAGTAGCTGTCGACAGGAAGGAAGGATCTGTCGACAGATGGCACAGACAGAGCTCAGGTTTGCTGGCTCTGTGGGTATCTGTCGACAGATGCAAGGGATCTGTCGACAGATCCACACAGTCCAGAAACCTGGAGTTCTGGAAACATGCGCCTGTCGACAGCTCTTGGGCTGGCTGTCGACAGGAAGCAGCAGAACTTCCGTAAGTATGTTTAAATCCATTCTAAGCACCCTAATTATAGATCTTATAATTCAAGGCATGATTGATATCAAATGGAAGAGTCTAAATAGAGTTTTCACAGTGGTTTATAAACTAAACAGTCGAGATGCAACAAGAGATTGATAATTCGAACTTGGTCGGCTATAAACTAATGTAGTGTAGTATTGGAAGCATGAACTTGATAGCAATGGTTTATTGGAAAATTCCTATAAGATGGACACTAAAACTCAAGGTATTTCATGAATCCAAGTCGATGTTCGAATTATCAACCATCTAAACCGAAATCCTCACACTGTTCTAAGGATATGTTTACTTCTACCAGAACTCTATATCATGAACTTGAATCAAAGGTGGAAGAAGAAGAAGAGATGATCTGGAGGTAAAATAAGTATCTCTTCCTCCCTAACGTAATAATATTCATCAAAACTAGACGAAAACTAGTAAGATTACAGTTATATCAACTTGGCTACTCAATACGAGTTATTTATCATGTGTGGAGAACAAGATTAAGGAAAAGGAGATGAATCCTACACATGGATAGCTAGGAACCTACTACCACATGCTACTGGAGGAATATCCTTTCCAACCAGAGATTATGTGAACTCAAGGAGTAGCTTCTATAGAAATACAAAACACACATAAAGTGCTAGAGGGGTTCATGACACTAGAACAGAAACTGGAACATCCAAACAGTAGGTTCTAAAGTTTATTCAAGGACATGAGTTAGAAGAGGAGAGATGAGGATCGAATCCTACCTTAGTTTGAAGGAGATGAAGATGATAGCCACAAAGAAACAAGTAAGAAGATGTAGCCTTGGTATAATATTAGCTTTAGCTTCCAGAGTAATTCCCCAATCACTCCTTAGTAGCAGCTTCAACCAGAACTTGAGCAGAGGCAAGATGCATAAATAGAATGAGAGAAAGAGAGAACAATGGTTCCCCGAAATGGCTTCTCCACCAAATTTCTCACTCAGAAACCTCTCACTCCTGAAGTTACCCACGAAATAGTAGCAGCATAACAGGAAAACATGAAGGGGAACCTGGCCACGATGACCCTTGGGGTATTCTTATACCCATGGATGCCTTCCATGCAAGGTGACACGAAGCTCACCCATGTGTCGCAGTAAGGGTGAAAGGTTTTTACCCCATGACACGAGTAACATGCATCTCCTAGTTAGGACACCTTAGGTAAGTTGGTATGATGTTTTACCTCAAGTGCTGGCCACCCAATAGCCTTACACGTAGACCTTTGCAATTTTCCAGAAAATCCCAAACCGTAAAATACCCATAATTCAACTGGTCCAATGTTTGCTAGGCAAACACATTTAAATGGTGTCCTTTTGTCATGAAATTTTAACCATAGGCTAATAGAATGGTTTTACAAATTGTAATAATTTTAGTTTAATTTTTAGATTTTATTTTACAGTAGGTGAAAAATCACCCGAAAAATGGTCGCGTCGATTGTACGTTGGAATCCGTACGTCGAAAAATTCACGAAATTACATAATAAATTTCTCCACATTTTTCTGGAAATTATGATGTTCTCGGATTTTTATTTTGACGTCGTTTTCCGGTATCACCCTGTGGAGGCACGCACTTCGAGGTACGATACTGGAATAACGTTCATTACCACTATTTAAGTCTATCATCTAATTATCATAATTTATTAATAACCCTAAGGTATTTTAACCAAATTACTTCTATTTTCTTAATATTTTAAATTTCTGGGGCGTTACAGCAGCTCTGAGGAACAATAAGAAGATGAAGCCAGTAGTGAAGGCAGTGAAGATGAAGAAGCAATGCTATCTAGAAGACTACAACGGATATTGGCAAAGAAAAAGAAGTATCAATCTGGCAGATGATACTTCAAAAAGGGAAAGGATTTCAAGAAGCTTGAAGCAAAGGACATAAAGAAGAATGAACCAATTTGTTATGAGTGCAAGAAGCCAGGACACATCAAGGCAAACTGTCCAAAGCTCAAGAAATCTGAATTCAGAAAGAAGGACAGTTCAAGAAAGTTCAAAAGATATAAGAAGAAAGCCATGGCAGTAGCTTGGGACAACAGCAATAACTCGGATAGCGAGTCAAGCTCAAACAGTGAAGAAGAAGAAAAGGCTAACTTAACCTTCATGGCAGACATCGCAGAAAAGGTAACCTCTGACTCATCCTTTGATTCCTGTAATGATTCTGATTTAGATAACATAGAAGATGCTTTTAATGAACTGTATGACAAATATAGAGAAGTATCTAAATTATTAAAAGCTAGTAAGAAAAATGTTGCATGTCTAGAAAATACCAATTCAGATTTAAAATCAGAAAATGAACAACTAGAGAAGCAAGTTAGTGAACTTAAAAGAAGAAATGAGTTGCTATGCGAAAATCTAAAAGATAAAAATACACAAATAACAAAATTAGAAAAACAAGAAAGTTCGGACGAATTAAAAAAGGAAATCAAAAGACTAACGGAAGAAAATGATAAACTATCAAGTACGTTAGAAAAATTTACTAATGGTAAAAATTCCTTAATACTAAAAGGAGCCAGAAGATTAGGTAAAAGGAAGAATGGATTAGGTTACATTCTACCAGATAATGAAGATACAACAATATATCCTAAAACATATCCAACTCCAAAATTCATACCTGAACAAGATATAGCATATAAATCAAACTTTAAATATACTCCATATGAAAAAGTAACTAAAACAACATGTTTTAGTCACTGCAACAAGCTAGGTCACAGTAAAATAACATGTCCAACTAAACATAGAAGATGGATAATCAAAAGAAAAAATGATGACACTAACCAACCAGGACCCAAAAGAACTTGGGTACTTAAAACTTGATGTTTTCATTTCAGGAAAAATCTCAGGCATCCAAGTGGTACTTGAACAGTGGATGCTCAAAGCATATGTCAGGAAACAGAAGATTGTTTACCCATTTAGAAGCTGAAGAAGGCACAGTCACCTATGGAGATAATGGAAAAGGGACTGTGATAGGTAGTGGATCAGTGAGCAGCAAAGGCAAAACAGTAATTGAAGATGTTTTGTGTGTAAAAGGCTTGAAGCACAACTTTATCAGCATTAGCCAGTTATGCGACAAAGGACATCAGATTAGATTTCAAGAATCCAAATGCAGTATTATGAAGGATGGAGAAGTGATTTTTGAAGCCAACAAAGAGAAGAATCTGTACGTACTTTACCTTGAATAGCTGAAAGATCAAGACATTTGTTTAGCAGCCAGAAAAGAGCAGTCAACTGAGCTGTGGCACAGAAGATTGGGCCACTGCAATCTAGATGGCATGAGAAAGCTGATCAAGAGAAACCTGGTGGAAGGTTTGCCAAAGGTCAGCACAAGAATAGACGGTGTCTGTAGACCATGTGCAAAAGGAAAGCACACTAAGTCATCCTTCAAGTCAAAGACTGTGGTAACAACATCTAAACCCTTAGAACTCCTTCATATGGATTTATTTGGACCAATGAGGACCACAAGTCTTGGAGGAAAGAATTTTGGATTCGTTATAGTAGATGACTATTCAAGATTCACATAGGTATCCTTTCTGGAACACAAAGATGATACAATTGATAGCTTTGTAAGCTTTAGCAAAAAGGTCCAGAAAGATAAGAAGTTCAGCATTATTGGAATCAGGTCAGATCATGGAGGAGAATTTCAAAATGATAAATTCGCAAAATTCTGTGATGACCAAGGAATAGAGTACAATTTCTCAGCACCAAGGACACCACAGTATAATGGAGTTTCTGAGAGAAAGAATAGGACTTTATTGGACATGGCAAGAACAATGTTATCTGAATATGATCTGCCAAGATATTTTTGGGCTGAAGCAGTCAACACAGCAAGTTACATCATCAATAGAGTAATGATCAAGCCTATCTTGAAAAAGACTGCGTATAAATTGTTCAAGGGAAAGAAGCCCAAGATCAGTCACTTCAGGACATTCGGATGTGCATGCTGTAACGCCCCAGAAATTTAAAATATTAAGAAAATAGAAGTAATTTGGTTAAAATACCTTAGGGTTATTAATAAATTATGATAATTAGATGATAGACTTAAATAGTGGTAATGAACGTTATTCCAGTATCGTACCTCGAAGTGCGTGCCTCCACAGGGTGATAACGGAAAACGACATCGAAATAAAAATCCGAGAACATCATAATTTCCAGAAAAATGTGGAGAAATTAAATATGCAATTATTTGAATTTTTCGACGTACGGATTTTGAGATTAAGTCGACGCGACTATTTTTCGGGTGATTTTTCACCTACTGTAAAATAAATTCTAAAAATTGAATAAAAATAATCATTACTTGCAAAACCATTATATTAGTCTATGGTTAAAATTTCAATGCAAATGGACACCATTTGGATAGGTTTTCATAGGGATCTTTGGGCCAGCTGATTTAAGGGCCAATTACGGTGGCCAATTTATGGGATTTTCTGGGTACTTACGTGTAGAGTCTTGGAGAGGCCAGCACACCTAAGGTTGGGGTAATCATAAAGGTTAACTACGTGGGAGCTTGGGAATCCTTGCATGTGCAACGTGTTAAGGTAAAAACCAAAGGGTTTCTACCATGACACCTCATGGTTGACGTGTCTTTGTGCTTGAAAAAGCTTGGGGTTATAAAACCTGTACCGTAAACAGCTTGCAAACCTTTCTAACGCAAGCTTCTGCTATTTTCTCTTGTTCTTGCACCCTTGTTCTTATCTTCCACTGCTCCTTGTTTCTAGAAGAGTGTGGGAGAAGCTACTGGGTCTGCTGTAGGAAGAGCTACTGGAAGTTGCAAGCTCCATCGCACTTGCAATATACTTCTACTCTTGTTTTACTACTGTAGCTGCTCTCACCTCGGTGTAAACATTACTGGAACTCCATTACCTTTGGGGAGAAGCATTTCTATTCCTGGGATAGGTTCTTTAGTTAGGAAAACGTGAAGGCTTATTCTTCAATAAGGTAGGATTCATCTCCTTTTCCTTAATCCTGTTCTCTACACATGATAAATAACTCGTGTTGAGTAGCCAAGTTGATATAACTGTAATCTTACTAGTTTTCATCTAGTTTTGATGAATATTCTTACGTTAGGGAGGAAGAGATACTTATTTTACCTCCAAATCATCTCTTCTTCTTCTTCCACCTTTGATTCAAGTTCATGATATAGAGTTCTGGTAGAAGTAAACATATCCTTAGAACAGTGTGAGGATTTTGGTTTAGATGGTTGATAATTCGAACATTGACTTGGATTCATGAAATACCTTGAGTTTTAGTGTCCATCTTATAGGAATTTTCCAATAAACCATTGCTATCAAGCTCATGCTTCCAATACTACACTACATTAGTTTATAGACGACCAAGTTCGAATTATCAATCTCTTGTTGCATCTCGACTGTTTAGTTTATAAACCACTGTGAAAACTCTATTTAGACTCTTCCATTTGATATAAATCATGCCTTGAATTATAAGATCTATAATTAGGGTGCTTAGAATGGATTTAAACAGATTTACAGAAGTTCTGCTGCTTCCTGTCGACAGCCAGCCCAAGAGCTGTCGACAGGCGCATGTTTCCAGAACTCCAGGTTTCTGGACTGTGTGGATCTGTCGACAGATCCCTTGCATCTGTCGACAGATACCCACAGAGCCAGCAAACCTGAGCTCTGTCTGTGCCATTTGTCGACAGATCCTTCCTTCCTGTCGACAGCTACTGTCCTGCCTTGGATTTCAGCACTCTTACATGTGTAAATCCTTGTTCAAAGTTCATCCTAATAGCCTACCAAATTACCCTCTTATTTACTTTGATATTTTCTGTCATTCTACCATAAAGATTACCCACTTTGGATACCTTACTCATTATTGAATTATCCTTGAAACCGTCAACTCCAAATGGTACTCCGTTGAGTCCATTCTCCTGTATTCGACAACTAAGTTTATATTACTTGATGACTTGAGAGTTCAAAGGCTTGAACACCTTGTGAGATATGATAAATTTATGATGATGACATTTATTGGGTCCTTGGACCCCACCTGACTGATATGCCTGTGCAAATAGGGCTGGTCCAGTCCTGGGAGGAGCACCCGAATTCATTACGGGCCGTACGGGAGTGATAAGGATACCGGGATGTTTGGCATTGCATCACTATTTCCTGATTATGATCATCATACTTCCTGTATTGTGTGAACTGATATATGAACCAATTCGTGAGCTATATACTTGAGCATGACCTGAGTTTTACTATCACTGTATCAAGCTACTATTCTGAGATCTGGTATTGCTTCTTTGATATCCGTTCATCCTATTACCTGTCCTGTGTGAATATTTATATGACTCCGAACCTGAGCCTTAATATGAATTTCTGAGTATGCCTATGTTTTCATACTACTGTTATACATTCACTGACATGTTATCTTGGTTATCTGCCTGTTCTTGATACCATTCATGTTCTTACCTAAATTATCATGTGTTCCTGATCCTTTGATTTAAGGATTTGAATTCTACTGGGCTAGTTAGCTCACCCATCCTTCCCTTTTCAGGTAATCAAGATGAGGGAGAAGTGTAAAATGGGCTGTGTGCAGAGTGGACACCGATGACGAGTCAACCAACCATTTACTGCTTTAGTTGCGTACTTGTAAAGTGTTATGAGTAGTAGCTACTCATCCTTACTCCTCACTTAGTGTGTAATGAGGAGCTTTATGTAATAAGACTTCCGCAGACTGCGTTATAATGAATAAACATAAATGTTATTACTTTGTGCCTGTTTTCTGTCATTTCCCAATAAATAGCCTTTTATTAGGACGTGACAGATAATTTGGTATCAGAGCCTTAGGTCGATAAACCTAGGGATAACCTGTGAGGATGGGTAGAAAGCCTGAGGTTAAGCTAGATAAGTATAGTTGGATATAGATTGTATTGAGTATGAAATGAAAATTTAGAGGATTCCTTCTTTCTTTTATTCTTGCTTCTTATTCCTACACAAGAACTTCATAATTAAAGTGTTTACCATGTATACACACTTGAAACAACCATAGATGTGTTGTTCTATTTCTTGTAACCATGCTTTAGTTAAAGTTTATATTATGACTCAAGCATACTATGAAACTCATCCTATTAGAAGTAAGAAAATGTTGTCAATCATGTAAAGATTCATAGGAACACTTGGTAGAATTTCCTATGGTAGTTTTTCAAGATTCCTGGAAGTTTAGATCACACCTGTCGACAGCCAGCATTTACCTGTCGACAGGTAACATGCTTCCAGAACCCAGAAATACAAAACTGTCAGTAACTGTCGACAGATAGCCTTGATCTGTCGACAGATGTCCTTCACCTGTCGACAGCCGACTCTGGTCTGTCGACAGATACCCTCAGAACCAGAAAAACCTTGCTCTGTCTGTTGCTATCTGTCGACAGCCACTTCCAAGCTGTCGACAGACACCAGTCTGTGATGAACTGGTCCTTCTTCAGTCAGTCAGAAGAGTCATCAGGCACTCTGTAGAACTGAAACTCATACCTTATTTACATTCCATATCATTTAAGTAAATGTTATAATTTGATGTTTCATTTACTTAAGATATTACATGTAAATAAGGAAGTACCCCCCATTTGAATCCAATAAAAATATCAGAAAAATCATATCTCTTACCAATAAAAAGTCAACTCTCCCACCGAAGAAGAAAAACGTAATTTTTGCGATTCTATCAAAATAGCGTCTTTCTAATTTCTCACAATTTGGCCTACCTAAAAATTTCATAATTCAAGTAAACCTAGTAGAATGATAAAAATTCAAGGTCCGGTGAAAAATGATAAACACACATATGACTTCTCCAAGGGAGCCCTCTCCTACTGAAGGAAAAGTCAAACCTGTTCATCCCTTAATTTACGTCACAATGACTTTTGCATTGATATGTTATTATATCCAACTCTAAACAAGAATTAGTAAATGAATGATTCAATCGATCATATAGATTTCATGACTATCCTCGTGATTTATTCTTCCGTTAACTTTCCAATTTTCTTGGATTTTAAATTATTATACCACTGAGATAGATTATTTAATCATTGTCTACATCCATTCCTTACTAAACCAAGTAAGACTCTTTAATAATTTAAATGTGTTTAACACTCACATAATTGATGAATCAAAATTTCAAGATTGTTTTAAATCTCACGAAGCTTATGGACAAGTAGTGATGTAAAATGTTATATATCTTCTGACTGGTTAATGGAACTAGGGTGTTGTGAATCTAAAGCCTGTGCATGATGAAATTTACATGGTTTGATTATAGAAATTGATGTATGCCTTATTGAATATCTCAGATACTCTTCCAAGTTATCTATGGATGGAAGTGACATTAACTGGAAGAAGATGGAAAATTCAATGCATGACTTGACTCGAGTAATGAAAACAGTAGCCAAGAACAATAGTCATACTGGAACAAGTTTATTTAAGGATTTTCGAAGCCTGGACCCTCCGAGATTTGCAGGAAGTACGGATCCGGATGAAGCTGAGAACTGGTTGAAGGATATTGAGCGAATTTTTAAGATAATGAAATGTACAGAAGAAGAAAAAGTTTGTTTGACAACATTTCAGTTAGATCGGGATGCCCGAGCGTGGTGGGAAACTGTAGAGGCAACCTTGGCAGATTCAACACAAGTTAGTTGGGAGGAATTCGTAGAATTATTTAATGACCAGTACTTTTCTGAAGTAATTCAAGAAAGGAAGGCGAATGAGTTTGCCAATTTGAAACAATTAAGGATGTCGGTATCGGAATATGAGGCACAATTTGCTCGATTGTCAAAGTATGCTCCGCATCTTATAGCTACGGAGAAATTAAAAGCCAAGAGGTTTATGAATGGGCTACGTCCCCAATTTATTATGCAGTTAACCCCTCATCTGATCACTACCTACTCAGAGATGGTTAAGAGAGCTTTAGCATTAGAGGCTGCAAATGACACTGTGGAAAAGATTAGAGGGAAACCTGGAGAAGGATCTTCTGATCATAAGAGAAAGTTTGAGTTGGGAAATACCCCGAAAGTTCAGCAAATAAATAAGAAGGCAGGAAAAACTTCTAATGGAAAGAAGGGGGTATGCCAGCATTGCCATCTTAGTGGGCATAAGGCTGAGGACTGTTGGCGTAGGTTGGGTGCTTGTCTCCGTTGCGGTAGTACTCAACATCGAATTTCGGATTGTCCGATGCCCAAGAATGCACCAAAGAATCAGAATTCCCGAGGAAAGCAAGGAAGACTAAATGCCATTCAGGATGTGGAACCTGAATCTCCGCAGGAAGGCAGACTGATAAAAGGTGCATTGCTAGTAAACTCAAAGCCTGCGTATGTGTTGTTTGATTCAGGAGCTACGCATTCTTTTATTAGTTATGAGTTTGCTAAATCTTTAGAAGTAAAATCAGAACTATTGTCTACACAACTTGAGGTAACAATTCCTTTGAGTAGGGATAAGAAACTTAAGAAATATTACCTTGCTAGTCGGATTTCAGTTAAAGGACAAAATTTACCCGGTGATTTGATATGCCTAGACAAGTGGGATTATAATTTCAAAATTGAATACCATCCAAAAAAAAAAAAATATATATATATATATAGCGGATGCACTTAGCAGAAATCCTATAGTCAAGGTAATCCAATTGTAAGTAAGGGAATGGAAATTATTGGAGGAATTTTCCGCATTACGTTTAAAGATTGAATTACAAGAAGAAAGAATTGTAGTTGATAACTTAACAATTCAGTCAGATATGTTGAAACAAATTGGAGAGCAATAGGACAATGATCTTGTGTTGAGAGAAATTAGAGAAAAGTTGGCTTTTAGACTTGAATTTAATGAAGACATTCATGGAAATCTTCAGTTTCGGAACAAATTATGTGTACCGGATAATTCCGAGATTAAGAAGCGGATCTTAGGAGAAGCCCATCGATCACAACATTGAATATCAAGATTTGGAGATACAAGAAAATTTGGTATATGTAGAAAGACGTGCAAATTCTGGATCGAAAAATAAAGCACTATGGAGCAAGGAAGTTCCATTGTTAAAGATTCAATGGAATAAACGAGGACAAGAAGAAGCAACCTGGGATTAGAAAATACCATCAAGAACCAGTGCCCAGAATTATTTCCAGGTGAGTAAACATACTCTCGTTTTATTAAAATTTGGAGGACCAAATTTCTTTTAGTGGGGGAGAGTTGTAACGCCCCAGAAATTTAAAATATTAAGAAAATAGAAGTAATTTGGTTAAAATACCTTAGGGTTATTAATAAATTATGATAATTAGATGATAGACTTAAATAGTGGTAATGAACGTTATTCCAGTATCGTACCTCGAAGTGCGTGCCTCCACAGGGTGATAACGGAAAACGACATCGAAATAAAAATCCGAGAAATCATAATTTCCAGAAAAATGTGGAGAAATTAAATATGCAATTATTGAATTTTTCGACGTACGGATTTTGAGATTAAGTCGACGCGACTATTTTTCGGGTGATTTTTCACCTACTGTAAAATAAATTCTAAAAATTGAATAAAAATAATCATTACTTGCAAAACCATTATATTAGTCTATGGTTAAAATTTCAATGCAAATGGACACCATTTGGATAGGTTTTCATAGGGATCTTTGGGCCAGCTGATTTAAGGGCCAATTACGGTGGCCAATTTATGGGATTTTCTGGGTACTTACGTGTAGAGTCTTGGAGAGGCCAGCACACCTAAGGTTGGGGTAATCATAAAGGTTAACTACGTGGGAGATTGGGAATCCTTGCATGTGCAACGTGTTAAGGTAAAAACCAAAAGGGTTTCTACCATGACACCTCATGGTTGATGTGTCTTTGTGCATGAAAAAGCTTGGGGTTATAAAACCTGTACCGTAAACAGCTTGCAAACTTTCTAACGCAAGCTTCTGCTATTTTCTCTTGTTCTTGCACCCTTGTTCTTATCTTCCACTGCTCCTTGTTTCTAGAAGAGTGTGGAGAAGCTACTGGGTCTGCTGTAGGAAGAGCTACTGGAAGTTGCAAGCTCCATCGCACTTGCAATATACTTCTACTCTTGTTTTACTACTGTAGCTGCTCTCACCTCGGTGTAAACATTACTGGAACTCCATTACCTTTGGGGAGAAGCATTTCTATTCCTGGGATAGGTTCTTTAGTTAGGAAAACGTGAAGGCTTATTCTTCAATAAGGTAGGATTCATCTCCTTTTCCTTAATCCTGTTCTCTACACATGATAAATAACTCGTGTTGAGTAGCCAAGTTGATATAACTGTAATCTTACTAGTTTTCGTCTAGTTTTGATGAATATTCTTACGTTAGGGAGGAAGAGATACTTATTTTACCTCCAATCATCTCTTCTTCTTCTTCCACCTTTGATTCAAGTTCATGATATAGAGTTCTGGTAGAAGTAAACATATCCTTAGAACAGTGTGAGGATTTTGGTTTAGATGGTTGATAATTCGAACATTGACTTGGATTCATGAAATACCTTGAGTTTTAGTGTCCATCTTATAGGAATTTTCCAATAAACCATTGCTATCAAGCTCATGCTTCCAATACTACACTACATTAGTTTATAGCCGACCAAGTTCGAATTATCAATCTCTTGTTGCATCTCGTTTATAAACCACTGTGAAAACTCTATTTAGACTCTTCCATTTGATATCAATCATGCCTTGAATTATAAGATCTATAATTAGGGTGCTTAGAATGGATTTAAACAGATTTACAGAAGTTCTGCTGCTTCCTGTCGACAGCCAGCCCAAGAGCTGTCGACAGGCGCATGTTTCTAGAACTCCAGGTTTCTGGACTGTGTGGATCTGTCGACAGATCCCTTGCATCTGTCGACAGATACCCACAGAGCCAGCAAACCTGAGCTCTGTCTGTGCCATTTGTCGACAGATCCTTCCTTCCTGTCGACAGCTACTGTCCTGCCTTGGATTTCAGCACTCTTACATGTGTAAATCCTTGTTCAAAGTTCATCCTAATAGCCTACCAAATTACCCTCTTATTTACTTTGATATTTTCTGTCATTCTACCATAAAGATTACCCACTTTGGATACCTTACTCATTATTGAATTATCCTTGAAACCGTCAACTCCAAATGGTACTCCGTTGAGTCCATTCTCCTGTATTCGACAACTAAGTTTATATTACTTGATGACTTGAGAGTTCAAAGGCTTGAACACCTTGTGAGATATGATAAATTTATGATGATGACATTTATTGGGTCCTTGGACCCCACCTGAACTGATATGCCTGTGCAAATAGGGCTGGTCCAGTCCTGGGAGGAGCACCCGAATTCATTACGGGCCGTACGGGAGTGATAAGGATACCGGGATGTTTGGCGTTGCATCACTATTTCCTGATTATGATCATCATACTTCCTGTATTGTGTGAACTGATATATGAACCAATTCGTGAGCTATATACTTGAGCATGACCTGAGTTTTACTATCACTGTATCAAGCTACTATTCTGAGATCTGGTATTGCTTCTTTGATATCCGTTCATCCTATTACCTGTCCTGTGTGAATATTTATATGACTCCGAACCTGAGCCTTAATATGAATTTCTGAGTATGCCTATGTTTTCATACTACTGTTATACATTCACTGACATGTTATCTTGGTTATCTGCCTGTTCTTGATACCATTCATGTTCTTACCTAAATTATCATGTGTTCCTGATCCTTTGATTTAAGGATTTGAATTCTACTGGGCTAGTTAGCTCACCATCCTTCCCTTTTCAGGTAATCAAGATGAGGGAGAAGTGTAAAATGGGCTGTGTGCAGAGTGGACACCGATGACGAGTCAACCAACCATTTACTGCTTTAGTTGCGTACTTGTAAAGTGTTATGAGTAGTAGCTACTCATCCTTACTCCTCACTTAGTGTGTAATGAGGAGCTTTATGTAATAAGACTTCCGCAGACTGCGTTATAATGAATAAACATAAATGTTATTACTTTGTGCCTGTTTTCTGTCATTTCCCAATAAATAGCCTTTTATTAGGACGTGACACATGCTTCATCCACAACAATGACAAAAGAGACATTGGTAGGTTAGATGCCAAATCAGATGAAGGCATCTTCATGGGGTATGCTTCTAAACCAAAAGGATATAGAGTGTTCATAAACGTACTTTATTGATTGAGCAGTCAGTACATATTATTTTTGATGAAACTAACTCTTCCTTGAGAATGAAGAAGATAGATAGGATAATGATGATGCAGATGAATTATCCAAGAAATTAAGAATACATCAATGAGGACAAAGAAGATCCACCTCTGGAAGACCTCAACAAAGGGGATATTTCTCATCAAAATCTTCCAAAAGAGTGGAGATACAAGAAAGATCACCCTCTTGAAAATATCATTGGTGATCCATCTGTAGGGGTAAGAACAGAGGTAACATAATTCCATGTGATTATTTAGCATTTGTTTCTCAAATAGAGCCTAGGACAGTCAATGAAGCCATCACTGATGAATCTTGGATTTTAGCCATGCAAGATGAACTGAATCAGTTCAAGAGAAACCAGGTTTGGTCACTTGTTCCTAGACCATCAGATCATCCAGTGATTGGCACCAAATGGGTGTTCAGAAATAAATTGGATGAAGCTGCTGTCATCATAAGAAACAAGACCAGATTGGTAGCTGAAGGCTATTCCCAAGAGGAAGGCATAGATTTCGATGAAATCTATGCGCCTGTGGCTAGACTTGAGGCTATTAAAATCCTACTTGCATATGCATCTGCACTAGATGTGAAATTATTTCAAATGGATAAAGTCTGCATTTCTTAATGGTTTTATTAAGGAGGAAGTTTAGTTTGTAGAACAACCTCCAGGCTTTGATGACACTGAATTTCCAAATCATGTTTTTAAATTACACAAAGCTTCATATGGTTTAAAACAAGCACCTAGGGCCTGGTATGAAAGGCTTAGCTCTTTCCTATTAAACCATGGTTTTATCAGAGGTCAAGTAGATAGTACTCTGTTCATCACATCCAAAATCAAACATATATTGCTTGTTCAAATTTATGTTGATGACATAATATTTGGTTCTACTGACGAATCTCTTTGCAAGTACTTTGAGAAGCTTATGCAGGGAGAGTTCAAGATGAGCATGATGGGAGAGCTCAACTACTTCCTTGGATTGCAAATCAAACAAGGAAAGGAAGGGACTCACATCTGCCAAGCTAAGTACACGAAGGAGCTCTTAAAGAAGTTTGGATTTGATAATGCCAAGCCACTGTCAACACCTATGAGCACATCAATAAGAATGGACAGTGACAAAGATCGTAAGAATGTAGATCAAAAAATCTACAGAGGTATGATAGGATCCTTACTATACTTAACTACTAGTAGATCTGATATTTTATTTTGTGTATGCATGTGCGCTAGGTATCAGGCAGATCGTAGATAATCTCATCCAAGTTCAGTAAAAAGAATTTTTAGATATTTAGCTAGAACTCATGACTTAGGTCTTTGGTATCCAAAATCATGTGAAATTAACTTAGTAGGATACTCTGATGCTGACTACGCTGGATACAAAATAGATAGAAAAAGCACTAGTGGTTGTTGCCAATTCCTTGCAGGATGTCTAATATCATGGTCCTCCATGAAACAAAACTCAGTAGCACTGTTAACAGATGAACCTGAGTACGTAGCAACTGGAAGTTACTGTACACAACTCCTATTGATCAAGCAACAACTTGAGGATTATGGGCTACATATCAAGACAATTCCACTGTTATGTGACAACACAAGTGCTATAAATTTAACTAAGAATCCAGTACAGCACTCAAGGACTAAACACATTGAGGTTAGATATCATTTCATTCGTGATCATATGGCTAATGGTAACATAGATATTTCCTTTATTGATACAAATAATTAGTTAGCAGATATCTTCACAAAGGCCTTACCTGAAGAGAGGTTACATCTCTTAGAAGGGAATTAGGCATGTGCAAATTGTGAAAGATTAATCTGTATAAAACTAAAATATAAATTATCAGAATGTTAATTATTTTTCGTCCCTGGTGTAATCACAGGGATTGTACCCCCCTCAACACAGACATGAGTATCAAATATGATAGCATGATAAATAAGATGTGATCGCTACCTAGAGTATTGCAAAATAAAGGTAATAATGCGGGCTAACTACTCTAGGAAAGGGGGGAAGAGAATAGAGGAGTACCTGATGTTGCAGTCGTTAGGACGGACGCAAGCAGCCTGATGACGCGTCCGCCATGATGGACGTGTCTCTTGTCGCGTCGTCTACCGCCGTCGCGTTCTCTTCTTGTGCGGGAGATAGTGAGTGGGACCTCCTTCCCGTCCTTCGGCCGCCAGAGGATGAGAGCTCCTCGTAGAACTTCACTTAAATGCCTGCCAATCAAAGGGAGAAACAACAAAAGCCCTATTAGAACATGATTTGTGTAGTATTTGCTCTAAAAATGAAAGAAAATGAAAACAACATGAAGGGAACGAACCTGGGGGTGGTTTTAAACCCCTAGGATCAGGAAAAAATATGGGAAGGATGTGGAGTGCAATCTATCTAGGAAACAAAATAACAATGCACAAAGAAATAAGGAAAAGGAGAGAAGAGAGGGTGAGCCCCATTAGGGTGACTCCTGGCTTGATGAATGTCCCAAATGTCGTCCAAAAGCTTCAGGGAGATGTTGGAGTCGCCGTTCATGCGTTCCTTGCTCCGTTCATAAAGAAACCAATGAATTTTGTAGAACAAGTTGTGAAAGGAAGTGGTGATATGAGGGCTGCGAGTCTAAGTATGGATCAGGGAAAATTTTGGCAGCCCTTCGGGGTGAAAAACGGGGTCCCCCATCCTTCAAGAGAGGCCTTGCTTTTTTATAGAGCCTTTTAGAGGTAATATCTCCTTTTAATGAGAATTGATTAAAATGGGAGATAAATCTCACCAAAAATCGGATGGAGAGTCCTTAGGAGCCTCAAGGAGAGTCCTTAGGGCCCAAATCCCACCTAAGGGGTTGAAATATTCCCTAGGGATAAAGATAGACATAGGAGGATAAATAGGAGGTGGTTGCGGAGGCCTACATGCGCAGCTTCTGTCGCGGCGTATCGTATGGCCGCGACATGGAGACGTCACAGGGCGGAGCGTCGCGACAGAATTGTCCACGTGAATAGATAATGCATGGGCTATCGTGACAGCTTAGACCGTCGCGACTCAGAGACGCGGCGCCACGATGCGTCGCGACTATAAAATCAAAATTTATGTGAATTATCAGCCAACCGCATGAATGGATAAGAGTTATTGATGCTTAAGGACTCTCTCAAAGTGATATGGGCGGGATTTCAAGGCAATTTAAATTGATAATGGGCTCAAATCAAAGCTAATGATGGGCTCAAGGTAAGTGACCAATTAGGGTCCCACTAAAGTGACAAGAAATGTGGTTCAACCCATTAGTCGCAATTGGGTGTCTACAGATTGCCCCTCCTTGGCATCCACTTTGTAAGGAAGCGAAGCGGAAGTGTAGTGGAGGTGTCACGAAGTGATGGCGGAGCGGAAGTGATGTGGAGTGAACTAAAAAGTGGGAGCCAAGGTAAAGAGACACCCGATCTAACTAACGAGCAATTGGAATCCTTGTGAAAGCCCCGAGTTAGTTGCTCGAGCAAAATGCAAAGAAAAAACACAAGTCTGGACGAGAAGGGGAGAAGGGACGATCAACCCCTCGATTGAGAGGTACCCTAGCCGATTGGCCTGCAGGTTTCGTTTTGGAGGGACATGTGCGTGCCAGGCAGGTAACTCATGACTCTGTCCTGGGAGCGGTTCACAACCAAAACGGATCAAAGGAAAAGGAAAATTTGGATAGTTAATCCAGACAGGGAAATTCTTGTCAAACTGACGGGAACAACTTACTCGGAGGCAAACCTTCCGATCCGGAGTGGAATTGGATTTCTTGTTCGGAATATGAAGAATGATTGGGCACTCAATAAGGGCTCATCAAAAGTCAGGAAAGCTCAAAGTCCTACATGATGCATGCTGGGCTAAAATAAAAGAAATCATCAAAACGAATGCAATGAAAAGGGGAAAATAGAAAATATATCAAGGATAATATTGCTAAGCTAGGTAAGGACGGGTCAAGAGACTACCCACAACCGCAGTGCAGGCCTGAATCCATCATTCTCGAACTTAAACAACTCAACGGCCTATCTAACGATTGGCAATGTGCACCTAGATTATCATTGTTTTTGGTAAAGGGGAACTCAAATCCCAAAGCACATTGAAAACCAGTCGGTCCTTGAAATGATATAATAAGTAGAATACTATATAATAATGCAGGGAGTAAGAGAAGAAATACTTACCTGACTTACCTGCGACAATCTCTTTTTTTGCGATTTTTTGGTTTTGTGATTTTTTTGTATTTTTGTTGTTGACAAAAAACAAACATAGTAAGCACAAACTGACAATATGGATATTCACAATTATAAACAAATAAACACACATGCAAAGCACAGACATGAAATCAACCCTTCAGGTAGAGAGGCGACGCTCTGGATGACTGCGACATAGTCGCGACACACTGCCCTGTCGCGACCTGGTCGCGTCAGATCGCGGCGTTGCGACCCGGACCGAACCCAGAAAAACCAGAAAACCGAAGTTTATCCTTATCCTAAGACATCTAGACTAACACTAGGACTCCTAAACCTCTTCTAATCTTATCCTAACACCTAGTTACGAGATTAGAGTGGGAGTGCACCCCTTAAGACTCTATAAATATGATGGTTTAGGGGATAATCCCGCAGCTAACCTTCTGCTCCCTTTCTTCCTCAATTTTCTTCAAGTTTCTCCCTCTTTGCCACCATGAAGAGGAGCTATTCTGCTTTCCAGGAAGAGATCCCCCCTTACTCCGGTCCAAAGGAACCAAGAGAGTCCTATGCCAAGCTTCAGCCGCCGTCTTCCATCCCGGGACACATATGCATGCATCCGGAGCTCCAGCTAAGTGTCTTCCTCCTCAATTTCTGAACTTCTGAACTATGCTCTATTTTCTCTGCTCTTCTTCTTCTCTGTTCTTAGACTCCCTTCTTCTACCTCAGATCTTACCGGCCATAGGCGGTTCTCCCGGGTGCCATGGCTAGCGCCCATGCTCGAGCTACTGCCGCCCACGTCCATTAGCCATTTGAAAGAGTGGGGGCTATCCACGGTGCTTGTGCTGGCCAAGAAATATGACAAAGTGGTGCATATGTGGGATAGCATTACCGCGCTAACGGAGCTGTGGCACACCCAGACACATACATTCATCTTCCCCGGCTTTGAAGCCACGATTCTACTAGAAGAATTAGAGATAATGCTCCGCCTTCCACGATACCAAAGGGGCGAAGAGTACGCCCTCTCCTACACCACAGCGCCCATCAACTCCTGGAGCATCTTAGTGAACATCACCACAAAGAAGAGTGACTTATATTCCATGACGAGTGGGATGTAGGTCCATCTTCTTCCAATTGCGCAGTGGATCACCTCACAATGCAAGCGCAAGACTAAGAACTACACGGCTATCGCCGAAGCAGCCGCTATTTACATCTACAGTGTCATACTTTTCCCAGCCAAGGACGAAGCTATCTCCTTTGCCAATTTGAGCATCATCAACTCTATTTCTGAACGTATGAGCATTGGCCAGGCGGTCTTGGGATATCTATATGCTGGATTGTCTTCTGAAGCATATTCAGTTCCGAGCGATGGAGAACTTTGCCACGGAGTGTAAGACAATGCTCAATCATCCATTGGCATTCGCGGGCGGGCCTCTCCACATGAGCACCAAGGCGTGGTGCAAAACTGCGCAAGTGAAAGGGCTGAAGGCATGGCATGCATTCTTCAAGAAACTAACTGTGACGACATTTGACATGCGTCCACACTTTCTGCACAACCGGGTGATTCATCTTCCACAGCATACCGGACTGGCCTTGCGACTGCTGGGCAATGAAGCGCTGGTTCTCTACAACCCGGACCGTTGCTATCTACAATGCGGCGGGGCTCGCACGGTTCTCCCCATCCTATCACACTACCCGCCCATTCAGAAACAGAAAATGGACGACGAGCAGGATGAGTGCGACATGCGTAGCGCCATCGTCCATTGGGAAGGATGTGCGATGAGCGTTCTCCAAGCTGAAGTAGTGGAAGACGAAGACTTGATCAAAGAGTACCTCGAAGCGTTGAAGAAGATCCAACCGACAGCGGGAATTATTTGAGCATGAGTTGATTTGATTGTAGAAAAGATGTCAGATGGTAGCTAGGAAAGGAATTTTTCGCATTTCTTTGAATGTAGAAAGAATTAGAAAAAAGTAGCGACTTGATTTGAAATGAATAAACTGAATTTCCTGCAAGCGCAACGGGCTCTGTTGATGACGCGATAGGCAGGGGCGTCACCTTAATGTCGTGTCTAAGCGAGGCGTCACGACATGAACGCGACGGCCCAGATAGGCGCGACATGAACATGACAGCCCGTTGTGTCGCGTCAAGAACCGACTTGTTCAAAATGTAAACAGCCCTTCTTCTTCCCCCTTCCTTGCTTTTCAAACTTACCAAACTCCGAGGTCGAACCTCTCAAATCCCCTTGCGATCCTTGCACTCTTCTGCCATCCTTTCTCCCTCTACTTGCACCCTTAGCTCCCTAATCAACTCGAAATCGTCATGGAAGGAGGGAAGGACGTCGGCGAGGGTTCATCCCGGAGGAAACGCCAAGCGGAGCGGAGGGGCTCTCGGCGCCGAGCGGAGGCGCCCTCGGTCGAGGAGGAGGTAGCCAACGTCGAGATGGAAGAGGAGGAGGAGGCGGAGACCTCGAAGATGAACGTGGAAGAAGAGAGGAAGAAGAGGGCAAAGGCGATGAAATCGGTGAGTAAATCTCCCCCAAATCCTTGAATGGATGTGTAGGAATAGTAAACGGAGCCCCTAGAGGGCAGATGTAGGGCGTGATGCCCAAGGAAAAGAAGATCGGGCAAAGAGGGCTCCGGCCGGTCCGGTCCTGAGAACGCGTTAGCCCGACCTGTCGCGACAGGATGTAGCGGCGGTCCTGGGCGATGCGACCATGTCGCGGCGATGCCGGTGGACGTGACCTTATCGCGGCCTAGGAAGGGGACGCGGTAAGGTCGTGGTGCACCGCACCGTCGCGACAAGGACGCGGCCTCCATGGCTGTCGCGACTCTGACCGAACACTAAAAAATGACTTATTTAACAAATGGAATGTGTCTGTAGGGTGAGATGAGGGCCCAAGTGTCGTAGACGGTGGTATTGGCTATTTTCCTGGCGTTCCCCCCTTTCCAGAGGGAGAGAGTAGAGGAGATGGGGTTCGGGGAAGTATTTAGAGTGGAGAGGATGAGGGCGGATCCAGCTCTTACTCAGTCTCTGCGGAGCAGGTGGGATGCGGAGGCGACCGCCTTCGTATTCCCATGGGGACACATGATCCCCAGTCTCGAGGATGTGAGCCGGATCACAGGGCTCAGAGTTTATGGGAGACCGGTGAGCGGATACACCTACCCTTGCTACCATGACCTAGCCCAGCGACTTCTAGAGCTACCCGTAGAGCGTAGGTCTTCCCTAGTTCCTAGGGTACCCCTCCAGGAGAGCCTAGGGTTGTTTGATGTGGGGAAGGGAGTAGGAGAGAGTGAGGATGAGCGCACAGGCGGACTTGAACCTGCGTCGCTTCCTCCTCCTTTTCCTTGGTAGACTTTTGTTTGCCACGAGGGGCGACGCAGTCCACTGCCGTTTCCTGCCCCTACTGGAGGACTTGAGTGAGGTAGGGGGGTACGCCTGGGGAGCAGCCTTTCTAGAACACCAGTTCGACAGCCTGTGCGCCTC
The DNA here is from genome assembly GCA_014218235.1 of Colocasia esculenta. Classification (NCBI taxonomy): domain Eukaryota; kingdom Viridiplantae; phylum Streptophyta; class Magnoliopsida; order Alismatales; family Araceae; genus Colocasia; species Colocasia esculenta. The sequence continues at coordinate 57,854,378 of CM024759.1, read as the reverse complement.
CGAGCGGCAGACGTCGACCAGCGGATTCTTCCCCTTTCCCCAGGTACTTTTCTTCCCTCTAATCCTTGAAACGAATTGCTTTTTCTTTAAAACCGCCACCTAATCCGCTTCTCATCTTGAAAGTCTAGTCTTACCTACATCTTCCAGTCCTAGGGAGAGGGATCCTTGAGCGGCCGGGCCTTTTGCCCATTGCACGTCACTGGGATTCGCGCCGGGACACGCGCAACCTTGGCGACCAGTTGGAGCGCCTACAGGAGGCGATAGACAGCTACCCTCACTTGGATGTAAGTACCCTAACCTTTCCTTTCTGGTTAATTTCTTCATTTCACTGCTTGATGACTGACTGACTTGTTTTGCAGGTGGTTTGGCAGCCATACCTGGGGGAGAGTGATGAGGGACAGCCCTGGTTGGTGCAGGCCCGCTCCTACTTCGGTAGGTTGGTGTGGGTGCATGCACTCAACCTGGTGCTACCTCTTCACATGTTCCTCAGCCAGTGCTCACTCGGCCTTCGGCAGAGTGCCGTGGAGTTCCCCATCCGAGATCGGTTTTGCAGACCGAGTTGGAGTTTCCGGGGGCTTCATGACACTACCGATTGGCACGAGCGGGCGAAGGAGCAGATCAACAACTGGGAGCATCGAGGAAAGGCCGTGAGGTCGGATGCTACCACCGATGACGCGTACCTCCAGGCATATGCCTTGAAGTATGGAGGAAAAGTGTACAAGAGCGCCCGACACCAGGTAATGACCCTAAAACCACAACCCTGTGAATTTTGATTTTATAGAATTAGGTTAATGATTTGAAATGTGTTGCAGGTAGATGTAGCTGGCGAGATTGCATCGCTCCGAGCCTTACTCTACTCGGCGATGTAGGATCGGGAGGCGGCGCAAAGGCAGGCCGCGGAGTTGGTAAGTGCTTATTCCAACTTCAACACTTAACAATTTTAAAGCTAGTTTTTTGAAAACTGACATGTGCTTTTGCGCGCAGCGGAGGGAGCTAGAGAGAGTGAGGAGCACTGGAGCAGGCGGTGCTTCCTCTTCATGAGGGGCAGGGAGGTCTCCATCACTTCTGGAGGCTCAGCTGGCAAGAGCGGTGCTGAGGGCCGAGGAGGCTCAGAGGCATCTAGAGGAGCGGGTAAGTACAATAGCACCTTTAAATTGAAAGCTGTTTAATAGTTGACACTGACCAGATTGTTCTTTTGCCGGAGAGGGATTTGCGGCTCACCACCGAGCACGCGATGGACCTGCAGGGGCAGAGGGACCAGTTGCAGGGGCAGAGGGATCAGCTCTAGGGTCAGAGGGACGAGCTCGAGAGGGAGGTCCAGACCGCGAGAGGGGAGCGAGACCAGCTGCGCATCCAGGCGGAGGCAGCTGAGGCGCAGATCGTGGAGGCGACGAGGGAGCTGGTGGCGTTGCAGGTGCAGAGTTCGCCATGAGATCAGGAGGAGATCACGCGACTACGCGCAGAGCTGCAGGCGCAGCAGGCGGTGGCGCGGAGTCTTCAGGAGATCATGACGGCGATAGGCCGTTCTCATAGTAGGAGCAGGAGTGGCGCGAGTGCCAGTAGGGCGACGGGCGCCTCGGTAGGGCAATATCTGGCGGGTTCCTCCAGTCGTCAGAGGAATGAGGAGGAGGAGAGGTGCCGCCGGGGCGAGACGAGTGCCCAGAGCGGTAGGGGTGGCGGCGAGATGCCGCCACCACCAGACCGGCAGGAGGGATCCGGGGAGAGTGGAGGTGGTCAGTGAGGAGACTTGTGAGCCACCTCCCCATCTCTTGTACATTTTGTTCATATCTTAGTGGAATTTTATCTTGTGTCAATCATTATGGAATGAATGAATGATTTGCAATTGATGCGAGTGTGAGATGAGATTCAAACACGGGAGGGAGAGAGACAGTGAATACAAAGCACAGCGTTGCATGTCCCTTAGAATTACCTTTTCCTACACACTTAGCAAAACATGTTAGATCTGCTCTTTGACTCAGCCCCTTGCGCTTAAATAAACATGAATCTGACTTTGTAATTGTCAAGGGGCTGAGCCTTATTAAATAGGCAGAACGGAAAATAAACAATGCATGCTAAAGGAAAGCGGTACGTACACACATTCTTTTTGGGGTTTTTTTAAAGACTTTTTATTTATTTTTGGATTTTTACGATTCCTTGATTTTTTGAATTTTTGAGATTTTTTGATTTTTTGATTTTGAGATTTTTTTATTTTTTATTTTTGGATTTTTGAGATTTCTGATTTTTTTTATTTTTGAGATTTCTATTTTTTTAGATTTTTGAGATTTTTCTGATTTTTTTTATTTTTGAGATTTTCTGATTTTTTTTTGCATTTATGAGATTTTCTGATTTTTTTGGATTTTTTACATTTTCTGATAACAACACTTCTTGCATTTTTTTGAGTAATTAGCCATGGACCTCATTCTCATCTCTTGTTTGGCAAATAATATATGTGTGCAGCGTGCATTTATCGTTAGCTTACTAAGGCTTCTTGCCCCTTAAACATTGATCTTCCAACACAGACCAGATGTGGGGGTCCTTTGGTTTTTTCAGAGAGGACAGGAAGATTAGCAATGAGACAAGACTCGGTCCTGGGGTCGGGGTTTACTGGTTTGTAAGATTTGCAATGGGTATGTTACATGTGCAATCCGTCTGTTGTCCAGGGATTTTAAGGTCATTACTTTTTTAAATTGGGGGCATGCGTACGACCGGGCTCAAGGGCGTCCCCCGGAGAACTGTTCTGCCACTCTTTGACATGCCCCTATTTCCTTATCATTCTATTTTCATTTTTTCATCATTTTTTTTTTTGTTTTTCTATTCTTTTGAATTGACCGTCCCTCTTTGAGACTTCATACACATGATCCATACTGCTTGCTGGTCTACATGCTAGCTTTCCCTTTGCCCCTGGACCTTGTCCAAGTGAGAAGAGAATTGACCTCAGGTTCTCTACACGAGGGCTGAGCGAAAACACCATAAACAAAGGGGAATTGGCCTTAGGTCGCCGTGTTGTGTGTGTGTGACTGGACATAGAGATCATTTACCACAATGAGGGAGGGGTGAGGCATATGGCCAACAACATCCTTTTTTTTTTGCAAATTGGTGTTGTTGTCAATATTAGGGGTAGAATATTTTAAGGTACAATCCATTCCATGGGTGAGAGAGCTCCTCACCTTCAGCATTAACTAGCCTATACGCGTTTCCGGAGTACACTTCCTTAACGACGTACGGCCCTTCCCAATTTGCAGACAATTTGGACCTTGGACCTCCAGGTTTTATAAAAATGCGCTTCAAAACCATGTCTCCTTCTTGAAATTTACGCTCGATCACTTTCTTTTGGAATGATTTTGAGAGTCTATTTTGATATGCAAGCACATGATCGGCCGCGGCCAGATGTCGTTCGTCTAAGAGTTCTAGTTGCACAAGTAACGCCTCCCGACGTTCATCGGGATTGAGTTCTTTGTCCAGCTGGACCTTAGTGAAGGAATGAGGATCTCGTGTGGACATACCGCCTCCATCCCGTATGTGAGTGAGAAAGGAGTTTGCCTGGTGGGTGTGCGGATGGAGGTGCGTTAGGCCCACAGAGCCTCAACTAGTTTTTTAGGCCAATCAGTAAATTTATTAGACTCACAAGTTTTCTTTAGAAATTTTAAAAGCGTTTTGTTTGTGGCTTCGGCCTGACCATTGCCCTGCGGATAATACGGAGACGAATGATGCAAGAAAATGTTGAATTTCTTACATAGGTCCTGAAGATCTTGAGATATGAACTGTGGTCCATTGTCGGTGACGAGGTTGCTTGGCACTCCGAACCGCGCAATGATGTTCCTCATGATGAATTTGCACACGGTTGAACCTTTGATTTCTGCGAATGCTTCAGCTTCGGCCCACTTGGTGACCTATTCAGTAGTAGTGAGAATGAAGGATTTTAGTTTTACCTGAGCATTAGGATCACCAAGAGGCCCGATGATATCAAAGGCCCACATGGAGAAAGGCCAAGGGGAAGATAGTGGATGTAAAGAGGAGGACAGAGCATGGATTTTATCGGCATAGATCTGGCACTTGACACACCTACGAACGTAGGTGGCACAGTCTTCTTCTAGGGTCGGCCAGTAGTAGCCTTGCCTAAGAATTTTCTTAGCCAACATTTGGCTTTTGACATGCCCTCCGCACTCACTGGAATGGGATCCTTCTACTACCTTCCAGGCTTCTTCGTCCGACAAACATCGGAGGAGCATTCCATTTAGAGCACGTCTGTAGAACACTTCACCAATAAGGGTATATCTTAACGCCGCTCTACGGATGGCTCGCTTGTCCTCCACTTCTGCTTCTTCTGGGAAGGTACCGTCTCTGCAATATTGCTCGATTTCGTGGTACTACGGCCTTTCTTCTTCCATCATTTCTCCTAGCTCTACAAGTAATAACTCCTTTGCCTCTTTTCTTTCTGCCTTCAAAACTAGAGAACTCCTAAGGTTAACGAACCAAGGATCTTGAGTGGAGGGAGCCTCTAACCTTTGAACAGTGATTGTCTCAGCGCTGCGGCTGAGAGGGAAGGAGAGAGAGGAGGCTAGGGATGCGAGGGCATCAGCCAGGATATTTTGAGAGCGAGGAGTATGAATGTAGATGAGTTGACGGAATTGCTTGGCTAGGAGTGTGACCTGATCTTGATAGGGCTTGAGTTTAGGGTCACGCGTGCGGTAAGTAGAAAGGACTTGCCTAAGGATGAGTTGAGAGTCTCCTATGATCTTGAGATGACGCGTGCCTAAGAGAATGGTGATCCCTTCTGGGGTGAGTAGAACAGCACCTATGCCTCGTCCCCTAGAATTGAGAGCTCCATCAAAATGGAGCGACCAGAAGGGATCGCGAGAGACGAGTGACAGGTTTTCATCGGGGAATTCCTCTTGAACTGTGTCACTGTGAGGGAGAGGGAGGTGAGTAAGGTGCTCAGCAATGGCATACCCCTTGATTGCTTTCTGAACTATAAAGGCAATGTCGAATTGAGAGAGGAAACCTTTCCAGCGTACCAATCTGTCGGCAAGGACTGGCTTCTCCAGGGGATACCTAATAGGATCTATTCTAGAAATCAAACTTACCTTATGAGCTAGGAAGTAGTGCTTCAATTTCTGCACTACCCAAACTAGCGCTGCACAAGTTTTCTCCATTGTGGTGAGTTTGAGCTCGGAAGGATTAAAGAGCCTAGATAGGTAGTAGACTGCCCTTTCTTTGCCAGCTTCATCATGTCGAGCAAGGATAGCTCCTAGGGAGTCCTCAATAATTGACAGATACAGGATTAGGGGTTTCTCAGGGATAGGAGCCTGAGGCATGGGCAGATTCATGAGATAACTCTTGAGTTCATCAAAGGCCTTGTGTGGGTCTATTTGAATCCCCCGTTTGCTAACTATAAACCCTAGCAATTTACCTGAGGATACCCCAAACACGCACTTCTTCAGATTCATCTTCAACTGATACTCTTGTGCAAGACGAAATACTTTGGCAAGGACGGAGGAATGTTCTCTTCGAGTCCGAGACTTCACCACAATATCATCCACGTAAACCTCAACATCAATATGTATCATATCGTGGAAGATAGCTAACATTGCCCTTTGATAAGTGGCGCCGTCATTTTTTAATCCAAACGACATGACCACATAGCAATATGTTCCCATGGAGTGGTGAAGGAGGTCTTCTCTTGATCCTCCGCAGCTAGGTGAATTTGATTATAGCCAGAGTACCCATCTATGAATGACAGAGTCTCGAACCCTGCAATATTATCGATCAAAACGTCCAAATGAGGTAACGGGAAATCATCCTTTGGACATGCCCTATTTAAGTCCCGGAAGTCTATGCAGATGTGCACCCTTCCATCTTTCTTCATCATCGGGACTATATTTGCCACCCACAATGGATAGATGACTACACGGATGAACTTGGCCTTGTGTAGTTTATTGATTTCCTCTTCATTTTTAACGCGATGTGGGGGAGGAATCTTCTTAACTTTTGCTTAACGGTAACTTCCCCTGGCTTTAAAATTAACCTATGTTCTACCAATTCGGGGTCAATGCCAGGCATGTCGTCATAGGACCAGGCAAAGGAATCCTTAAACTCCCTCAACATTTCTACGAGCGCTTCTTCTTCTTCAGGAGGGAGACTGGAAGCTATGGTTAAAAGCCTTGGATCCTCTTCCATTCCCACGTTTACCTCTTTGGTGGGTTCATCGACTGCCTAGGTAGGTTCATCAAATCTCCTCATTCCGCTTGCATACATCTGGGCAGCATCTTCTGTCTCACAATCATTTTCATCCGATGGGTCATCTTCGGCTAAGATCTCATACACTCCGAACCCATCGTCTAGCCCTTCCTCTTTGCGTAGATCCTCTAAGTTCAGAATTACAGCTTCCTGGACGAACTCTTCGACGATTAGAAGAGCGCCACACCTTTGCACCAGGTCTTAGACATACCTACGGGGTATGCCACTACCCTTCTTCTTCCTAGGCGGGGATGGGGACTTGCTAGATTCTACCCCTGAACCTATACTAGATTTAATATTTACACAAGGCTCTGGAGGAGTATCTAGAGGTTTATTGGAAAGAAAAGGAAAAGGTGCGGCAGGGCCGCAAAGATCCTCCGATGGGACAAGAGGAAGAGGTGGGCCACCCGAGCTCAGGGTGCCGGAGGAAGAGTTGGGGTGTAGGGGAACAGAAGATCCCTCACCCAGATCGCTCAGAGCAACCATGTTGGTTGACAGGCGAAAGCAGAGCTTGAGCCGAAGGAGGAGAAGGGCGGGGATCGCCGCCTAGGAGAAGCGGGAGTGACGGGGATCGCCGTCAGCAGGAGAGAAGGAGTGCGGGGATGATGGGGATCGCCGTCGAAGCAGAGGGGAAGTGTGTGGATGATGGGGATCGCCGTCGAAGCAGAGGGGAAGTGTGTGAATGACGGGGATCACCGTCGAAGCAGAGGGGAAGTGTGTGGATGACGGGGATCGCCGTCGAGGGAGAGCTGGACAGCTAAAGGCAGAAAGCGGGAAGGGTGAGTTAGAAAAGAAAAGGAGGACGGGGATCTCCGTCCGAAGAAAAAGAGGAGGAAGGAGAAGACAAGGATCGTCGTCCGAAAGAAAGGGGAAGAAGATGAATAGGGAATGTACACACATTTCCCTCTTTTTTTGTTTTGTTTTTTTTTTTTTTTTTTGTGCTATAAAAGGAACCATATTACATTAGAAGGCTTCGGAGGAAGGATAGGACCGAGCCATTAAAGAAGATAGTGAAGAGAGGTGAAGGGTGGATTAACGCCTCAACAGCGTCGGGGGAGAATTGGAGAATGAGAGGTGGAGATAAGGGAATAAAATCAAAATAAAAAACAAAGATGGATGAAATGCAATGACTGGGAGGCCGGGAAAACCCTGGCCAAAGCTCCTTTGTTAGAATGGCTGAACTCACTATTTCAATCTCATCACCAAATCCAAGCAACTGTCGCTTGATGGTGACTGCTGATGCTGATGGCGGTGCTGCCTGAGACTGTAATGTGTCATCTTTCTAGTTCCTCTGTCTCGGCTTTTGTTTCACTAAACAACAAACTAACTGCTGAAATCAAATCTTCAAGATCTGCTGCTTCTGCATCTGCCCCGACCCTCTTCTTCTTATTGGGTCGCTGAGCTTCTAAAGCTTGATATGCCGACCTTGGTGCTGCTTCCGCTGTAGTGTTGTACCCAGGCTGTATAGGCCCTCTGACAAAATGATCATACAATGTCCAAGTGAGTGGGCCGTGGTTTGACTGTGAAGAGGATGAGAACGCGGCCCATTCTGGGTATCCTAGACCATATTTTGTAAACTTCTTTGTGCTAGGCACTGTCTTGGTCGTCCCTTGGAGATGAGCACCCAAACCTTTTCCTATTTGATAGCCTAGTCTGAACATGATATCCCAACCTTTTGTGTTTGCAGACATATCCTTCCTGATGGCCGTCACTGATGGGGATCCAATCGGGCGGTTAGAAGAGAAAGTGTAAGCCCAGGGGTAGTTCACATCTAGTACTGAGATGACGGGCTTATTTGACGGCCAGACTGATGGAAATACCCTTTCGACAGCTTCCACTGTGTGAGTCATTGCTACGCTCTTAACTTTGACTATTCGCCCTTGGAAGGGGAACTTCAAACATTGATGTGCCGTGGAAGGTACTGCCCCTAGTGATTCGATCCATGGGCGCCTGAGGATGGCCTTGTACGTGTGATCGATGTTCAACACGTAAAATTCAATTGACATGACGAGTGGCCCCAGCTCTGCTTGCAATGTGACAATCCCATGACAGGCACGTCGTGAATTGTCGTAAGTAGCTATAGTGGTGGGGGTAGGCTGCAATTGGTGCTCTGAGATGTTGGAGGCTCTTAGAGTGCTCAACGGGCATACATTAATGGAAGCCCCCATATCTACTAGTGCTGCGTCAATGGCCACCTTGTTTATAGTCAGTGTCACACACATAGGCATCTTCCTGGCCTCAGGGGCGGCTAATTCGCCATCATAAAAGGTAATGGTGGGCCCCCTGTTCACAATAGAAAGCACAGATGGTAGATTTTCGGGATTCATGTCCTCACTGACCATGACCCTTTGCAGGAAGGCCCTTAGGGCATCTTGGTGAGTCTGTAACCTTTTGATTAGCTCTAATATGGAGATTTTGGCAGGAGTTTGATCCAAATGTCTCAGAATGTCATATTGGATTCCAGGGACCGGATCTATCTCTTCCATGTCTTGTTGCTGCTGGGTGTTGGACGGCTGTGCTGGTTGACCTGGCATGGGTATGGACGCATTAGGATACATCTGATGGAACATCCGCCCGCTCCGCAGGGCGAGGTTATGGTGGAGTGGAGGGAGTGACGTGTCAAGGATGGAGGGATTGGCTAACAATGGCTCTGGCGTGGGGGAGAGAGAGATGTTGCTGGAGGAGGGTATAATGGGTGATATGACTGGGGAGTTATAGGACGGTGAGGTGATGGTGGAAATAGAGGGTGCGAAGGAGGGAGGCCTGGTGGACGTAGGCGTGGTGGCAGGGGGTGTGATATGGGAGATAACCAAAAGCTGGCCAACTTCATGCTCATCGTCGAAGGCCCATTGAGCTTCTGGGGGGTGGTGGATGACTGGGTTAACATGCGCGGGTGGAGGAGGTGGCGGAGCAGGTTGAGTGTTTGGAGCGGGCTGGTGTTGTGGCATGGGGTTGCAGATTATGCCAAGGTCGTTTGTCGGCTGCTGCGGCTGTTGTTGTTGTTTCTGTTGCTGATACTGTGGTTGGAAGGGCTGGAACTGCTGTTGCTGTTGTTGTTGTTGTTTGTGGTTGTTGTTGCGGCTGTTGTCGCCTCTGTTGTTGTTGTTGTTGTTGCCTCTGACCCTGTTGGTCTCTTAATGTCTGAATTAACCTCTTCATTTCTGCCCAATCAATTTGGTTCTGCTCATGAAGGTCATATATCATGTCCCGGAACTGAAAACAATCTGACACATTGTGGCCCGGATGGTGATGGTAGACATAATACTTTGTTTGGTCCGCTGCCATATTCCAATTTGCCTTCTCAGGAGGGAGTCTAAGAGCATTGAGGGACATGAGGGCTGCAAAGACATCGGCAAATGACTCGGGTAGAGGTGGATATTGGGCTCTCTTGGGTCCATTGGGCTTTCTAAGGGCAAAGCCATTTTGAGGTGGCGGGACCTGAGACTATTGGCGCTGGTCTTGGGGAGGGTTCTGACCTTGAGGAGGTTGTTTTTTGTTGCTGTTCTATGGCTGCTGAGGTTGCTGGGTATACGAAGATCTACCTACCGGGCCTTGGGGGTTACTGACTGCACCGACTTGTTCATTGGTTTGGATCTCCTCAGTAACTGGGCCTTGAGGTTTCTTGGCATAACAGGCTTTTGGGGTCTCAAACATGAAGTATATAGGTGAGTCTTTAAGCTGAGTCTGAATGAAACGGGCTCGGCTATAAAGCTGGTGCATGGTAGAAATGTCATTCATGGCCAATATGGCCCGGTAGGTCGGGGTAGCATTGGAGATCAAAAATTGACTTTCTCCTCTTCTAGCATAGGGCAACGAACCTTGGCAGCCAATGAACGCCACCGGTCATCATATGTTGAGATCTCCTCCTCAGGTTTCATTTTTTCGGCGACTAGATCAACAAAGGAATATTCGGGTCCAACTCGATCTTGGAATTGCTGCAAGAACCTCTCTTAGACAATCTGGAAATCTCGGCTTCTTCAGGTGGCAGGGAATAAAACCATTCCAGAGTTGGACCATCCAAGGATTTTCTGAACAAGTATGCCATGAGATGGCGGTCATACTTGTGCGGTGCTGACTCATAAACAAAGTCCTTTAAAAGAACATATGGGTCTCCACCCCAGAGTATCGCCGGTAAACAGGGAGCTCTAACTGGGGTGTTACCCAGAGGTACTGGAATGATGGGAGGGCGATGTCGGCTACCTTGTGAGGGTCAATCTATCTTCTAAGATCGTGAAGCTCCTTTCTTATGACAGCCCACTCCGCAAGGAAGTCGGAGGGGGCTTGGGCATGGTGCGTAGAGACAATGGAGCAGGGTTGCTCAAAGGTGTGAGACCTCTCACGGGCAAGGGAGGCAGGCTCGGTCGTATAGTATACCGAGGTTGGAGGGGATCGAGGCCGAGCCTCTCGCACCGGAAGGTAGCTCGGTTCCGAGAAATGTATGGCCCGAGGACGGAGGGGTGTGGGGTCTGCCCCTGAAGAAGAGAGGTGGGGTGCTGAGGCAATATGGGCGGAGGAGACCGCCGGCTGAGCTGAGTTACGAGCAGAGGGAGACAAGGGTTGTTTGCCCTTGGCGGAAGCAATGAACTCTCGGACTTGATCCAGAGTCAGATGAGGAAGCATCTGACTAAATTGGGAATGGGGGTCATCTTCCCTTGGAGGAGGAGGACGGGAATGACCCCTAATGACAAGAGGAGCCTGAACATGCCTTGGGGGTATGGCCGTTGAGGGTTGGGCCACATCCTCGAGGAGTCCAAGGGGCAAGGCATCGTCATAAAGGACACGGAACGGTTCCATGTCGAACAAAGGGTTATGATAGAGTACAAGGAAAGGAGGGGAATGACTCGATCTTCCTAGGCAATGACGCATGCACCCCCCTAACTGGCAAGGGGGATGCTGACAACACCTGGACTTTGACACAAACAAGAAAGACTGAGAGGAGATGAAATGAACCAAAGCACTCAAGTTATCATGATTAATGCGCAAATTTGTTAAAGTTCACACTTGACCTTTAGAATGAATTGATAAAGGAGGTTATCGCTTGGTCAAATGGAACCTAACAGGTATGAACTCAAGTCCTTCAGTGTAACTAAGGATGGAACACTCACAAGCGAGGGTGGCTCAGACTAAGGGTGCAACGGGTACAACCAGCCCGGTGAGCCGCAACGTGCATACGGTCACGAGGTCTTATGGAGGTCCCCGGAAGGTGGGCCCGAGTCAGCCTACGAGTGCTCGTAGGTGAGAGGACTCACTCATCCAAGGGGGAACCTGACCAATGGGATAAATATCGTATGCAAGGGGCCTAAACGCCCTAAATGTATGCAAGAGTAGTAAGTAAAAGGCAAACAGAGTGACAAAAATAGCCCTCAGGTCAAGTCGCGGCGGCTGTGTACACCGCGACCTTATCGCGATAGGGCGGCTTGCCGCGATAAGAACAGAAACTCGAGAACAAAGTAAGTCACAAACACATACTCAAACAGACTACCCTAACAGATGATAAAAGCACAAAATCACTAAGTTAATACAACATGGATCAGGAAGCACCCAGAAACCGATTCATGGATGGAAGCATTAACAAACAGAGCGTACCTTTTGATGCGACGTCCCCCCACGACGCGACCTTGTTGCGTCATTGCGCTACGCCGCGACTATTTCCGAAAATTTACAATGAAAATAAAAGGAAAAATCCGAACCCTAGTAGGATTCTAACATCAAAAGACATGAACATACATGGAAGAGAAGCATGGAATAGGCATTCATGAACACACAGAAGCAGGATAAGGCAGATAGGAGAGGAAGACACTGACCTGCTATCGCGTCCTCTTTGGGCGACGCGAGTCTATCGCGTCACCGCGATACGCCACGACAGGAACCGAGAGACAAAAAATGCAGGAAATAATGGAACAACAGACTAACAGGACCCTAAAAAAACAAACGGTGAAGGAAACATGGCAAGCAGACAAACTCAATCCATGAGGGTAGCACTGAAGGTCCCACCGTGATCGCCAAAAGGTGTAATCACAGGGATTGTACTGAAGGGTTGCAGAATTCCCTATATGGTAATCTAGAAGGGGGGGTGAATAGATTACTGCGTTAAAACGTTATCACCTTCTTTTCTTTGAAACACGGATTATCAAAATAATGTTAAACTTTAAACTATGTGTGGATGTGTGTGACTTGAAGACAGATAGAAAAACATATATCAAACGTGCGTAGTGATGTCGTGCCTACCAAACATCTATCGTAAATTCGTGCAAACCACAGGACACAAAGATTTACGTTGCTCGGAATACACAACTCGTGTATCCTACATCCACGGGCCACACACACACGCAGAACAATCTGCTTATGAGCTAGTTCACAAACTACAACTCACACACACACGTGTTATCTTGATGTGCAACCACGATCAGATCAACACCCACACGTGAATCAAGCACAAGGACTACTTGAGACACCACAACACACACACAGATTTGTAAAAAACAAAACAGAGAAGAGTTTTAGAGTTGAAGAACAAATCCAGATTGTAAACTCCTCTTGTGAACGTCTGGCTGGACTTCAAGCTTCGTCTTGATGATCACAAGTTGATGGAGACACTTGAATCCACGACGTTCAGGCTTCACCTTCCGCTGGAGAGACTTCTCTTCTTGGTTCTGGGTGGCAGGTTGAAGCAGAGCAGCAGAACAAGACTTCTCTTGAGAACTCTTAGGGTTTTTGCTTGGAGGTGTTGCCCGGTTGGCTAACCCAGAGGGGGGGTGAATGGGTCTTTAAAAATTTATCTGATAAAAACCTGAACTCAAACAAACATAAAGAGTTCTTGAAAGGGATTAGTAATGGTTAGTAGAAACAACAATCACACAAAGAAGACAATCACACAACACACAGATTTATCCTGGTTCGGATCTCCTCTCCTTAGGAGTCCTACGTCCAGTCCCTGAGCAATCCTCAGGATTTCACTAACTGGGGTACAGTCCCCCTATGGACAAAAACAACCACCCAGCTTAGCTGGTCTTCCTTCACCCCTGAAGGGAACACAACACCCTGGCAACACCAGGTCTTCCTTCACGCACGAAGGGAAAACACCACCCTGGAAACCACCAGGTCTTCCTTCACACACGAAGGGAATAACACCACCCTGGAAACCACCAGGTCTTCCTTCACACACGAAGGGAATAACACAGGAAAATTCTTGAGAGAAAAAGACTAGCCCCTAGATCAAGCTTTTACAAAACTCAATCTGAAGCTACAAGCACTGAGAGACGAAGATCTACACAAAGTGCACTCTCTCAGAACTAAACTAGCTCTTCCTTAATTTTTCTTCTCACAGCACAGGGAGCTAAGAGCCAAGATCGAAAAGACTGAATTTCTGGCTCTAGAGAAAAATTTGAAGACTTGAAAGCTGCAGAGTTCTAGCCGCTCTTCAATATGAATTGAATTTTCTCGTGTTTGTCTTCCGAGCTTCATCTTGTATTTGTATCTCCGATTTGAATGAGGACAAGGAGATGACCGTTGTCTCACAGCTTTGGTGTACGTTAGACTGAAGGTTTTGTGGAAGCTTCCTGTCAACAGTCTTTTGTTCTTTGGAGCACGCAAAGAGATAAGATCTTCTGAGTTTGCTTGTAGTTCCTTCTGTGTCCGTTGTTGTAGGATAGTACATCCTTAAGGTTCTGCAAGGTTGAGCTTTAATGGTAGACAGCTATACTATCTCCAGATGTCAATCAACGTCAAAGCAGATAGACACAAATATAGTAGTAATACTTTATCGTTCTAAAAGATGCATGCAGAGAATACACCAGAATGGAAGATATGTTCTGTGTCCATGCAGAGATACGTTCAGTCTTTATTAAATGCATGGCAGTCAATCAGACGAGATGCGACTTTGACTATTCAACGTAGATTAAATCAAGGAAAAACGTTTAATTAATGGAAACATGACTTATGCAGTCGTTGTGAAAATCTGATAGAATCGTTATGATCAAGTTGCTGTAGACTGATAAGAAGTCGTTATGATAACTTATGAAATCGTTATCACAACCAAGTCGTTCTATAACAGATGATAAAAGAAATCGTTATGAAACATGGCAAGTCGTTGTAACTTTCTAAAGAAATCGTTATGAAACATGGCAAGTCGTTGTAACTTTCTAAAGAAATCGTTACGACAACTTACAGAGTCGTTATGACGAGCAAGTCGTTATAACTTCTGAAGAAGTCGTTACGATAACTTACAGAGTCGTTATAATGAGCAAGTCGTTATAACTTCTGAAGAAGTCGTTACGATAACTTACAGAGTCGTTATAATGAGCAAGTCGTTATAACTTCTGAAGAAGTCGTTACGATAACTTACAGAGTCGTTATAATGAGCAAGTCGTTATAACTTCTGAAGAAGTCGTTACGATAACTTACAGAGTCGTTATAATGAGCAAGTCGTTATAACTTCTGAAGAAGTCGTTACGATAACTTACAGAGTCGTTATAATGAGCAAGTCGTTATAACTTCTGAAGAATTATTATGGCTCTTCTGAGAAAAGATGTATGTAAGACTTACCACAAATGCTTGACTTTCTTTGGGTAATTCCTGTGCTTATGGCTAGATAAACAAGGTTAGAGAAACTTTTGACAGTGTTTTGTTTATCACCAAAATAGGCAAGTAATTAATTTAAAAGTACATGGGGATGGACTGTTCATCAATCTCCCCCTTTTTGGTGATGACAAAACTATGATCAATATTTAAGTAGTACTGAGTATTAAACATGAATTAAAGTACTTGAGTCATGATTCAGGAATGTGTCAGACACAAGTAGGTAATCATTCTCCCCCTTTTTGTCATTAAGCAAAAAGCAAAAGGAAAGAGACAAAGAATAAGAGACAATGAGGAGAAGGAGCACAATCCATTCAATTAAGATTGAGGAGGTACAGGCAAATAATAAGCAGGAGAGAGAAGGGAGGCATAATGAGAAATAGCTTCCCAGGCTTGCTCTTCCTGACGCTTGAAGAATTGCCTAAAGGCACCGCTCTCAATGGAGAAGGATGGTCCCATGATTGGAGCCATCTTGGATAGATAGAGGCTGCGCTGCTTGGTAAGAAACAGGTCATACTCGTCTGGATCCATGGAGGAGCAGGTGATGATTGTTTTACCAAAACTTGCACAGGCAAGAAACTGATCCATGGTGACAGGGTAGAAAATCTGTTTGTCCTTGAGTTCCTGGCGAAGAGCTAAAAACACTTTGTATCTTTCAGCCCAAACGTGGTAGGGATCAAAGACCAGCTGGATTGAATTCATATCCAAGAAGGTTGCAGGAGAGATAGGAGCTTTCCCTTCCCTGGCTTGAGCAGCATTCAGATGTGCTAGCTGCTGAGCAGACAGAGAGTAAAACTTGGACCAATCGGAGGCATTCAGCCTTTCACATTCTGAGAGGAGAGGGGCAAGGACAGCAGAGTTGACAAACCCTCTATGGTATTCCCGGAAAAGAAATCTAGGAAAACCAACCTGAAGGCCTTTCTGAATCTTGATTCTGCCCATAACCCTTGCAAAATGCTCAAAAACGATGGAACCAACCGAAGATTCCATAATCAGGAAATGAATCTGAGGCAGGAAAATCTCTTCAGGTAAATTAAGAGTGGCAAAATCTACTCTGATTTCCTCAGACTGCTCAGAGTGGGTTAGGACCTTGATGGCTCTCTTGAACTGGCTGAGCTGAACTTCAGGTAAATTGTTGAGATACCTGTAGTTGTTGAATGTTTGGAAATGCCTGACCAGCTTGATGAGCTTCTGAATGGCAGGAGCCCAGGTGTTCTGGTGGTGAAACTGAAACCACTCAGAAAGGGTCAAGGAGTGATCCCTGGGTGGAAACCTTGCTGCCTTAGCCTGAAGGAAGCGACTGTACAGATCTTTATGAGATTTAGCCCATTGCTCCTCAGTTTTGGAGTGGGCTGAGGAGAAGATTTTGGATTTGTCGGCCTTAGACAGAGGAGTATAGGGAAGAATAACATCTAAATGGTCAGAGAGGTTAAGAAAAGGAAGATTGTGAAGAGTGGCAAAGACAACCTTTTGAAGGTATTCTTTGTACAGAGAGGTATGCTTGTGGGTGACTGTAAGAGAAAACCACAAGGGAGGGTAAAGAGGAGATGTGGAGGAAGAAAGCTTTCGTTTCTTGGAGACAGTACTGGAAGAGTCTGTCTTGGAAAGGTGGTCACCTACCTTTAGCACAGATTTAAGAATGACCTCTTCAAACTCATCCTTGATTTTATCAAGAAAGGGTGAGTCGACTTGGACATCTGTAGGAATAATAGTGATAAAGGAGGGAGGTGCAGGGGGGTTCAGAAATGCATCAGAATTGAGAGATCCTACTTCTGGAAGTGAAGATGTACCAGAAGAGGATGAGGCTCCAGCTGAGGATGCTGGAGGGGCCTCAAATTCTTGAGCAGAGGAAAGATGAGAAGTAGAAGAAACAGGAGAGGATGTGATGGGATGAGGAGGAAAAGGTGTGGGAGAGGAAATGGGCCTGGATCTGGGCTTTTTGAAGGGAGGTGGAGCAGGTGGAGCTGTGGAGTTAGAGGGTGGAGAAGGAGGAATGGGAGTGTTGGTAGAAGTGGGAGCAAGGGGTGGAGGATCTGAAACCACTTCTTCAGGCAAGGGAGGCAACGGATCCAACACTGCCGGCCCTGGTGGCCCTGATTCCATCACAACTGGCCCTGATGGCCTTGAATCTTCAGCTGGCACTGATGGCCCTGACTCTTCAGCTGGCCCTGACTCTTCAGCTGGCCCTGTTGGCCCTGACTCTTCAGCTGGGGCTTCTGCTGCTGCTGCTGACTGCCCGGAGGGCTCAGGTACACTTGAGTGAGGCTCCTGAGCTGCTGGAGGAGCAGGAGCTTGAGCTCCAACTGCCTGAAGGATGTCAGATAGCAAATTCTTCATGGTCCCCATTTCCTGATGAAACCATGTCATGGCAGAGCGAATCTGAACCAATTCCTTGCGGGCTGAAGCTTGGCTTAGAAAGATGGAATTCACATCAGTCTGAAGTGAGCAAAGCAGCTCACCCTGAGCATCCAACCTCTCAATCACAGGTTTTAAATTGATGATAATCTTTTGCTTGACCTGTCTTTCAAATGGTGCATCAGCTAAAAGGGGTACTTCAGGAGCTATATCTTTCTCTTTGCCCTTTGTAGCTGGAGGAGGTGGATTATTGTCCTCATCAGAGCTTGATGAACTAGCTGTCTCCCCTTCTCTGGCATCCAAATTTTCAGACTCTCTCTGGTCTTCCTCCTGATCGCTGGTGGCTGGAGGTGCAACATCTGGTGTTCTTGGGATTGCTCCCCCTCAAGTGGAGCATCTTCTGCAACTGCACCAGTCTCCCCCTGACAGGGAGCATCCATTTCCATTGAATTATCCTTAGGATTTTGCTGCTCTTCTTCTACTGGACCGTCTACAAAGATGTGGCCTGATGCCACAGACTGCTCCATAACAGGCAGGATGTCTTCAGGAAGAATGTCCTCAATTCTCCTTTCAACAGGAGGCACAACTGGATCTGCTGTAGCTGGCCTGTCTTCCTCTGCCCTCACTGCTGTTGCTGCCTCTGACTGATTTCTGGCCATAGATGGCCCTTCCTGCTCTGTTTCTACAATGACTGGAACAGAACCTGATTCCAGTGGCAATTCGGGCATCACAGAATCTGCCTCTGACTGGGTTTGAGTAACTGAAGGCTCACCAATGAGACCTTCACCTTCTGCAACTGAAGCCTTGAACCAGACCCCATTGACTACTGAAAAACCGCTCTTCTTTAAGTTTCTGGACCTGATAGCTTGGCCCATCTTCTCCACAACTGCCCCTGAGACATCTACACCGAAGTGTCTGAAGATTCTGGTGAGTAAATGGGCATAGGGAAGGGACACATTCAACTTGCTTTTAGTGTCCCAAATCTGCTCCCTGGCAAATTTCATTCTCTCCATCATCACTGCGGCCATATTGATTTCCTCATTTTTAATGGCCCAGTACATCAGATCGGAGTCAGCCTTAGTGCAAGCGGAGAAGGTTGCACTTCGGGGAACCAAAATCTGACAAACGATAAAGTGAAGGAGGCGGTTGAAGGCACTTAACTGATTGATATCTAGCTTGCCATCCCTCATCTTGAACCCTGGCCCAACAATCCCCAAACCCTTTTCTTGGGTATCTACAGAATGAATTCCACTGAAGCCCGATATGCTTACTCCAAATAGCATCCTAAGCAATTCCTGGTCGATTCTGATTACGGTGCCCTTGACTGAAGAAACGAGGGCCCCATCTTCTTCTGTTCTTAAGCATACAAAGAACGCCTTTACCAGGTCCGGATAACTTACCTCTGAGCAAGTGGTAAGCCCTTTCCACTTCATCTGGTCGATCTTCTCAATGAGGCTGCTCATTCCATTTTTCTGCAGATCTGAAACATCTACTTCCTTGTGACCACAGAGCTTTGTCTTCACAAAGGTGAAACGCTCCTCCTGCGCTGGGGAGAGGTATTCGGCGCTGTAGCCACCCACACTTCCGGCAATAGCTGGTGCGGCCATGGATTCAGGTGGGAGAAGGTTTGAAGGGGTGACGAGAAGGGTGATGAGAGGAAACCCTCAAACGATTTCGCGGGAAGGAGATGGAAGCTTCAAATTTGCAGAGGGTAGAGGCAAGAGTCGCTAGGGCATCGGCTCATGCGTCGGGACGAAGAGGGGAAAAAGTGAATGAGGAAGAGGAATCGTTAACGCATCGATTTAAAGAAATAAATGCTCCAAAAGGTGAGGCGTCAGAAAACGACAAGCGAGGTTGACCGCCTTGAAAAACTATGACTTATCGGACGGAACGCTTAAACTGAGACTTTTGAATTGATTTTGACACAGAAAGAGAGAGAGAGAGAACCTTCTTAAATTCTGAGAATTTTTATACCAGCTTTAAATGAAGATCTTTTCACAAAATACACATGCCTAACTCCCTTCTAAGAGATGTAAATCTCTCTTCAGGTAAGGCCTTTGTGAAAATATCTGCTAGCTGATTATTTGTATCAATAAACGATATTTCAATATTGCCATTTGCTACATGATCACGAATAAAATGATATCTGACCTCAATATGTTTGGTCCTGGAGTGCTGAATTGGATTTTTGGTGAGGTTGATAGCGCTGGTGTTGTCACATAGCAGAGGAATTTTCTTGACTTTGAGTCCAAAATCCTCAAGTTGTTGCTTTATCCATAAGAGTTGTGTACAGCAACTTCCAGCAGCTACGTACTCGGCTTCAGCTGTAGATAGTGCTACTGAATTTTGTTTCCTTGAGGACCATGAGATTAAACACCCTGCAAGAAATTGACAGCAACCACTGGTGCTTTTTCTATCTACCTTGCATCCAGCATAATCAGCATCAGAATACCCTACTAATTTTACATCACAGGAGTTTGGATACCATAGTCCTAGATCATGAGTCCTGGCTAAGTATCTGAAAATCCTTTTGACAGAAATTAAATGTGATTCTCTAGGGTCGGCTTGATATCTAGCACACATGCATACACTAAATAATATATCAGGTCTACTTGCGGTTAGATAAAGTAATGAACCTATCATACCTCTGTAGATCTTTTGATCTACTTTCTTACCATCCTTGTCATTGTCCAACCTAGTTGATGTACTCATTGGTGTTGACAGTGGCTTGGTGTTTTCAAATCCAAATTTCTTTAGCAGTTCTCTGGTGTACTTTGCTTGACAGATGTGAATTCCTTCCTTTCCTTGTTTGATTTGAAGTCCAAGGAAGTAGTTGAGCTCTCCCATCATACTCATCTCAAATTCCCCCTGCATTAGCTTTTCAAAATACTTGCACAAGGATTCATCAGTAGATCCAAAGATGATGTCATCCACATAAATTTGAACCAACAGTATATTTTTGGCTTTTGTTTTTATAAAAAGAGTGCTATCTACTTGACCTCTATTGAAACCATGTTTTGTGAGAAAAGAACTAAGTCTTTCATACCAGGCTCTAGGTGCTTGTTTTAAACCATATAGAGCCTTATGCAACTTAAAAACATGATTCGGAAAGTCTGTATCATCAAAACCCGGCGGTTGTTCCACATAAACTTCTTCTTTTATAAAACCATTTAGAAATGCAGATTTAACATCCATTTGAAATAACTTTAAATCTAATGCAGAAGCATAAGCTAGTAGCATTCTAATGGCCTCAAGTCTAGCCACTGGTGCATAGGTTTCATCAAAATCTATGCCTTCCTCTTGACAATAGCCTTGAGCCACCAGTCTGGCCTTGTTTCTTAGAATTACACCAGATTCATCCAATTTGTTTCTGAACACCCATTTAGTGCCGATCACAGGATGGTCTGATGGTCTAGGAACAAGTGACCATACTTGGTTTCTCTTGAATTGATTTAATTCATCTTGCATTGCTATTATCCAGGATTCGTCAGTTAGGGCTTCATTGACTGTCTTAGGCTCTAATTGAGAAACAAAGGCGAGGTAATCACAAGGAATCAAGTTACCTCTTGTTCTTACCCCTACCGATGGATCACCAATAATGTTTTCAGGTGGGTGATCTTTCTTGTATCTCCATTCCTTTGGAAGAGATTCATGAGAAATTTCTTCTTGTTGCATTTCTTCCAGAGGCGGATCATCCTTATCTTCAAGTGATGTGTCTTTCAGTTTATTGGACAGTTCATCTGCGTCATCGATATCACTCTCTACTTCCTTTCTCAAGGAGGGATTAGTTTCATCAAAAATAATGTGTACAGACTGTTCAATCAATAAAGTACGTTTATTAAATACTCTATAGCCTTTGGGTTTAGAGGTGTACCCCATGAAGATGCCTTCATCTGATTTGGCATCCAACTTACCAATATCCCTTTTTCCGTTGTTGTGAATAAAGCAAGGACATCCAAAAGTTCTGAAATGGCTGATCTTTGGTTTCTTCCCTTTAAACAGCTCATATGCAGTCTTCTTCAGGATTGGCCTGATCATGACTCTGTTGACAATGTAGCTGGCTGTGTTGACTGCTTCTGCCCAGAAATATCTTGGTAACTCATATTCACAAAGCATAGTTCTTGCCATATCCAAGAGAGTTCGGTTCTTCCGTTCGGCTATACCATTTTGCTGCGGTGTCCTTGGTGCTGAGAAATTGTGCTGAATTCCTTGATCATCACAGAATCTAGCAAACTTTTCATTTTGGAACTCACCACCATGATCAGATCGAATGGATACTATGCTGAACTTCTGATCTTTCTGGATTTTTCTGCTGAAACTAACAAAATTATCAAAAGTGTCATTTTTATGTTCTAAGAAAGATACCCATGTGAATCTTGAGTAGTCATCTACTAAACAAATCCGAAATTCTTTCCTCCAAGACTGGTAGTTCTCATTGGCCCAAATAGATCCATATGTAGGAGCTCTAAGGGTTTTGAGGTGGTCACCACCGTCTTTGACTTGAAGGAACTCTTAGTGTGCTTTCCCTTAGCACAAGGTCTGCAAACACTTTCTAATTTACCATTGATTTTCGGTAGTCCTTCCACAAGGTTTCTCTTTCTGAGCTTGCTCATGCCATCCAAGCTGCAGTGGCCTAACCTTCTGTGCCACAGATCGGTTGATTTGTCTTTGCTGGCTGCCAGACACACATTTTGCTCTTTGAGTTCTTCAAGGTAGAGCACGTACAGATTCTTCTCTCTATTTGCTTCAAAGATGACTGCTCCATCCTTTAGTATGCTGCATTTTGACTCTTGAAATTTGATTTGATGTCCTCTATCACACAGCTGACTAATACTTATGAGGTTGTGCTTTAAACCTTTGACTAACAGTACATCTTCTATGACTGTTTTTCCTTTGCTGTTAACTGATCCACTGCCTACTACAGTTCCTTTTCCATTATCTCCATAAGTGACTGTTCCTTCTTCATCTTGAAGATGGGAGAAAAGCTTCAGGTTTCCTGTCATGTGCCTTGAGCACCCACTATCCAAATACCATTTGGATGCTCGAAGGTTAGCCTGAAATAAAGACATCAAGATTTAGGTACCCAAGTTCCTTTGGGTCCTGATGGGTCAGTATCATTATTTTTACTTTTTATTATCCACTTCTTATGTCTTGTTGGACAGGTGGATTTTAAATGTCCTAGCTTATTACAGTGATTACAACATGATGTTATTGTCACTCTTCTATGTATTTAAAATTCGCTTTATATGCCACATCTTGTTCTGGAGTGAACTTAGGAGTTGGATATTTTTCTGGATAGATTATTTCTTCTTCATTTTCTGGCGGTATGTAACCTAAACCTCGTTTATTCTTACCAGATCTTCTAGCACCTTTTAATAATAAGGAATTCTTTCCATTTGTAAACTTTTCTAAGGTGCTTGCTAGTGTATTGTTTTCTTCATTTAATTCATTTACCGTTTTTCTTAAATCATCTGAGCTTTCCTGTTTTTCTAGGTCAATGATTTTTCTGTTCTTGTCTTTTAAGTTTTCACATAATAGTTCATTTCTTCTCTTAAGCTCAATTATTTGTTTTTCTAGTTCTTCATTTTCAGATTTTAAATCTGAGTTGGTATTTTCGAGACATGTGATATTTTTCTTGCTTAGCTTAAGTAGTTTACACACTTCTTTATACTTATCGTAGAGTTCATTAAATGCACTTTCCAAATTATCCGAATCTGAGTCATTACAGGAATCGAAAGAGGAATCAGATGTTACCTTATCCTCGGTATTTGCCATAAGAGCCAGGTTGGCTTCTTCTTCTTCACTGCTGGAGCTTGACTCACTGTCTGAGTCGCTGCTGTTGTCCCATGCAGCTGCCATGGCTTTCTTTTTGAATCTTCTGAACTTCTTGGAGCTGTCCTTCTTCTTGTGATCATTTTTCTTTAGCATTGGACAGTCTGCCTTGATATGTCCAGGTTTCTTGCATTCATAGCAAAGTGGCTCATTCCTCTTCTGATCTTTTCCATCTGGTCTCTTGAGATCTTTGTTTTTCTTGAAGTACCTCCTACCAGACTGGAACTTCTTCTTCTTTGCCAAGATTCTCTGCAATCTTCTTGAGAGCATGGCTTCTTCATCATCACTATCTTTGCTATCTTCACTGTTATCTAAGGATTCTTCTGATGAGTCCCCATTAGCTTTAAGCGCATTTGACTGCTTCTTTCTACTGGAGGATTCTCCTAGTCTTTCCATGTTTATTTCATGGGCCATGAGAGACCCGATGAGTTTTTCTACTGACATTCTCTTAAGATCATTAGCTTCTTCGATAGCTGTGACCTTTGCCGTCCATGAAGATGGCAAGGATCTGAGAATCTTCCTTACCATATCTGCATTCTCATATGACTTTCCTAGACTTGCTAGGCCATTAGTGATGTCAGTAAATCTACTAAACATTTGGGTAATAGACTCACCTGTTTGCATTTGAAATCTTTCATACTGAGTGACAAGAATGTCGATTCTTGTCTCCTTTACTTTGTCTGTACCTTCATATGTAATCCTTAACTTTTCCCACATTTCCATGGAGGATTTGCATGCTGAAACTCTGTTGAACTCCTTCTTGCTTAGAGCACAACATAGAATGCTCTTAGCTTTACAGTTCAAGGAGATTTTCTTTCTATCTTCATCTGTCCATTGTGCTTTCTCATTTGTGACGACCAGATCACCTTCTTCCACTATTGACCAGATTTGATAATCGTGGCCTTGTAGAAAGTATTCCATCCTGGTCTTCCAATACGTATAATCTTCACCATCGAACAAAGGAGGTCTGTTGACAGACTGACCTTCGAAGTGACCTTGGGCTGCCATGGATCTTTACTCTTCAGATCGTTGGATCTTGTTCTTTGTCGAAGAGACTCGCTCTGATACCACTTGTTGCCCGGTTGGCTAACCCAGAGGGGGGGTGAATGGGTCTTTAAAAATTTATCTGATAAAAACCTGAACTCAAACAAACATAAAGAGTTCTTGAAAGGGATTAGTAATGGTTAGTAAAACAACAATCACACAAAGAAGACAATCACACAACACACAGATTTATCCTGGTTCGGATCTCCTCTCCTTAGGAGTCCTACGTCCAGTCCCTGAGCAACCTCAGGATTTCACTAACTGGGGTACAGTCCCCCTATGGACAAAAACAACCACCCAGCTTAGCTGGTCTTCCTTCACCCCTGAAGGGAACACAACACCCTGGCAACACCAGGTCTTCCTTCACGCACGAAGGGAAAAACACCACCCTGGAAACCACCAGGTCTTCCTTCACACACGAAGGGAATAACACCACCCTGGAAACCACCAGGTCTTCCTTCACACACGAAGGGAATAACACAGGACAATTCTTGAGAGAAAAAGACTAGCCCCTAGATCAAGCTTTTACAAAACTCAATCTGAAGCTACAAGCACTGAGAGACGAAGATCTACACGAAGTGCACTCTCTCAGAACTAAACTAGCTCTTCCTAAATTTTTCTTCTCACAGCACAGGGAGCTAAGAGCCAAGATCGAAAAGACTGAATTTCTGGCTCTAGAGAAAAATTTGAAGACTTGAAAGCTGCAGAGTTCTAGCCGCTCTTCAATATGAATTGAATTTTCTCGATGTTTGTCTTCCGAGCTTCATCTTGTATTTGTATCTCCGATTTGAATGAGGACAAGGAGATGACCGTTGTCTCACAGCTTTGGTGTACGTTAGACTGAAGGTTTTGTGGAAGCTTCCTGTCAACAGTCTTTTGTTCTTTGGAGCACGCAAAGAGATAAGATCTTCTGAGTTTGCTTGTAGTTCCTTCTGTGTCCGTTGTTGTAGGATAGTACATCCTTAAGGTTCTGCAAGGTTGAGCTTTAATGGTAGACAGCTATACTATCTCCAGATGTCAATCAACGTCAAAGCAGATAGACACAAATATAGTAGTAATACTTTATCGTTCTAAAAGATGCATGCAGAGAATACACCAGAATGGAAGATATGTTCTGTGTCCATGCAGAGATACGTTCAGTCTTTATTAAATGCATGGCAGTCAATCAGACGAGATGCGACTTTGACTATTCAACGTAGATTAAATCAAGGAAAAACGTTTAATTAATGGAAACATGACTTATGCAGTCGTTGTGAAAATCTGATAGAATCGTTATGATCAAGTTGCTGTAGACTGATAAGAAGTCGTTATGATAACTTATGAAATCGTTATCACAACCAAGTCGTTCTATAACAGATGATAAAAGAAATCGTTATGAAACATGGCAAGTCGTTGTAGCTTTCTAAAGAAATCGTTATGAAACATGGCAAGTCGTTGTAACTTTCTAAAGAAATCGTTACGACAACTTACAGAGTCGTTATGACGAGCAAGTCGTTATAACTTCTGAAGAAGTCGTTACGATAACTTACAGAGTCGTTATAATGAGCAAGTCGTTATAACTTCTGAAGAAGTCGTTACGATAACTTACAGAGTCGTTATAATGAGCAAGTCGTTATAACTTCTGAAGAAGTCGTTACGATAACTTACAGAGTCGTTATAATGAGCAAGTCGTTATAACTTCTGAAGAAGTCGTTACGATAACTTACAGAGTCGTTATAATGAGCAAGTCGTTATAACTTCTGAAGAAGTCGTTACGATAACTTACAGAGTTGTTATAATGAGCAAGTCGTTATAACTTCTGAAGAATTATTATGGCTCTTCTGAGAAAAGATGTATGTAAGACTTACCACAAATGCTTGACTTTCTTTGGGTAATTCCTGTGCTTATGGCTAGATAAACAAGGTTAGAGAAACTTTTGACAGTGTTTTGTTTATCACCAAAATAGGCAAGTAATTAATTTAAAAGTACATGGGGATGGACTGTTCATCAGGAGGCTGCTTGTGTTCGTGATTTGCTTCAAAAAGATCTTTATATAGTGGTGTTTACATATGGAGAGACGTGGTTGTTGGAAACACCAACTTTGGTAACTTTCAAACTTTCCGTTTTTGAAGACTCTGTACGTCTGTCGACAGGTCACACACCTGCTGTCGACAGGGATCAACAATATGCCAAGTTCCAGAAGTTGGAGGTTCTGTCGAAGCTCTTGCTGTGTGCGTCTCGTCGACAGGCGACTTTGTGCTGTCGACATGCACATGTTTTCTAGAACTATGAGTTTCTGACTATATGCTTCTGTCGACAGGGACGATTTGTTGTCGACAGGAAGTTCTTTCCAGAACATTGTATGTTGCTGACTTGCTTATCTGTCGACAGGGGTTTGCTGGCTGTCCACAGGTACATTGTCTTTTGGCTTTGTTTGATCTTTCAACCTTGTTGTTGGCACATGTCTTGCATAGTATATCTCCTACATTAGTAAACATAGTTAGTGAGATATATGAAATATATAATCAAGCATTGTACCAAGTTATTATGACAAGTCATTTGTATGATGATCTCATCCATTAAACTCAATGTACATTGTTCATCATTGTTCATCATCTAAACGCAATTCACATTGTTCATCATTGTTCATCATCAAAAATATGTTGTATTTATTATTTAGAATGTGAACCCAACATTCTCCCCCTTTTTGATGATGACAAAATTAATCAATTAAATAAGTGCACAATTGAGTTTTCTCCCCCTTTTGACAACATCCAAAAGCATACACCATATACACATGTATTAGACAAAGAGCAAGGATTTGCATTGATATTTCATGAGTCATACACAGTACATGATATGCTAATAAAAAAGGAAGGGAAAGACATTGCTTGACAATCATCTAACAACAACATGACTGAAGGCATAACAAGACACAGGTGAACTAGATAACAGAACTTGACGCTATCCTAGACACCTAATCTAACTAAGCATCATCATCAGCTGGCAGTGTAGGTGCCCGACGCGCAGTAGCAATGCTATCCAGGCGAGTGTCAAGTGTGTCCATTCTGGCATTAAGTCTCTCAAAGCCTGTTGCCATTTGGATCTAGAGCTGAGCAAGTAAATCCCGAATTGAGGGCTCAACATCAGCAGCAGCATCATCTCCCGGAGCATCTAGTGGCTCATCTTGGGAGTCATCATTTTCAGCTTCTTCTTCATCTTGATCTTCTTCATCATCACCATCATCAGCAGCTGCCCCTTTACCTTTGAGATCTCTTGTGATGATGCCATCTACCATCTTGTAGCCCATCCTGTGTGTAGCAGTGAGGTCATAGGAGCTACGGGATTTGAGAACGGTCATCTCCTCCTTTGGGATTTGAATGCCAATGAAAAGGAAGAGAGAAGTGAGTTGGCAGGCATATGGCATAGATCTCTTAGCACTGCGAACGCATATGCGAAAGATAGAGACCATAAGAAATGGTAGGTTGATCGGTTCAGCATTGAGGAATTTGTGAAGCAGGGACTTGTGAAGGGAGGTCACAAGTTCTCGGCTACCATCTTTGGGAACTATGAGGGTGGTGAAGATGTGATGGATGAGACGATGAAGAGGAGGGAAGGAGTTGGCATTTTGTTGCCTACGATCAGTAGGATCGTAAGGTTGCAAAGTAATGAGAGTATGGTACTCCTCTGGAGTTGGATGATGGGTCATCATGTCTACTCCAGTATTTAAGATTTGCAGGGCGGTGGATAGGAGGTTTGGAGTAGTGAAAAATGGAGTATCCTTCACCTTTGTGTACAACTTTCCATTGCTTGATAGGCGGAGGTTGGTGTAGAAATCGGTCACGGCGGTTGGGCAATACCGCATGTGATCGTAGCAAAAGGGTGCCCAACCCTGGACATCAAAGAGAGGCTGGAGTTCTGGAAACATATCCTACAAGGAAAGGAAGTCGATGTAGCGAGGCTGCACGACCTTGGTGAAGGTGCCATGGACATCGAGGAGTGAAAGAGTAGACGGGATGACGAGCTCCGGCAGGCGATCTTCCCGGTGCTTCGTCCGACGCTCGGCGGGTGCCCTGGAGCCCTGGCCGGGTTCGGGAGACCGTGGACGATGACGGGATGCCAACTTCTTGGCCGGTGGAGCCATCAGTAGTGGAAGCTTGATGTGGATGGAGAGGGTAGAGAAGAAGGAGACACAGGAAGGAGGAAGAAGAAAGGGAGAGGAGAGCTCTTCCGGTGCCCTGGAGTAGGAGATTTTGAAGAGAGGGAGGGAAAGGAGGGGTTTTGGAGGTGGAAAAGGATGGAAAGGGGGGGGGGTCCTCTTATAGAAGGCTTGAGGGTATTTGAATAGTCGGATCCCACCAAATCCGTTTTCGGATTGAGCCCGTTTGACTTCCAAAAAATAGGTCTGCCGCCGGCTGTCGACAGGGCCTATGGTGCCTGTCGACAGGCACAGACAGATAAGTGAAGTTTTGGTATTTTTGAGTGGTTTTAGAAATGGAACTTTGAGCATCGGTTCGTAAATGTTGATTTAGGGTGTATAATGGGTGAACACATACTTTAACCAACCATATTCAAAGATATAAAAAGCCATATCATTTTCCTTAATGGTTTAAGCATAATACCCAAGGGATTTTAAGTACTCACGTAAGGTAAGAAAAACACACACTCACCCTTCTTTAAATATATGACAGTGTAGGACAACACAATTCCCATTTTGTTGATAGTCAAAAGATGTAGGAAAAGAATATCTATAGTTTTAGACAATCATAAACAACACGGACCCTGGGATTTATTACTCAGTGGAGGCTTCACACTATTTCATTTTTATTCTCTATTTGCAATTCTGAAAGGCAATGGGAAAAAGTGGTAATGAAGAGAACTTCACACCTTGTGACGTGAGGATAGACATTACATGTGCCAATACCCCCAGTTACTCAGCGGAAGTGTCTAGCATACCGTTGTACAGAGTTGATGAGTGAGCCTTTTGACGCGAGGCCAGACATTTGGGATGCCCATCTCCCCAGTTACTCAGCAAATCTCATCATTGCTCTATATTTATCCCAATAGTTTAATTGACTTTTGGCTATTGAATTGTATTGTACAGAAATAGGTAGCTTTTCTCCAAGTATTGTTCTAAAAACTCAAGATCAATGAATGTATGACTAGCTATCATATGAGACATAAAGTTCCATAATCAAAAGACTACGCAAGTTGAGTGAGAACTATGTTGGCCTACTTAGAAAATCTTTAGAGGAGTGAGGTGGGTATCCTAGACCATAGTTAAATGTTTTCAGAATGATATAACCTAAACCCATACAAGAGTAGTATGCCCAAATCATAATGGTATAAAGAATAGCTTGAATATCATATGAGTATGATGGGGTGAGACATGTATTAACACCCAATATACACCTTAGATGTCAAGTTGGAACCTGCTCAAGTAGTGGGATATGAAATAGGCAAAAAGTTCCTGGAGTAAGTGTGTCTGTCGACAGCCAGAAATGGTCTGTCGACAGATGTACATTGACAGAAGAGGGATTGTTCTGGCACAACAAAGACTGTGCATATCTGTCGACAGAGGGAACTTCACCTGTCGACAGATGTACACAATGTGCAGAATAAGTGTTCTGTGTGGCCTGCTCTATCGACAGGATGCTTGTTGGCTGTCGACAGAGACCTGTTTAGAACCAGTATAAGGTCAGAATGAAGTATAGAGTGGGCAAAGCATGTGAGGGAATTATAGAAGCTCAAAAGGTGAGTGATTTCCTTCACAGTGACATCCATCTAACCTTAATTTACTCCCCCATAGTGTGTGCTATTGTGTACACATACATTCAAGTACAACAAGACACATTTGCACAATTTGACCAAGCAACTAAAAACACAAAAGCAAGTATGAAGTGAT
Organism: Colocasia esculenta; assembly: GCA_014218235.1. Classification (NCBI taxonomy): domain Eukaryota; kingdom Viridiplantae; phylum Streptophyta; class Magnoliopsida; order Alismatales; family Araceae; genus Colocasia; species Colocasia esculenta. Next base: position 57,824,449 of record CM024759.1, on the reverse strand, counting down.
TTCATGAAGATGTTCAACCTTTGACAAGGAATAGTGAGTAGGCAAAATATAAAGAAACTAAATCCTCATAGAAAGTCAATGACCCTTTCATGCAATAACTATGGATACTTGGCGGAGAATGTTTTCTCACGCATAATGAAAGTTTCCAAACAAGCATGACTTGTTCTTCCACAAATCACCATTTGATATACCTCATAGTTAGTTCACACAAGGAACATATACTTACTATTTGGGTTAAGTTTCATTGTAATTTGCACAAACCCAATTCTCGTCTCAATGTTGTGAATCTATCTTCAGCCAGAGGTTTGGTAAAGATGTCTGCCAGTTGATTTTCAGTGGGTATGAAACTTATCTCCAATGTTTTATTGGCTACCTCATCTCTCAAGAAATGATGCGAATTTCTATGTGTTTTGTCCTAGAATGTTGAATGGATTCTTTGATAGATTGATTGCACTAGTGTTGTCACATAGGATAGGTGTGCATCCAATGTCAATGTTGTAGTCACACAACTGACTTTTTATCCACAATACTTGTGCCGCACAACTCCCTGCAGCAACATATTCTGCCTCTGCAGTGGAGAGTGCAACCGAGTGTTGCTTCTTGGATGCCCACGAAACCATGCAACCACCAAGAATTTGGCAATAGCCACTAGTGCTTTTCCTGTCAATTTTACATCCAGCATAGTCAGCATCAGAATATGAAACCAAGTTAAAGCTACTACCTGCTGGATACCAAAGACCCAAGTCATGCGTACCTGAGAGATATCTGAATATTCTCTTAACTGCAATTAAATGGCTTTCCTTTGGACTAGATTGGTATCTAGCACAAAGGCAAACGCTGAACTGGATGTCCGGTCTACTTGCAGTAAGATAAAGGAGTGAGCCAATCATACCTCGAAATTGTTTGGCATCTACCGATTTACCTTTCGCATCACTTTCTAGCTTAATGCTTGTGCTCATGGGTGTTGAGGCATGTTTAGCTTGTTCAAACTGAAACTTTTTCAGTAGCTCTTTAACATTTTTCTTGGTTGATGAAGAATCCGTCTTCAAATTGTTTGACCTGCAAACCAAGAAAAAATTGAAGCTCCCCCATAAGACTCATCTCAAATTCACTGTGCATATGTTTAGAGAATTCTTCACACAGTGAAGGATTAGTAGAACCAAAGATAATGTCGTCCACATAGACTTGAACAACAATTATGTGATTGTGAACTTTCTTTGTAAAGAGAGTTTGGTCTACCTTACCTCTTGAGTAGTTTTTGCTTACCAGAAATGTGCTTAGCCTGTCGTACCAAGCGCGGGTGCCTGTTTCAAACCATAAAGAGCTTTGTGCAATTTAAATACATGGTTTGGTTTATCATGATCCTCAAATCCAGGTGGTTGAGAGACATAGACTTCCTCTTTTATGTAGCCATTCAGGAAGGCAGTTTTGACATCCATTTGAAACAATTTAAACTTGTTTGAGCATGCATATGCTAACAAGATTCTAACTGCTTCTAGCCTAGCTACAGGTGCAAAGGATTCTTCAAAGTCCACACCAAACTCCTGATTATATCCCTTTGCAACTAGTCTAGCCTTGTTTCTCACCACTTTACCCTCTTCATTGAGTTTGTTTCTAAAGACCCATCTTGTACCTATGACAGACATTTCAGGGGTTTTAGGAACTAAACTCCAGACATTGTTTCTTTGAAATTGTCCTAGCTCCTCATGCATAGCATCAATCCATGAATCTTCTTTTAAGGCTTCTTCAACATTCTTTGGTTCCACTTGAGAGACAAAAGCTAAATGGTCCTGTTCAACTATTTGATTAACCTTAGATCTAGTTTGAACCGACTCATTTAAGTCTCCTATCACATTCTCAAGGGGGTGATCTTTAGTGTACCTCACATTGGTGACTGTTGAAGGCCCGGGTAGATCTTGCAATTGAGGAGATTCAATTTGAGGTTCTTCCTCTTGTGGATCTTGGTCAGGTACTTCTTCTTGTTCTTTGAACAGTATTCCATCATCCTCCGCATCATACCTGCGAAGAAATCCACTTTTTGTTTTGAGAGTTGTTTTAGAGATTGCATTTGGTTTACTTTGTAGTTCTCCAAGTGTTGTATCTTCAGTTTTATCTGCAAACCTGTAAAGATTAAAACTGTTAAACTTGGTTTGAGATTCATCAAATACAACATGTGGAGTTTCTTCCACTTGTCTAGTTTTCAGATTAAACACCCTATAGGCTCTAGAGTGTTCTGAGTATCCAAGAAAAATACATTGATCGCTTTTGGCTTCAAACTTGTCCAAATCATTTTTATCATTGTTATGTATGAACACTTTTGAGCCAAAAACTTGAAATACCCAATAGTGGGTTTCTTACCTTTCAGTAGTTCGTAGGAGGTTTTCTTGAATACCGGTCTTACCATGGCTCTGTTAAGAATGTAGCATGACGTGTTTACCGCTTCTGCCCAAAAGGTTCTTGCTAGTTGATTCTCGACCAGAAGCGTGCGAGCCATCTCCACCAATGTTCTGTTCTTTCTCTCCACCACTCCATTTTGTTCCGGAGTTCTTGGAGAGGAGAACAAGTGCTCTATCCCGTGGAGCCTGCAGAATTCAGTAAAGGAGTTGTTATCAAATTCTCCCCCGTGATCAGTGCGGATGGAGCATATTTTGTTGACATTTCCATGCTCAATCTTATTAAAAAATCTTCAAAAACTTCAGTGCTTCATTCTTGTGAGCAAGAAATTTCACCCATGTGAACCTAGAAAAATCATCTACAATAACAAAACCAAATCGTTTGCCATTGAGACTCAGCGTTCTTGTAGGTCCAAATAGGTCCATGTGCAACAGTTCATAAGCTTTAGAAGTACTCACCGGTGCTTTTGATTTGAAGGATTTCCGGGTTTGTTTTCCCTGTGCACATGCATCACAGAAATTTTCATTCTTGTTAAAGGAGATTTCAGGAAGACCACTTACCAATTTAAGCCTCATGATCTTGTGCAATACATTATAGCTAGCGTGACCGAGCCTACGATGCCACAATGTAAGCTCATCCTGTTTGTTTGCTACAAGACATAGATCATTATTTTCTGGATCATCTAAGTCAACCATGTAGATGTTGTTTATTCTTTTTCAGAAAATTTCAGACTTCCTGTTTCCTTATCAAGAATTTGACATGAATTGGATTCAAAGACAATTTTATGACCCTTATCACACAATTGACTTATGCTAAGCAAGTTGTGATGAAGGCCATCAATGAGTAAAACATTGTCTATGGAGTTAGAGGCAAACTTACCAACCTTACCTGAGCCGATGATCTGGCCTTTGTTGTTACCTCCAAAAATCACTTGACCTCCGTCTTTTTCCACGAACAAACTGAATTTTTCTTTATCGCCCGTCATGTGCCTCGAGCAGCCACTATCCAGGTACCATTTGTTTTGATTGTGGGCTGCTAGGCATTCCTGCACATGTGGATCAGATAAGAGGTTTTGGTACCCAAATTACTTTGGGTGCCGTTGTATCATTCATGCCAAACAGTAAATGCTTAGGGATCCAAATCTGTTTTAGTTTCAATTTATTTTGATTGTTCCAGCATTGTTTTTCAGTATGCCTGACTTTTTTGTAGATTTTGCATGATGAAGGTTTATGAACAACAGTGGACATGATATTCTTGAAAGCATGCATTGTCATCTTACCCTTTTGTTGCCTTGTTAATTTGGGTTTAGGAGCATGCTTTTTGTCCTGTCTTGGGCTTGTTGCAAATTCCATAGATTGACTAGGAACAAACTTGATCAATTTAGGTTCTTGTTTCTTACCCTTTGAAGGATTTTTCTTATTCTTTGAAGGGGTTTATTTACTTGAACTTGGGCTGGAATCAATGAAATCTATTAGCAGATTTTTGCCAATTTCCTTTGGCTTTGCATTTTCAAACCCAATCCCATGTCTTGCAACAAACACTTTTGAACCTAGAATTGCATCTAGATTCTGTTTACTTTTGACAAAGCCACACAGATCTTTTGACTTACTTCTTATTTCCTTTTCAGCTTGTTCTAATCTTTCTTTTAGATTAGCATGCTCACTTTTAAGAGTTTCAAGAGAGTTCATTAGATCATCTCTTTCCTTTTGAACTTCTTGAAACTTAAGTTTCATGCTATCCAATTCATCACTGTGTGTTTGTTCATCAATCTTCATCATTTCAATTACCTTATTCAAGGATTCAATTTCTTCATTGTTGTTTGATTCATGAACAAGGGAATTGACTTTCTTCTTGAGTGCTTTATTTTCGGACTTGAATTCACAGACTTTTTAAATAGAACAGTATAAGCTTCTTCCCATTCAGTAATAGAATATGTTTCAAAGGAAGAGCTTACCTCGTTGGAGTCATCACTCCTTGCCATGAGACACTGAATCTCATCATCTCCTGAGGTAGCTTGACTGTCCTCGTCTTCATCTTCATCACTCCAAGTGGCCACCATTGCCTTGGCCTTCTTGAAAGTGAACTTGTCCTTCTTCAGCTTCTTTTTGAGCTCGGGGCACTCTCCTCTCATGTGCCCTTGCTTCTTGCACTCATAACAGACAATCTCAGACTTTTGTTAGTATCGAATTTATTAGCAAAGTCTTTCTTTTGGAAAGGTTTAGAGTTACATGTACCTCTCCTCTTGTATTTCAGGAATTTTTGAATTGTCTAGTGAGCATAGCCATTTCGTCATTCTCACTCTCACTAGACGATTCAGTCACATCACTTTCCTGACTTATCTCCTTTTTGGAAGCTGAGGAACTCTTCCTGGAAGCCTTCAAAGCAAGTGACTTCCTAGGATTTTCTTCAGTTTCTTTCTTTTGACATTCAGTTCATAATTCATCAGAGAGCCAATCAATTCATCTACTTTCATTTTTGAGAGGTCTTTGGAATCCTCAATGACCGTGGCTTTGGTGTTCCATGAGGATGGAAGAGACCAAAGTATCTTCCTCACCAAGTCACTCTCTGAGTATTCCTTTTTAAGACCTTTCAATCCATTTATAATTATCATGAATCTAGCAAACATGTCAGAGATGGTTTCATTATTATTCATTTTGAACATTTCATATTCTGAAACCAACATGCTTACCTTTGATTCTCTTACCTCAGACGTACCTTCATAGATCAGCTCAAGCTTGTCCCACATCTCCTTTGCTGAGGTGCATGTGGAGACTCTCGAGTATTCCTTCGGATGGACCGTGCACTGCATCATGTTGAGGGCGCTCCAGTTGAGTGTCCCCTTGGCGATCTGGTCCTTAGTCCAGGTATCCTCATCCTGAGGCAATTCGTATGCTCTTTTCTGACTATTTTCCATAGTTCGAAATTCTGTGCTCGTAGAAACACCTACATTCGATTTTACAAATACGGATAGTCAGTGCCATCAAAGAAGGGTGGCCTAGTCACTGAGTGTCCCTCGGCCATATACCCCTTGTTAGATTCCATTTGACTGTGAATCTCTTGATCGTAATATCAACCAGATAAAGCAGTAAATCGGAGAAACTCGGCTCTGATACCAATTGAAGGGTTGCGGAATTCCCTATATGGTAATCTAGAAGGGGGGTTGAATAGATTACTGTCAATTAAAAACGTTTATCACCTTCTTTTCTTTGAAACACGGATTATCAAAATAATGTTAAACTTTAAACTATGTGTGGATGTGTGTGACTTGAAGACAGATAGAAAACATATTATCAAACGTGCGTAGTGATGTCGTGCCTACTAAACATCTATCGTAAATTCGTGCAAACCACAGGACACGAAGATTTACGTGGTTCGGAATACACAACTCGTGTATCCTACATCCACGGGCCACACACACACGCAGAACAATCTGCTTATGAGCTAGTTCACAAACTACAACTCACACACACACGTGTTATCTGATGTGCAACCACGATCAGATCAACACCCACACGTGAATCAAGCACAAGGACTGCTTGAGACACCACAACACACACACAGATTTGTAAAAAATAAAACAGAGAAGAGTTTTAGAGTTGAAGAACAAATCCAGATTGTAAACTCCTCTTGTGAACGTCTGGCTGGACTTCAAGCTTCGTCTTGATGATCACAAGTTGAAGGAGACACTTGAATCCACGACGTTCAGGCTTCACCTTCCGCTGGAGAGACTTCTCTTCTTGTTCTGGGTGGTAGGTTGAAGTAGAGCAGCAGAACAAGACTTCTCTTGAGAACTCTTTAGGGTTTTTGCTTGGAGGCTTCTTGTGTTCGTGATTTGCTTCAAAAAGATGTTTATATAGTGGTGTTTACATATGGAGAGACGTGGTTGTTGGAAACACCAACTTTGGTAACTTTCAAACTTTCCGTTTCTGAAGACTATGTACGTCTGTCGACAGGTCATACACTTGCTGTTGACAGGGATCAACAATATGCCAAGTTCCAGAAGTCTAGAGGTTCTGTCGAAGCTCTTGTTGTGTGCGTCTGTCGACAGGCGACTTTGTGCTGTCGACAGGCACATGTTTTCCAGAACTATGAGTTTCTGCTGTATGCTTCTGTCGACAGGGACAGATTTGCTGTCGACAGGCAGTTCTTTCCAGAACATTGTATGTTTCTGACTTGCTTATCTGTCGACAGGGGTTTGCTGGCTGTCGACAGGTACATTGTCTTTTGGCTTTGTTTGATCTTTCAACCTTGTTGTTGGCACATGTCTTGCATAGTATATCTCCTACATTAGTAAACATAGTTAGTGAGATATTATGAACATATATAATCAAGCATTGTACCAAGTTATTGTGACAAGTCATTTGTATGAAGATCTCATCCATTAAACTCAATGTACATTGTTCATCATTGTTCATCATCTAAACTCAATTCACATTGTTCATCATCAAAAACATGTTGTATTTATTATTTAGAATGTGAACCCAACATGTACCCCCCTCAACACAGACATGAGTATCAAATATGATAGCATGATAAATAGGATGTGATCGCCACCTAGAGCATTGCCAAATAAAGGTAATAATGTGGGCTAACTACTCTAGGAAAGGGGGGAAGAGAACAGAGGAGTACCTAATGTCGCGGTCGTTAGGACGGACGCGAGCAGCCTGATGACGCGTCCGCCATGATGGACGCGTCTCTTGTCACGCCGTCTACCGCCGTCGCGTTCTCTTCTTGTGCGGGAGATAGTGAGTGGGACCTCCTTCCCGTCCTCCGACCAGCCAGAGGATGAGAGCTCCTCGTAGAACTTCACTTGAATGCCTGCCAATCAAAGGGAGAAACAACAAAAGCCCTATTAGAACATGATTTGTGTAGTATTTGCTCTAAAAATGAAAGGAAATGAAAACAACATGAAGGGAACAAACCTGGGGGTGGTTTTAAACCCCTAGGATCAGGAAAAAACGTGGGAAGGATGTGGAGTGCAATCTATCTAGGAAACAAAATAACAATGCATGAAGAAATAAGGAAAAGGAGAGAAGAGAGGGTGAGCCCCATTAGGGCGACTCCTAGCTTGATGAATGTCCCAAATGTCGTCTAAAAGCTTCAGGGAGATGTTGGAGTCGCCGTTCGTGCGTTCCTTTCTCCGTTCATAAAGAAACCAATGAATTTTGAAGAACAAGTTGTGAAAGGAAGTGGTGATATGAGGGCTGCGAGTCTAAGTATGGATCAGGGAAAATTTGGGCAGCCCTTCGGGGTGAAAAATGGGGTCCCCCATCCTTCGTGAGAGGCCTTGCTTTTTTATAGAGCCTTATAGAGGTAATCCTTGCTTTTTTATAGAGCCTTTTATAGGTAATATCTCCTTTTAATGAGAATTAATTAAAATGGGAGATAAATCTCACCAAAAATCGGATGGAGAGTCCTTAGGAGCCTCAAGGAGAGTCCTTAGGGCCCAAATCCCGCCTAAGGGGTTGAAATATTCCCTAGGGATAAAGATAGACCCATAGGAGGATAAATAGGAGGTGGTTGCGGAGGCCTGCATGCGCAGCTGCTGTCGTGGCGTATCGTAGGGCCGCGACATGGAGATGCGACAGGGCAGAGCGTCGCGACAGAATTGTCCACGTGCATGGATAATGCATGGGCGTTCGCGGCAGCTTAGACCGTCGCGACTCAGAGACGCGGCGCCACGATGCGTCGCGACTATAAAATCAAAATTTATGTGAATTATCAGCCAACTGCATGAATGGATAAGAGTTATTGATGCTTAAGGATTCTCTCAAAGTGATATGGGCGGGATTTCAAGGCAATTTAAATCGATAATGGGCTCAAATCAAGGCTAATGATGGGCTCAAGGTGAGTGACCAATTAGGGGCCCACTAAAGTGACAAGAAATGTGGTTCAACCCATTAGTCGCAATCGGGTGTCTACACCTGGGTTTAAGCAAATTTCCATAAATATTCTTGTAAAAATATTCGTAGTGATTCGCTATTTTATAAGTCTCTTATTCCTATTGAACTGGTCATTTTGTCATTTTCCGTCATAATGGCGCCTCCAGTTTCGAAAAAGTCATTATTTCCCTGATATACCCGAAATCTGTGTGGAAACGATTCACATCCTTTTCTTCTTCTCCTTCTTCCTGCCTGAGGCGATACCCTAACAACTCCGGCATCGACTCTCTGAGATTTCAAGCTTCCAACCACTTCCCGCCAGAAAATTATTTTTTGGGTTTATGTTCCATTCCTCTTTCCAGTCCACCAGAAACTCTCTCCGTTCAAATCCATGACCTCTTCTGGTAGTTCCGGCAGCGTCGGGGGCTACAGAGCCGAATTTCTTACCGCCGAGCAGCAAGTAAGGTTTGCGTCTGTGAAAATCAAGCTATGCGGTCATAAAGCAGTGGATGTGGCAGATTTGCAGAAGAACGGAATGGGGAGTATCGTCGAAGCATTGGGCAGATTGAAGTGGACAAAAATGGCTACCTTCTCTGAAGTAAGTTTTTCGGACCTGGTAAAAGCTTTCTATGTGTGTCTGAAGTCAGAGGCAGACGGGACCTTGACTTCCATGGTCAAGGGAACCCAGATTAGGGTCACACGAGAGTTATTGGCATCACTCTTTGGTGTGGGTACCTCCGGACACAGTGGAGTTCACACTGTGAATATCCTAGAAAAGGGTTTAGGGATAGTTGGTCCCGAGTTCAAACTGAAAGATGACAAAATAGATGTAAATCAGTTGAATGCATTCAATCGCATATTGCACTTTGTAGTTTGTCAGATTGTGGTTCCCAGAAGTGCTATCTTTTCAACCTGCACTAGGGCTGATTCAGATTTAATGTTCCGGGCTATCAAAATCAAGAAATCAAACTGCAGAGCTCATGATTGAAAGGATGAAGTTTGCAAGCTCTCAGGTATGGGACACTAAGAGCAAGCTGAATGTTTCTTTACCTTATGCCCATCTCCTGATGAAGATTTTTCAGCACTATGGCATAAGTGTAGTAGGAGATGTGTCTGAGAAGATGGGCCAAGCAATCCGGTCCAGAAATTTAAGGAAAAGTGGATTCTCTCTGGTAAATGGTGTGTGGTCAAAGACTTCTGTGACTAAGGGTGAAGCCATCATTGGCGAAGCCCAAGAAGGTCAAGAAGCAGTTCAAGCAGCAGCTAAACCAGAAGTAGCAACAACACCATCTGTTGAAGCAGAAGCATCAGCAGCAGTAGAAGCTCAAATTGAAAGAGCTGAAGCAGCAGCAGCCGCAGTATCCAGCAGCAGAATTGAGGATATCCCTCCAGAAGTCATTGAGCCTGTTGGCCATAGTTCAGAGGATCCTCCTCCCTCTTCCCAAGTAGCCACTATACTCAGGGATGTGTTGGACTCCATCCAAAGTACTCAGGCGGAGTCAGAAACTAGTGGTGATTCAGTGGCAGAAACTGTGGCTCTGGGCCACACTGAGGAAATCATTGTGGATGAAGCTCCCATTCAGGGGGAGCAAGAAATCACTGTTGAAGAAGTTCAAATGGAAGATGCTCCCGCTCAGGGGGAGCAATCATCTGAGAAAGAAGGAGCACCTCAGGGGGAGCACACTGAAGATATTTCTATCAATGATAAATCCACTGAGGAACATGCTGATTTTGTGGAGCCCATTACAAGGGCAAGCCAAAAAGGGAAACGAGTAGCTCATCGAAGGTCAAAGAATAAATAGTCGAAGGTCAATTTGAAGCCTGTCATCAGAAGGTTGAATGAGCAAGGCAAAGCCATCATATCTATGCAATCGGATATTCAGTCCATCTCTATCAGCCAAACTTCTGTAACAAATGAACTTGGAACTTTGTCCACTGAAGTACATAGCTTGAGAGATGATTTTAGAATGTTCAAGCAATTATGCAGATGGATGAAATGTGAGTTTGACAGTGTCAAGAAGCTCATCTCCTCAAGGGTACAAACCACCTCTGCCCCTCTAGATCTCTCTCATGCTGATCCAGTTAGTAATGCAGAGCCATCAGGGCCAAGGCCAACAGAAGAGAATGCAGGACCATCAGGGCAGTTTCCAGAGGCATCATCAGGGCCATCCGGGCCACAAATTGATGAGAATATATTACCTGCAACGGAATCTTGTGGCGTTGAGAAGCTGGGGCCATCAGGGCCATCTGAAGTTGTGGTTGGGCCACCAGGGCCATTGATCTCTGAAGGTATGGATCCAAGTGTAGTTGAGTCTGTTGTTGCTCCCGAAGCCCATGAGTCTTCATCTCTTGCAACACCAAACCCTCCCTCACCACCTTCTTCTTCCACAGCTCCTCCAGCTCCACCTACCTTCAAACAACCTGCACCAAGAACCATCTCATCTCTAGCACCTTTTCCCTTTGAACCTTATTCATCTCCTATCATGCCCACTACCATTTCCACATCCATTTCTCCCTCTCCTCCTGTTGATACCGATCCTCCTGTTTCTTCATCAGCTGGAGCCTCTTCATCATCTGGTCCCTCATCAGCGAGCCATCCACTATTCTTTCTCCTAAATCATTCCTTCATCCTCCTATTCCACCTACATTTGTTTCAATTTCTCCTACTGATCCACGACTTACCAGTGTTTTTCAAAATAAATATGAAGATGAGTTGGAACGAACCACACTCATCACAATCCTGGCAGTTGCTTCCCATGTTCATAGGACTGATTCTTCTAGTCCTGTTCTAAAAAGAGGAAAATTACAACTCTTGCTCTTTCCTCTGAACCCATGTTTCCTCCTCTTTGGTACTCCCTCACAGTTGAAAATCGAAGGAGACCAATTTATTATGAATATCTCAAAAAATGTGTTCTCGCCAACCTTTTTGGCATTCATTTTCTCAATCTTACTGATCACCTTAACATTATATTTCCCTACTGCCACCTTTCCAAAGCCAACCAACTCAAAATCTTCCAATTGGCTGAATGCAAGACTGAAGATCAATGGGCTAAAGGGCATAAGACTCTCTACAGCAAGTATTTTCTTGCCAGATCAGACAGCACCCCTCGTCAGGATCAGCCTCTCACCCTTTCTGAGTGGTTTGTATTTCATCATCAAGCACTTTGGGGCCCATTCATTCTCAAAGAAATCAGAATCACCAGGTGCTTCCAGCTTTACAATGATTTTCGTTATCTACAGAAGCTACCCGAAGTTCAATTTGGCCAATTCCATGGGGCTCTTGCTACTCTTCGATCTGAAAGTCCCATTAATTGCCCCTTCCCAGTGGACTTCACCACTCTGCAGATACCTGAAGTAGTATTTCTTCCGAAGTTACACTCCTTAGTCTTGGATTCCTCCGTTGGCTCTCATGCCTTTGAAAGATTTGCCAGAGTCATGGGGAGAATCTCAACTCAGCAGAGTCGTCTTCCTTCCTTTCAAAGGTTTATCTTTCGCGAATATCATCTGGGACACATCTCTTTTGCAGTACTTGCTCCCTTGATGTCTGAATGTGAAAGGCTCTCTCCCACAGATTGGGAGAGGTACTACAATCAATCTGCTCTACAGTTAGAATCCTTGACCTACTCTTTGGTCCGAGCAGGCAAGCCACCTCTCTCTGCTGAAGCTTTTCTGGACTTGAATTCCATCAATCCAGCTCAGGAGCTGTTTGTGCAATGGGCTGTTCGTTAAAGTGATCGCAACGATTTGCCCTCATAACGATTCACTCTCCACAACAATTTCTTTAGTGATCGTAACGATTTGCTTTTTGCAATGATTTCTTTAGTGATCGTAATGATTTTCCCTCATAACGATTCACTTTCCACAACGATTTCTTTAGTGATCGTAACAATTTGCTTTCTGCAACGATTTCTTTAGTGATCGTAACGATTTGCCTTCACATCGATTTCTTAAGCGAGAACAATGATTTGTACATCGATTTGTTCAGAACATCACAACGATTTGTATATCGATTTGTTCAGAACATCACAATGGTTTGTACATCGATTTGTTCAGAACATCACAACGATTTGTATATCGATTTGTTCAGAACATCACAACGATTTGTACATCGATTTGTTCAGAACATCACAACGATTTGTATATCGATTTGTTCAGAACATCACAACAATTTGTATATCGATTTGTTCAGAACATCACAACGATTTGTATATCGATTTGTTCAGAACATCACAATGATTTGTATATGGATTTGTTCATACCATCACAACAATTTATATATCGACTTGTTCATAACATCACAAACTATTTGTATATCGATTTGTTCATAACATCACAACGATTTGTATATCGATTCGTTCATACCATCACAACGATTTATATATCGATTTGTTTATAACATTACAACGATTTGTATATCGATTTGATCATAACATCACAACGATTTGTACATCGAATTGCTTATAACGTCATAACGATTTGTACATCGATTTGTTTATAACTTCATAACGATTGATTATTAATATATATAACGATTTCATTTTTGAATTCGTTGAAAAGTCAAAATCTTCACGTTTATCTTTTTGACAGCCATGCATTTATTATGATAGTATGTATCACTACATGCATGTAGACAATATCTTCCATTATAGTATCTTCTCTGTGAACATCTTTTAGAACAACAAAATGGCATTACTATTTTGATGAACATTCATTCTGACGTTGACTGACAACAAGAGATAGCTTAGTTGTCTATCGTTCAAGCTTTAATATGTGCAGGTCTCTGACAGCATCCGTCATACAACGTTGTACAAAATAGAATCCAAGGAAGACTACAGAAGATCTTCTCTCTCTTTATGTGCATGAAAAGATAAAGGACTGTTGACTGGAAGCTTCCAAGTGTCAAGCAGTCTAACGTACACTTATGCATAGAGACAACGGGAACTTCATCGTTCAAATTTCAAATGATGATATATATAGAAGAATGAAGTTTCTGAAGAAAATATATAGAGGTAGAACGGTTAGAGAACAAGAAGTTTTCCAATGCCTTCAACCTTCTGCATGCCTTTCTTAGAGCCAAGCAAAACCTCCCATTAGTCAAAGCTCTTGCTCTCTGTGCCGAGTTCAGATCTGTGAGAGAGCTTTTTTGTTCTAAGAAGAGTCCTTGATTGTAGATCTCTTTCTTCTCAGTCCTTGCTTCAGATAAAGCAGTGTTCTATAAGCTTGATCTAGGGGCATCATCTCTTTGAACACATTCTCTTGTGTTGTTCCCTTCGGTTGTGAAGGAAGACCTGGTGGGGTATAAAGGGTGTTGTTCCATTCGGGTGAAGGAAGATCAGCTGGGGTGCTCGGTGATGTAGTGTCTTTAAGGGGGACTGTACCCTTGTTAATGAAATCTTAAGATATTGCTCAGGGACTGGACGTAGGACTCCTAAGGAGAGGAGATCTGAACCAAGATAATTCTTTGTGTCGTGTGATTGCTTTTGTATGCTTGATCTTTCGATTCACTAACACTAACAATCTGCAAAGTGTGTTGTGTGACTGTTTTGTGAATAGGTTTTGAGTGTTAAATAATTTTTTTTAAAATCCCATTCACCCCCCTCTGGGCTTGCTAGCTGGGAAACAGTAGCAACAGTCTTCATACCATCTTGGACTTATTCGGCAAGCAACAAGAAAACTTGTCAGTCCTTCAAATGCAAATAGAGTTTATTGATGTCAAGTTTGATAGTCTGTCTGATGAGGTTAAGCAAATGAAAGATTTGATGCTTCAGTTAGTGTGCCAACAGGGCACCTCTCTACCATCAGGTCCTACTTTCCATCAGCAGCAAGAAGAACCTGTTCAAGTCCAAGAATCTCAAGACCAATCCCAGTAGGTTGAGCAGCAACCTCAGCAGCAGCAGGACCAGGAGCCAGAATCCCAAGTTCAAGAACATGATGAACCAGTTCCTAATCAGCACAAGGAGCCTGAGCCACAGGATAAGCAGCAGAGTTTGGAGGAACAGCCTCCTGAGCAGCAGAAAGATTTAGAGTATGAGACACAATTAGCTATGAGAGTGTTTCAACCTCAAGTGGAGCAACAGCAATAGCCTGTGTTGGAAAAGGAGTCAGTGGCAGTGGCAGCAGCAGAGGCTTCCCACCCCAGGCAGGTTTCTCAGATGGAATCTAAGAGAGCCCTGGAGTCCTCTCCTAATTTGCAAACCTTCAAGAGGAAAGTGAAGCGCAGACTGGTCAAAAATGGTGACCCAGTCTTCCCTCCTCCTCCTTCTAGACCAATTCATCCTACTCCAGCTCCATCTGTTAAGCCTCCTCCAAAGCAAACTCCAGCTGAGCCTCAACCCACTGCACCCTCTGCACCTACTCCTTTCAGCACTAAAATTCCCTCAGAATCCACTTCTTCGGATCCTCCTCCACTTGCAACTATTCCTATGGATCCATTCCACCACGATATCAAATTCAAAATCTACCCAATGAAATACCGGTTCAAACCTCCCAAACCTCTCACTCTCACTCTTTCCACTCAACCTCAGTATTTTTCTTGTCTTCCCACTGCCTCAAGAACAGACTCCAGGAAAACACTTCTCCATCTAGCTGAAATACATCCCAGTATTCAACTTTCCTCATCTAGTGGACCTAAACTTGGAGACAATCCTTCTAAACTCCTTCCACGCTTTTGGTATGCCTTCATCTACCACTCTGAACATCACATGAATCTGTTCAGAGAATATCTATCTATTCGTGTTTTCCTTGAAGTTCATGAGATGCCAGGGTTCAACTTCGAACATTGGCTTCCTATTCTTCTCAGAACTTCACATATTTCAGTTGAGGAACTTCAATTCATCTCTTAGAAAAGTCATAGCTTAACTCCTAAGGAGTTCCTTGATCTCTATCCAAGAGAAGAAACCAAATATCAACAAACCCAATCTAGAAATCAATTTTTAACTGTCCAACATCACCTATCCTTGAGGTTTCATCATATGTTTGGACATTTTATCCAGGACTCTCAGGCCACATACACCAGAATGAAGACCTTCAATTTCGACAGATTCAAATTGGGATTGCCTGATGTTTCTAAAGGCCAATGGGACAATCTGCTAAGAGGTCAAAGAGAAATCATTCCCTCCATGACTGTGGCCTTACCCTCTGGACTACATCCATCCTTTACAGGAGTAGTTTCCTTCAGAAGGGATTTTGCTGAAGTAGTATTCAACAGATTCATCCGCATTGCCACTAGGTTCAAAATTAAATACAAGCTCAAATTCTCTTTCCAAAGATTTGTGTTCCTTCAAATCTCCATGAACCCCCATCATCTGTTGGATTTCCAGTTATGTTTTGCTGAATCTGAAAGACTCAATGAAGTTCAGTGGGCAGCTGCCTATCCCTCTTACCACTCTGACTGTGAAAAGATAAAGCTCTCTCTCTATGAATTCTAGTCCAAGAGTCTTAAGGATCTGAGGAAGAACATTGGTCATAAATGGGCTCAAAGGTACTTAGTATATTATCAAGCCAAAGATGCAACTGTGGACCGAGGACTGCACTGGAACATCACTGTCCATGAATTTCTTCTTCCTGCAGCCTCTAAGAAGTTTTTTCCATCAAGTATCGTTTGAGCAGGGAAAAATTCCACTCCAAGATAGGCTGGTTTCATAGGCGCCACATCAAATCTCATAGGAAACTGCCTACTACTAATCCCTCCTACAACATTGACCTCTCCTTGTTTGAAAATTTCTTTTGTGAAAATGAGACAAAGCTCTGGGACATTCTCAAACCATATTTTGCTCAAATTCCCAGATCTTTGTACTTGCCTAGCTCCTTGTCTTGGTCTTGATCATCTTTTGTTATATTTGAGAACTATGTAGTTTATAAACAATTTCTGCTATTCTGTTTTACATCTTGTGTTTAATACTTGCAATTTCTAAGTGCCACATTGTGTGTTTAATATCTTGTGATGATTTCCTTTATGTTAATGCCACAAAGGGGGAGAGACAGCCGCATATTCACACTTCACTTATGCTTTTTACTGTCAAATTAAAGATTTTTGTCATTAACAAAAAGGAGGAGAATTGTTGAGCAACTACCCCTAAGGAATTTAAGAATTTTCTTAAATTAAAATATTTATTGTTTTTGCTATAACAAAACTCTTTAAAATAAACTTTCTACAAAGAAAATATAATAATTACATATCACAAAAATCATACAGATACATTTTAGGACTATAAATTTTCTAAGTCCACAGACTCTCTCTATGTCCTACTAAATTCAACTGTTAGCTTCGACTATCAAATCCGACTCCTTCAGAATCGAAGTCAAACAACCTTGAAAATTTTCTAAGTTCACAACTTTATAGCTAATTCGACTGATGACTCCGACTGTTACAGTCGAATGCCTTACAAAATCCAACTCTTGATTCGACTGTTATCTTCGACTGCCACAGTTGAATGCTTCAGAAACTAATCTCAGTAATTCGACTACTGGAGTCGAATTGCCTTGTCTTCTCAGAACTCGAATTACATTGCTATTTGCTTATTATAGTCGATTTGCCTTGTTTTCTTAGAAATCGAATTACCTTATTACTTCTTTACTAAAGTCGAATCACTGTTATTTCCTCAGTCGAATTGCATGTTCTTTTGGATTCGACTTCACTGATTAACTTTGTACTTAAACTCTCTTCTGATTCTTTCAGACTAAACATCTAATGCAAGTTTATCTCCAATTTATTTTCATACATCCTTTTAATGAGCTTTCAATATCTTATTGGTCATCAACCTGTCATTATTTATTATTATTTCTCTGACAGGACAGGACATATTGTACTTAAAATATTCATCTAAATCCTGTGCAAATTATTTATGAAGTATTCTGAACTAAGCCTCATGGTCTTCATGTCTTTGATCCGGATTTTTCTGGATTCGTTATACACTATGCATTTATGAATTCTCATGAGCATGACATCTGACAAGACTCACCTACCACTGACAGACCCATGCTTACCTTTTTAGCCTAACTGTATGTCTACTTTTTCTTCTGCATCCGAGGTTTCCATACCCTTATATGTACTTGTCTAATCCACCTACCTCAAAGGTATGGAGATACTCTTCTCTTTTGTCTTGTCCCTGTGCAAGCATTTATTGAAGCACGTTTTCAGCATGTCTCCCTCACAGTTCACTTCGAAAGGAAAAGAGCTTATCTTCTAGCTGTGAAAACTGCACCTCCTTCTGAAGATTTTGGAAATAAGCAAAACTGAAAGTCTTCTAGATAACAAACATTTCGAGACCCAAAGGATCCTAGAGATCTCTTCAAACAAACTTGTTGCAACCGGCCACAAACTCCAACGACTACATTTTCAAACAGCTATATTCTGAAGTGTATAAAAGGAGCTCAAGTTTGAAGAAGAAAAAAACAACACCACAACACAAGAAGCGCATACAACCCTTTACACCTTCCTGTGAACTTCATTCGAATTCTTCCAAGTCCACACAAGCTTTCTGCAAGCAAAAGTCTGAGAGCTGCTCCTCTTAAGAAGCCATTCTCTGAAGCTCTCCTAGAAGAAGTCTTGTGTTGAGTGGCAATTGTATTTGATTACTTTCTTAGTCCACTCTTGCTGTTCAGATAGAATTCATATCTCATTTCCGATCTTTTGAATCCTTCTGAAGTCTGTGTTTGTTCTCAGTATTGAGGCAAACACACAAACTCTCTCTTTTGTTCTCTTGTGTAATTCCTACAGAAGTCTGTTTCTACATTGCCCCTCCTGTGTAGGGAAGACCTTTCAAAAAGGCAGTTGTTGTACCCCTGTTTAGGGAAGACTTGCTTGGGAGCACGTGGGTTTGTAATTCCTCTCAAGGGTGAGAGAAGGCCGATTTATTGGCAGATAGTGGAAATCTCAAGTGGTTGGCTTGAGGACTGGATGTAGGACTTCCATGTGGGAAGGGCCGAACCAAGATAAATCCTTGTGCATTCATTGTGTGATTGTTTTCGCCTTGTTTACACTTGAATCACACACACCACACTAAGCTCTAACAATTTACTTAGTGTGGTGCAATTTCAGAAGTAAAATTTAAAAGGGTAGAAGTCCTATTCACCCCCCTCTAGGACATTCTTAGTGCCATTTCGATCCAACATTCAGAAGTCGAATCATTCTATTTCCAATCCGACTTCTACAGTCGAATTTTAATCTTCTTCTGCAGTCGATTTACTCTTTTTGTAACTTCGACTCCTACAGTCGAATTACTATCTTTTTGTAAAGTCGAATCATCCTTCGACTTCTACAGTCGAATTGCATGATCTTATGAATTCGACTTCTCTGTCAGTTCTATGCTTAATACTTTTCCGATCTTTTGAAGCTTAAACACTTAATGTAAGATTATCTCCTAATCTTTCTTACAACATTTCCAATGAACTTTTAATTTCTTATTAGTTCATCAAAAATATTATTATTTTATTATTTTCTCTGACAAGACAAGTCATATTATATTCATCTAAATCCTCCGCATGTTATTTCTGAAATATTTTAACTAATCCTTGAGTTGTTCAATGTCTTTGCTCCGGATTTTCCTGGATACAATAGATACAGTGCATTTATGTATTCTCAGGTGCATGGCATCTAACAAGACTCACCTACCATTGACAAGACCCATGCTTTACCTTTTTAGCATATCTACATGTCTATTCTTTTATCTGAAAGCTTGTGCATATGAGGTTTCCATACCTTTTGTCTATACTTATCTGACTTACCTACCTCAAAGGTATGGAGTTGCTTTTTTTCTTTTTTTCTTGTCTTTGTTGTAGTCATTTATTGGAAGCACATTTCTAGCATGTCTCCTTCACAGTCCACTCCTATAAAGAAAGAGCTAATCTTCTAGCTGTGAAGACTGCACCTCTTCTGAAGACCTTGGAAAGAAGCAAAACTGAAGAGCTCCTGGATAATAAGCTCATCAAGAACCAAAGGATCCTAGAGTTCTCTTCTAAACGGTCAGATTGCAAATGGCCACAAATTCCAACGGCTATCTTCCAAATGGCTATATTCTGAAGTGTATAAAAGAAGCTTAAGTTTGAAAAGAAGTGCACACGGAGATACATAAAGCTTTTGAAAATTCTGTGAGCTACACACTTCGAATTTCCTGCAAGCCAAGTCTAAGAGCTTCCCTCTTCAGAAACACTCTCTCTTAAGCTCTCCAAGAAGTCTTGTGTAGGGTCGCAATTGTAATTGCTTATTTTCTCTAAGTCCACCCTTGTTTTCAAATAGGATTCGAGTCTCATCTCTGATCAATTAGATCCATCTGAAATCTGTGTTTGTTCTCAGTCCTGAGGCAAACACACAAGTCTTTTTACTCTCTTGTGTATTTTGTGCAAAAGACTGTTTCTGCACTTTCCCCTCTGTGAAGGGAAGGCCTTATGAAGGCAGTTTTGTACCCCTGTTCAGGGAAGACTTGCTTGGGAGCAAGTGGGTTTGTAATTCCTCTCAAGGGTGAGAGAAGGCCAATTTATTGGCAGTTAGTGGAAATCTCAAGTGGTTGACTTGAGGACTGGACGTAGGACTTCCTAGTTGGAAGGGCCGAACTAGGATAAATTCTTGTGCATATTTGTGTGATTGTTTCCGCCTAGTTCACACTTGAATCACACACAACACACTAAGTACTAACGAATCTATTTAGTTTGTGCATTACAGAAGAAAAGTTTTTAAAGCCAAGAAGTCCTATTCACCCCCCTCTAGGACATCTAGTGTGCCATTTCGATCCAACACCTTGAAAAAATCAACGGAGGACCCATCACCCCCCCATCCACCTGGTATTAGAAAGGACCAAGTCTTTCACTTGGGAAAAGACTTTCTTGGAGACCCCAGTGGGGAAAGGAGTAGAAATTTCTGATAAATGCTGCTGCTTTAGAAACCGTTGATTGGCATAATGAGACCATAGCGAGTTACCATGAACAATATTCCATATTTGTTTCGCCTCCAAGGCCACCTCCAAAGTTTCCAAATTTCTAAAGTTCAGACCTCCTTCCACAAAAGGTTTCTGCATTTTATACTAGGCCACTCAGTGTCGTCTGATGTTTCCATCATCGCTCTGCCAGAAGAAATTAGCACAAAGACTATCTATCTGTTTACTAAAATGTTGTCTCAGGCTGGACGGGTGGTCCTTATCAGATCTGTTCTTTTAAGTCTCCCTATATACTTGGCTAGTTCAACTTATATTCCTAAAAGAATTTGTTTCTACCAACTGATGTTATAAACATAGTTGCATATCGATTGGTGTGTACTCACACCGATTGTTGAACATGGGTCTGATAAACATATTGTTGGGGTTAATGTTATATTGGTTACTGGACAAGGCTTAGTAAGGCCCCAGTTTACTTTCCAACCATTACTAAATTTTTTGGGTGTTGTAATGAGAAAGTTGATATTAAAGAGAGGTGTTTAACTTGATTATGTCCATTTACTACTTTATTACTGATCATTACAATTGTAATTAAAGGGTGACATCATTAGTTTACTGTTCATGACACATATTTTGAGAAACCCATCTTTATGGTAAAAATCGAGAACGCGACATACCAATATTTAGAACGTGATAAGTATCAAAGAACGCAACAGGGGTCTAACAAACGGGTGATGAATGCATCACACCAATCCGTCGTGTTAATAACGTGATGGGTCGCTATGTCGCGACAAGAACCCAAATAGAGACATATCGGGCTGTCCCGATCATAAGGTCAAAGTTTGAACCCAAAAAGAAAAACTAGAAACCTTGGGTTTTGGGTTGCCCTTCAAGAGGACATGACACAGTGAACTTAAACTACAAAATTCTCAACATATACATAATGAAACGACATGAAACTTGAGGGAAACAACGGTAGACTTGGAGGAGTACAACCTGTAACAAGTAATTAGAATTTGATCATGGTACTACTGGGGTCTTTCACGAGAAATAAGATTTCTGACATAGTGAGCATGGATTAATAAATTTGCACTAGATGCACAATAGAAATTGGGGAAAAGGGTACCAAAGGATTCAGGACATTCAATAGTATCTACAGTAAAAAACTTACATCATGAGATATGTCTTGGCTAAAGATCTAAGAGAATCATGATGGATCGGGTAGAACATGAACATGAAATACGAGTAAATCACATGATAAGAATTGGGGAAAATAGGTTCACGAGATTCTTGGTATTAAGAAGTACCTAAGGGTTCATTTAATTAGATTAAGCTCGAGAGATTGCCTACCTTTAGGTTGTTTTAGTCTTCTAGGTTCCTTGCACAAATTTTGGGGAAGAACAAGGAAGAACACCAAATCCTCACGTTATCCTCCTTCCTTTAGCCTTCTCCCACGTCCAAAGCCTCCACCACAGCAAGTTAGGTCGGCCTTGGAAAAGAATTAGGTTTTATTTAAGGGAATTGGCCATTAGAAGTCCTAATGAGACTCCAACTTCCTAATTACGAGTTTCCTTATGTTTATTGCCTTCCTTGGAGCCTCCAACTCCGAATTTCTTTAGGGTTTTGGTTGGGATTTCGTTCCCCTGTGATGGGCTAGGGTTTCCTTCGGTTTGAACCCAAGTTCATGGCCCAATTAGGCTTAATAACTCACTAATTAACTAATTAATTGGGGTTACATGAATTAAATAATATTTTTCTTATTTTATGCCTAATTAATCCTCATACTTGACCCAATAACTCTCACGAGTCCATCTATCATACTTGTTTTGTTGATCTTTGGTGTTCTGCACATGTGATATTACATTTTCTTTTTATCAAGATTTTACAAAAATTTAGGTTGCTACAAAAAGCATAAGAAATATAAAAGGAAGACTTTCACTGTTACATGTGATAACACCTCAGACTTTTATTTTGGACCCCAAACCCGAGATCTTTATTTTTAAACTAAACGAATTTAGTGAATGTGTATTTGATTGTTGATCTCAAACTAGAAGTTCAATTTGAACTCCGTTAGTTTTCACAAGTCACTCTCATCGCCCCGGCCGTATTGGAACAAATCGAAGGTCGATCAGATTAGTATTTCTAATTTTGAATCCCCAAACCCGAGTTCTTTGTTTTTAAAATAAATTAATTTCGTGAATATGTATTTGAGCGTCGAGCCCAAACTGGAAGTTTGATTTGAACTCCGTCAGCTTCCACAAGTCACTCTCATGGCCTCGGCCGTGTTGGAATGAATCGAAGGTCGATCGGATTAGTATTTCTAATTTGAATTTCCCAAACTTCAGTTCTTTATTTTTAAACTTAGTTTATATAAAATTGATAGTTAGATCCAAGAAATTAAAATAAAATTAAAAACTCACATGAGGGCCCGTGCTGCTATCGAGGGCGCTCCGTGAGGAGTATTAATCTCTATCTGAAAGAAGGCCTGGGAAGGGCCTAGGAGAGTGCCTGGGAGAGGTGGGCCTAGACAACGTTAGAGACGTCGGTGCGCATGGACAGAGTTAGAGATCTCTTCGTCAGAGACCCTCATCATTTGTAGAGTAGGCAACAATCAATCAGCAAAATGCCATTTGTCTATCACATTTTTAAACACATTAATCTAGTTTAATAAAGCAACAAAAAGATAAGCAGACGAAAAAATACAACACAGAGAATCTGGCATCTTCTAAGGCACCAATAATCTGTCCACCACAAACAATTTGTAATCCTCCCTACTTGCATACATAATCAGAGCGGATTAGTATATGGAGAAATCATATGCAACAAATATGTAGTATGGAAAGCGATCATCTGGTAATCGAACAACAGTCTTAAAGGCTACTCAATAGATTGGGCCAATGCACTAAGTAATGAGAGATATAGAAATTAGCAAGAGGAATCAAATCACATGGTCTAGGATTATGGCTGTGGGATTTCTGGTCCTACTCTTCCTGGGCACTACCTCTGCCGCCATAGCCCTGACTCAATATGTGGGTGGTGGAGGTGGAGGCCGAGGGGGTGGAGACAGTGGTGGCGAAGGTGGGGAGTCTAGCTCAGGCTATGGTGAAGGATATGGTGAGGGTTATGGTGGAGGCGCAGGGGGTGGGGGTTACAGAAGAGGAGGGGGCGGTGGTGGTGGGGGATAGGGTGGTGGCCAGTAACCTCCCATGTCACACCCAGCCAATTTAGCAGCGGAATAAATCGGGGAGACGTGAGCAAAGTATATGGTAGTGTATATTGCATGAATAATCGCATAATTCAGAGCAACTAATGGACAATACATAAAATAAAATCTTCATTTTTATTGATAATTCACCTAAACTATTACAACCATTAATTCAGAGCCAATACATAGGGCTCAAAGACATCATTACATTGGAAAGGAAATTAAGCGAGTATTTAACTAGATTCTATTATACTAGGGTAACTCCATCGATATGACACCTGGTCACTCATCGCTCTGGTCCATTCCCATTGGTGTGTGTAACATCATCATCCGACATACCTGAAACATATATCACAAATAATGCAGGGTGAGCGATAACGCTCAGTAGGACTTAATATCTCGAACACAGGCATACTTTAAGTGATTAATGTCTTAAATAGCAGGATAACTAGAACCAATGATCAAGTATATGCGAGAGAGTAATGACACATGATAGAAAGAGAACAATAGTACTTTTCAAGAAGGATATAACACAACTAGCACGATAAAGAATTGGCATATAACAAGATATCGTGTAAAATTGCACAATAGTGCACTAGTCAAGATAGCATGTTGGTTGATCTCCTTTTCAACCGAGAAGACATAGTACTTGGATTGATTGTCTTATATTAAATCTTGATCGTATGGTACTTGGATGTTATGTCGTACACCCTGATCATGATGCTCTCATGGGCAAATGGTACTTTCGGGCGCTCCTCGCAAGACCAGATCGGCCCCTTTATAATGTTGTATGGGATTATGTTTTGTTATTTTAGACAATCAGTAGATGACCAAATAGAGTTCCAAGAATAGATGAGATTAATTAAAGAATAGATGAGAGTATCAGAGAGAACGTGAATAGATTAGAGGATAGAGATAGTAGGTGAGAACGATGGTCCTATTGTAAAACAACGATAAATGATGATAGTAATGGTTGCTCAACACACATAATTGGTTATAGTAGTCTTGTGGAAGTCACTAACTACCCACTGGCCGTGCTACATACACAGTCTAGAGGTCCGATGTGATCTCGAGGTAAGAAAGAAATCTAAGGCCATTAGATCACTGATCCCTAAAGGTATCATGGGTATTGATGGTACAACCTGCTCATCGGAAATGGACGTCTACCAAAGCCAAGGAGTCTTATGGAGGCCTTGAATAAGGAGTTCCTGGTCCAGTCAGGAGTATTTCCAACAGAGAGGTCGTCCAAGTCAAGAAAAGTGTATATAGAAAACGATTACTCATCGTGCCTTGAGTGCTCGAAGGTCGAGGAGTCATGATAACGGTATTCAATCGAGCAAATAAAATAAAGACAAGTCCATTTAAAATAATAGAAAATTTTACATGAATAATTGCACTTAATTACCAGATATGTTACTGAGTAATTTTTGTAAGGTCTCATGGCAAAAATTCATGTTTGGTGTCTGCATGTGAGAGAGAATCAATGATAGCATGTGAGAGTCGTGCACACATCTTTTAAATAATAAAATCATGTGAATATTATCAAAAATATATTAACATGATGTTACTATTCATAATAGAGCATTACAAGGGTTTAACCATGATTATAGAGCATGATTAACTTGATTTAATTGATATATTATGGTTCTGGAAATTACAGTCAGGTCATGACGTCGGTCAGGGTCGAGTTCAGGTCGCGGCGCACTGGGCCAACGCGATGGCCATGTTCTTGTCGCGATGGGTCCGGGCGACGCGATCAAGTCGCAACCGACGAGCCGACGCATTTGGGTTGCAGCCAAGAAATCGACGTGACGACGTAGTTCTCATCGCGATGGGTCGTGGTGACACCTTCAGGTTGGGTATTGACAAGGCCGACGTGATCTGAAGATCGTGACAGGTCGGGCCGACACATTCAGAACGCTACGCGATACGTTGTCGCGACCAGGTTGAGAACGTGACCAATCGGGCCATCGTGTTCTCAGTGTCTCGGCCGGAGCTCAAAATGGGAACCAGGTCTCCTTGGGTTGCGGTCCATGCAACCAAGGCTTGACACAGAGGCCTATAAAAATCAATATCAAATAGTATACTAGATGAAAAATTATGAAATTAGTTTTAAACGAAACTAGACTTGCAGAGGTATACAGTAAAGAGTAATTAGACTTCTAACATGATATGAGCATGCTATGAACATGGTACTTTACGATGAACCAAAAATCTGACACACTGATGAAGAACGATTTAATTCGAAAAGAGTACTTGATAGAAATTGGGGGAAAATATGCCAATAGGTTCCTGACATCATGTAACACGTATAGTAAAAGTTTCAGGGCACGAGATCAAGCATATACAAGGATTTAAGTTGAACATGATAGGTCGGGTATATGTTCTTAACAGAACTTTGGGCATGAAATACTCATAAACGACATGATGAAAATTGGGGAAAACAAGGGGCTTTCGTAGCTAGGATCATGAACTTTCTAGGTTCGATTTTAATTTACTTTTGCTTGGGAAATTGCCTACCATTAAACGATTTGAACTCCTAGGGCTTAGAACGTGAAGAATGCTTGAAGCTCTCATTCCAAGCCTTCTCCTCTACGAATTCCTCTTCCTTTAGCCTTCTTCCCACGTCCAAGAGATCTCAGATGAACATTAGGGTCGGCCATCAGGGTTTGAGGGGTTTATTTAAAGGTCTTGCAGTGTTATTTCCTAATACAAATCTATTTTCCTTCAACTCCAAATTTCTATATTTATCTAGCCTTTTCTAGCATATATTCTTCTAGTTGGGTTAGGATGGGACTCAATTTCATAGCTAGCAGGTTATGGTAGGGTTAGGAGTCTATTTTGGATATATATGAGCCATAATAGTGATTTACTTGACCCTTTTTAATTAAAGATTAGTGGAGTTACGAATTTTATAACATTTTCTTTATTATGTCATTTTAAACTCTTTTAATTATGAGTTTTCTATATTTATCTCAATTTCCTCTTACCAAAATCTCAGTTTTAGATTAGGATAGGACCAGATTTCATGGCTATTGAGTTAGACTATGGTTAGGACTCTTTATTAGATAATTACATGAGTTGTAAAAGGATTTTCTTGTCCTTTTTAATTTACCATAATTTATTCACGAATTTAATCATATTTATCACTAATCCATCAATTGTACTCTAAGTTTTGGCCCAATAACTCATGTATGGACCAATTATACAACTCATATACTTATTTTACTTAATGGGTTTTAATTACCCCTCTTTAATTAAAGAAGTATGGAGTTACAAATATTTTCTTTTTTGATATCATTCAAAACTCCTATTTTGGCCTAATTCCTCTAATGTGGACCATTAATTGAGCTCATCACTTGCTTATGCTTACTAGGCTTAATTTATTCACCTTCATTCATGCAATTATGTTTATGAAATTTATAATTAGCAGGTTTTTAATTTATGGGAATTACCCCCTCTTTTAATAGAAATTAATGGATATTGTCAATTCAATAGTATCCTTATTATTCTATTACTTTTAACTTCTATTTTTGATCCAATATATTATTTCAATTTTATTTATTTTTATTTATCATATTTTTAAATT
Source organism: Colocasia esculenta (assembly GCA_014218235.1). NCBI lineage: Eukaryota > Viridiplantae > Streptophyta > Magnoliopsida > Alismatales > Araceae > Colocasia > Colocasia esculenta. Next base: position 57,797,512 of record CM024759.1, on the reverse strand, counting down.
ACTGGGGTATTACATCCCACCCCATGCCCCACCCCCAACTGCCGGCCATCGATCCCCCCCATTGCCAACCGCGCCCACCCCCTTTAATTGCCCAGTTGCCCCCACTACCACCCCCCACCATCGCCGCCAGTCCAACCCAGCATCGAATCCACACACACACACACACACATATATATATATATATTATATATATATATAGAGAGAGAGAGAGAGAGAGGTTACCTGTGGTTGTTGGAGAGATGGCGACAACAGCGACGTCCCACAATGGCGAAAGAGAGAGAGAGAGAGAGAGAGAGCACATAATAAGACGAAGAAGAAGAAATGGGGTAATAAAAGATAGAATAGTGACAAATAAATTTCGATCGCTATTCAGTCTCAAATTTTGCGGCTATAATGACCAATTAATTTCCATCACTAATCGGACACAAATCTGTGACCGACTAGTGATCGAAATTATTCGGTCATAAAATTTTGCTCCTTTCCTGAAAAATCGTAAAAATCAGTGACTAAATTGAAATCGACCACTATATTATTTATTTACAGACTGAATACTTTCAGTCAATAATTGGTTACAAGTATGTGAACGATTAGTGACAGAAAATTCGATCACAGTCGCTAAAGCCACATTGTTTTATAGTGAGTCCCATATATTTTAACTTATCATCGCACATACTTTAACGACTTTGAATTCTTATCTTAAAACCTTACAACAATTGCATATGTGATATATTGTATAACAAAGAAGGTTAAAGTAAAATTATAACTGTTAAAGTAATAAACAATTCATCTTACTATAAGATGTATAAAAGGTGAAGTTAAAGAGAAGGCCAACCTCTCTGTTAAAGTACACGTATGAATGTGTTAAAATAATATTGTATGTGAGTTAAAGTAGAAGAAGAATTGGTTAAAGTGTAAAAACAAAGAAAAAAAAACATAAAGATTAAGTTAAAGTAGATGTAGAATCTAATTAAAGTGGATGAGAAAATTAGTTAAAGTAGATGGCAAAATCGGTTATAGTACATGAGAAAACTAGGTAAAGTATGAACACAATGGTCATACATATATGATGGTAAGGACACTACAAGAAAATTATGATTTAGCGATGACATTTAGTGACAGAAATTTATTAATCACTAATATGTCGCTAAATAGAGACAAATTAGCGACAACTTGTTTCGGTCGCTAATAAACATTCAGGTGGATTAGTGGCGGTAAATATTTGTCACATATCTGTCGCTATTTAGCAACGAATTAGCGACGAAAATTTTGTTGTGTCCCCATTCCGTCGCTAACTATAATATTCTAAACCAAAAACCATTCCCCCCCCCCCTCCGTCAAAACCCTTTTCCCTCCTCCTTCGAAACCTTCTCCGCCCATTTCCCTCTTTCTTTTCTTCCCCTTCCTCCGCGATCGAGCCCGTCGCCCCCTGTCGCTGCGCCCCTTCGCCTTGGAGCCCCCCACCGGCATTGCCCCATTGCCGAGCGACCCCTCGCTCGTCACCTTTGCCCCGTTGCCGAGCGCCCCATCGTCGTCACCCCGTCGCCGAGCGCCACATCCCCGTCGCCGAGCGCCCCGTCGTCATCTCTCTCGTCACCGTTTCCCCTCGTCGAGTGCCCAGTCGTGGTCGCCCCACTCACCGGTAAGTCTCTCTCCCTCTAAACGATATTGTTGAACATATTTCCTTCTCGATACCTCAAGCTCCTCCTGGCTTTGTTTCCTTGGGTTGCATCGCATCTAAAAGCTCACCTAAGTCGATCAACTTTAGATGTGTGTGTAGTGATCTAGTTAGTGGAGTGCTTTCCCGAAGAAAGCATCTGGAATTCATCTGATATTAGGACAGCATAATGGTTTAGCATATGGATTGTTGAGAACGAGGCATGTACAGTTTTTCCAGGAAGGGGCTCAAAAGACCTCGGAAAAGATTTGCTCTTAGGCTAGCAGATCCTAGGGCATCTAGCGGCTCAGATGATACCATAATTGATCTAGAAATGAAGACATTCTCTGCAGCAGTTTATGATGATTACGCAGGCTTGGTAAGGAATCTGAGTTGGAATATAAATCCAGTCCTGACTCTATCTTCATCACGATAGAGATGCATTCATTATTAAAATCTAGTCTTTTAACTAACTTCCATGTAGATGGTTCCTTTGTTCAATATTCTTTCAGTAGAGTTGGATTTAACGTACGCGGCGGACTTGGCTATCTGATTTCAACTGTGAGCTTTTCTTTGGCTGCAAGATCTTACAATGATAAGCTTGATTCCTGGAAGCCCTTTATTGAGGCCATAGATGGATTGTCAGGTGAAATATCACGTATGATTTCTATTTCCATGATTTCTTAACATGGGCTTATGTGACTCTCCTCTTAACTAATACTAATGCACAAGTAATGCATCATGTTGATAGTTGTGGAGGTTATTTCCTGCTTGGGCCGGAGCCAAGCGAGCCTACACTTGAGAGGGAAGAAGACGGTCGCCGGTAGCGGACGATCACCTGCAAAACCGGAAGCAGATCAGGGGGGCCCAGTTGAAGAACCGGGGAGAACCCTCCGATGCCAAAGTCAGTAAGGACGTGCGAGGAAGGGGGTGCTCATGTGTGAAGCGCAAGGGCTTGTGTGAGCAAGGGTGCCTTAGATTATGTACCTCTGCATGGAGGCTTACCAATGCCTTTATAGGCTGAAGTGCTGGGAGAGGGACGGAACGTCCCTGATCAATGCCGTAAAGGGCGCGCCTGTTAGCGTCCTCTACGGGGGGTTACGCGTTGAGGCGCCCGTTGAGGAGCTAGGCAGTTAATGCACCACTTGATCGTGGGGCGTGCGAGGCGTAGCGTTGTAACTACCGTGAGGCATGAAGGGCGCTCAGATTCTCCTGGGAGGACGGTACTGAGAGGTAGCCTACTCGGTGAGCCAGACTGCTGTTCGGTAGCCAAGCCCGCTATTCGGCAACTAATGTTCGAAGGCATGGCTTGCTGCCAGATGCCTGATGCAAGGAAGTGATGTCCGTCCCGAAGGGGTTTTCAGCACAAGCCCAGCAGACCCTGCTCAGAAGGAAGGGCCTTTGACCGAGCAGGCTACGAGGCGCCCGGAGGCGGTTTTGGGTCCCGCTGGGACCCGAATGCAGGAACCGGTCTCGGAACCTTGAAGCTGCTCTTGAAATGTCGTGGCACCTTGTGAGAGGGCCACGTCTGCCTAACAAATTGGGCTAGGCCATGATGGGCCCAGCGCACGATTGTGGCTAAAGGGCCACCACACTTGCCCCCCACTCTCAAGCGATTCCGGAACTGGAGCTGGTTGAGAGCGGCGACTTGCCTAGACGTCATCTCCGTATTAAATGCGGTATCATCCTCGGAGATCCGAATGGCTACATGGCGGCATGGTTTGTGGGTTACCCTCGACACAGAGCTTTTATGTGTGCGGGGGTCGTGTCGAGCCATTGACACCGCGCGCTCCACCCGAACGGTCACCAGGGATCCACCCAAGGAGCGACTTGGAGCGGGGGGAAACACCGCTTCTGGCCCGCTTCGAATTTCGCACCCCTACTTCCTTATAGGGAGGAGAGGGGAGAAGGCGGGAGCCACCTTCGAAATCTCTCAGAGTTTCCTGATTCCAGAACCTTCGTGCGCCCCCCTCAAGATCTCAGTCGTCTTCTTCCTCGTGCCTTCTTCTGTTCATTGTTCCCTTCCCAACTTACAGAGATGGCAAGCAAGGGGAAGGCGGTTACGGTCGCCGGGGCGAGTGGAGTCACTGTGGCTGCGGCTCGTGGGCCGCGATGCTGCCACTATAGCGGGCTCCGGGAGCGCTTTCGCATCGGCGACAAATATGAGATCATCGACGCGAAGGAAGGAGAGCGTACCTGGTGAACAAACCAGGTTGCCTTCCCCCCTCCGTGACCATATGGACGCGGGACTCCGGATGTCATTGCCAGAGGTGGCGAAGGCGCTGTTAAATGGGTGGGGAGTTTCGCGATCAACTGACGCCAAACACGTGGAGATATATCTGCATCTTTGGTGTCATTTACAGAATCAAGCAGATCCGGGCTCGGCGGATGTGTTCCGAGCACATTAGAAGCTTTCTGCTTCGCGGTGTCGGGGGCGGATGTCTACTACGTAAAGCACTGAACGGACAGGTGCACATACAGTATTCGACAATATTCCAACAAACAAGGTTGGATGGATAGGCTGTTCTTTGTCCGGCATCAGGATGGTGCAGAGTGGGAATCCCTACAGTCATCCGATCAGCGCAGAAGGACAGCTTCCCCAAGCTAATTCAAGATGAGGCGAGCGCCTCAGATAGCCTGCTCCGTGCCGGCGTGAGGAACTGGGAGGGCTACTTGACAGAGTTTTCGCTGTTCGGCATGGTCTGAGCAAACCATGGAGTAAGTGCTCGAACTCGTTTGTTGCGCGCCAGTTCAGTAACTGTGTTCTAACAACTTCCTCTTTTTTGCAGCCGCTTGGAGTTGGAAGCTAGGAGAGATTAGGAGGCGAACGAGGATTTCACCAAACAGATCCCTGTTATGGCCCACAGGTATACGAGGATGACGACGTCATTGCTGTTGTCTAGGTCCCGTGCTGTGAGGGTTGGTACTGCGGTAACGACCGCATTGGTGGCGCTTCACCTGCCAAGGGATGCCCAGAAAGCACATGGGTCCCTGAGAAGGGGCCCGAAAAAATTCGTTTGAAGAAGAAGGCCACCATCAAGGTGGTTTCAGCAGGAGCTCGCCCTTCGTTCGAGGAGGGCGAAGGGGCGCGACTCGGCCTCTACCGCGATGAAGAAGAGGCCAATGCTGCTCTACGAGGGCACGGAGGACGTAGACCAGCTCCGGGCTCGGAGAAGAAGAGGCTGGTCCGTGCTGCCCCTCAACAGAGCGAGGAGGGGACTGAAGAAGTGGCCGACGAGGCGCAGTTGCTACTGCGCAAGAAGCGCAAGGTCGTTGGTCGGCCGAACAGGAAGCACCGCGGATGCCCCCCGTGGTCCGTCCTGAGGTCGCGCAGAGGATGGCGAACTGAGCTCGGGCTCGTTGTGGTAGGCGACGGGTCAGAGAGCTCTGCTAAGGAGCAGAGGGAAGTGCCTACGCTCGAGCACGCAGGCACGAACAGGATGCTGCTGGCGACGCTGCAGAGACCTTTGCTCGAAGGAGCGATGGTAATGAAGAGACCTCGTGCGGGGGAGGGGACCTCTCCGCACCCGAGTACAGAGAAGGATGTTCCTGAGGAGGCGGCTGCTTCGGCCACGGGGGCCACTCCTACCGGGGAGATGCCGGCCCCACAGAAGGAAGTTGTCAAAGTCGCCGTGGCCCCCTGCCCCACAAAAATGGTTGCGGTAGTGGAGACACCGTCAACTACTTGGTCTCCACTGAGGTTGGAGAAGCCGCGCAGGGACCAAGGAGATGGCCCTGGCGATAGAGGGCCCCGGCGAGGGTTTTGCTGATGCTACTGCTGAGCCCGCTAGGAGGGCGGAAATCTCCAATGAGCGACCAGACGCCGCTGAGGAGTCGTCAGTTCTGGGGAGGACGGAGACCTCTCTCCGTAGTATTGAAGGGGAAGTCGTCTGAGCTCCCCTCACATGCTATGCTAGAAGCCACGCTAGGAAGGCTTGGGAGCGATGCTTCAAGGTTCTGCCCCCGTGCCGTCTGCATCCTACTTGGATAGGATGGCGCGGTGTCAAGACCTGAGCCGGAGAAGACCCCCGAGCATTCCAGTGCGGCTACCGCCCAGGGCACCTCTCCGAACATGACAAAGATCACAATGTCGACGTGGGAGCGTTGGTGGATGGCATCACGAGCTCGATGGTCCTATTGAAGAAGCTCACCTTGCGTGCCCAGAATCAGAGGCAGATGGGGGAGGCAGAAATGGTCTTCTGTGACGATCTGGTCACCAGGCACCGGGCTCGTGAGGCCGAGCTTCTAAGGGAGGTGAAAAGCCTCCAACATGCCCTCCAAGCATCGAGCTAAACTGACCGTCGCCCGAGCCGAAAGGAGGCAATCACGAAGGTGTTAGCCGAAGCAAGGCCCAAGGAGTGGCGGAGTACAAAGAAGAGGTCCTGACTTCAAAAGGACTTGGAGCAGTTGGCCAGGCCCCTTGTTACAAGGTGGGGCTCGAAGCCAGAAAGGAGTTCGGGGAGAAGCTTGCTTGGACAGAGCGTGCCCGAGAAGCCTTCGAGGCTACTGTAGGGGAGTGCCGGCGTCGTACCTAGGACATGCGTTTGGACGGAGTGCACTTCACCCAGTTCCAGTCAGGGTGAATGCCTTCTGTAGATGATGGCACCGGTACCTCCAGGCAGGCCCCTGAATATCCTTCTTTTTTTGTTCGGCAGCGTATGGCCCCGCCACTAGGAGTAGTTTACTTGTAAGAGCCTTTTCCAAGGACCAGGGTGACCTGATAAGGTCCTTCCCATTTGGGGGCGAGTCTGTCGGCTGCTCTTCGGGCATCCGATGCCGAGCAGTGGCGAAGAACAAGGTCCCCTTGAAGAAGCGCCTTCCTAAACTCGGGAGTTATAATACTGCGCAAGGAGATGGTGGTAGGAAAACTAGTCTGATGCTGGGTCATGTTGGCATTTGCCAAGCATGTTTAGGTTTTCCCTGAGCACGCGAATTGGCGGCTTCGTCTAAGTTAGTTTCGGAGGAGAGTGGGAGAGCCACTTCCAGAGGTACAACGGCCTCTGTGCTGTAGGCCAAATGGAAAGGGGTCTCTCCTCCCGAGCAGTTGTTCGGTGACACCACAACATTTAGGGAGTTCATCAATCCACGAACCACCAGCAGCTTCAAACTCTCGTGCGGATCCCGTGCAGCAACGTACGGTTGGCGTTTTCGACCAGACCGTGGCCTGAGGATGTGCCACAGAGGTGAAGTGGTTGTAGATGCCAAGTTCGGCGCACTTCTGCTTGAAGAAGGTGCTATCGAACTGTTCCCGTTGCGGAGGTAATCACTCTTGGGATGTCAAACTGCAGAGGAGGTTCTTCCAACGAACTTCCACACGGCTTGTTCGGTGATTGTGGTAACGGGTTCTGCTTCGACCCACTGGTAAAGTAGTCGATGGCACGAACAAGAACTTCTTCTGACCCTGGGCCTCTGGGAAGGACCCAGTATATCAATGCCCCATCTAGCGAAAGGGCGAGGCTCAAACAATGTATGAAGTTGCTCAGCCGGTTGCTTAATGAGCTGTCCGACTTTTGGCATTCCGGGCACCTTCTGACAAAAGACATACAGTCCTTTTGCAAAGAGAGCCACCAGAATCCTGCTCAGATAATGTTGCGTGCCTAGTGTTCTTCCCCCCAGTGGCTTCCGCACAACCCCTCGTGAACTCTTCGATAGCCGCAAGGGCCTCTTCAGGCTGAGACACCGTAAGAGGGGTCTTGTAAGGGACCGTCGGTAGAGCTTTCCTTCTATGAGGTGAAACGCTGAGAACGCAGTCTGATCTTCCGAGTTTCGCCCTGCTCAGGGGGAAGCTCGCCTCAAAGCAGATAGGCCACGAGAGGGTCCATCCAGTTCGGAGCTGGGGGGTTGGACCAATGGCTACAACATCCACTTCGGTGCTCGGTGTAGCGAGCTCTTCAATGAATACGGAGCGAGAAGGGGCGATGTCACCTGAAGACGCCAGCTTGGTGAGTGCATCGGCTCACGCGTTTTGCTCCCGTGGAACGTGTATGACTTCGAAGTAGAGGAGGCCTTCTGCTCGGCTCTTGACCTGTTGAAGGTACTGGGCCATGCGTAGCTCCCTTGCTTCGAACTATCCGTTCACCTGGACGGAAACCAATTGGGAGTCACTGAAGGCCCTGAGTCGAAGGGCTCCAAGGTGACTCGCCATTTGGATTCCGGACAGCAATGCTTCGTATTCGGCCACATTGTTGGAGGCCGCAAAGCGAAACCGAAGTGCATATTGGAACTCTAAACCCTCCGGAGAGGTGAGGACCAGACCCGCTCCTCTCCCTGTGACACACGAGGATCCATCGACGTAGAGCTCCCATGGGGGCTCGTCGGCCAGCGGAGGATCCTGCTCGGTAGGGAGGGTACATTCCGCGACGAAGTCCGCCAATGCTTGTGCTTTAATGGCCGTCCTTGGACGGTAGCTGATATCGAATTCGCCTAGCTCGATGGCCCATTTAATGAGCTGGCCGGAAGCCTCAGGCCGTGTAGAATAGACTTCAGCGGCGGCTGGTCGGTAAGAACCATTATTGAGTGGGCCTAAAAGTAGGGCCTGAGTTTCGGGCAGCCATGGCCAGAGCCAGGGTGAGTTTTTCTGCTCGGAGCTTCTTGAAGGACCCTGCTGATATAGTAAATGGGACGCTCGGCCGCTCCCTCTTCTCTGATCAACACTGCGCTGATGGAGTGCTCGGTAACCGAAAGGTATACGAACAAGGGCTCCCCGAGCATATTTTCGAGAGAACAGGTGGGGCTGCAAGATAGGCCTTCAACTCCGCGAAGGCAGCCCGCAGTCCTCAGTCCACCGTACATGACCCCCTTGCTGTGAAGAGCCTCTGGGTCCTCGCAGCAATTTTAAGAAGTTGAAGCTCCTCTCTGCTGCTCGGGACATGAACCGGTTGAGTGCGGCTAGCCGTCCAGTCAAACGTTGGACGTCGCGTACCGTTTTTGGGCTGCTCATTTCAAGTATTGCTTGGATCTCTCAGGGTTGGCCTCTATTCCTCTATTTGAAACGAGGAAGCGAGGAACTTTCCGAGCATACTCCAAACGCACACTTGGCTAGGTTGAGCTTCATATTGTACCTTCGCAAAGTTGCGAAGGTCTCCTCGAGGTCAGAGATGTAGTCAGTGCTCGGAAGCGTTTTGACCAACATATCGTCGACGTAGACCTCCATGTTGCGCCCAATTGCTGCTCGAACATCTTGTTGACCAATCGCTGGTATGTTGCGCCCGCGTTTTTCAGACCGAAGGGCATCCTGGTGAAACAGTATAACCCCAAATCTGTGACAAATGTGGTGGCATCCTGATCCGGAGGATGCATACTGATCTGGTGGGAGAGGGACGGAACGTCCCTGATCAATGCCGCAAAGGGCACACATGTTAGCGTCCTCTACGGGGGGGGTTAGGCGCTGAGGCACCTGTTGAGGAGCTAGGCAGTTAATGCACCACTTGATCGTGGGGCACGCGCGTGCGTAGCCATTGTAACTGTCGTGAGGGAATGAAGGGCCGCTCAGATTCACTGGGAGGAAGTACCGAGCAGTAGCCTGCTCGGTGAGCCAGGACTTTCTATTCGGTAGCCAAGCCCGCTGTTCGGCACCTAATGTTCGAAGGCATGGCTTGCTGCCAGATGCCTGATGCAAGGAAGTGTTGTTCGTCCCAAGGGTTTTTCAGCACAAGCCGAGCAGACCCTGCTCGGAAAGAAGGGCCTTTGACTAAGCAGGCTATGAGGCACCCGGAGGCGGCTTTTGGGTTCCGCTGGGACCCGAATGCAGGAACCGGTCTCGGACCTTGAAGCTGCTCTTGAAATGTCGTGGCGCCTTGTGAGAGGCCACATCTGCCTGCAATTGGGCTGGGCCATGATGGGACCCAGCACACGATGGTGGCTGGAAACGGCCACCATAATAGTTTTTTCATTATCTACTATCAACCACTGGTATATTAGGATCATGTTGTAGTTGTCAACTTATCACTTTGTTCTGTTCATAGATTTAAGCCTGTATTAGCATATATCAGTTGTACTTGTGTCAACTTATCTATTTGGTTTGTTCATAGATGGCGTGGGAATCAATCCACAGCAAAGTGCAGGTATGCCTTAGCTGATTTCTGAATATTATTGAACATCTTTAAATTCTTTCATCATTGCATGTGGGAACCTGATCCTGTCTAACAGTTATGTGGCTAACATTATTGGAATTATGTTCTGGAATGTTATTGACCATCTTAAGGTTCTTTACTGTTGAAATCTTAAAATCTGGTCTATATTCATCATCCGCTTTAGGAGTTGGATTGCTAGAACAGTGCAAACTTTAGCTAGCTACATGGACCTTTGGGCACTTGCAATGGCCATATGGCCCCCAACTCCCACCGCTCCATCGCATACACCCCACACGCAGGCACTTTCTCTCCTCTCTCGATCATTCATGATACCGTGACCATAATCGGTGGGCATAAAATGAGCTGCTGGCTTATATGTTTCCAAGAACAAATCTTTACCTTATTATATATTGGATACTCGTCCACATGAATCCATACTTACCCAGCTACAAAAGATATGGGGTATACTCCCATTTGATATCTCTTCTTTGCCTCATCTCAATCTTATAAAATTGCATATTACTCCAGGCATGAAGAGTGTATCCAATTCTCAATGGTTTCTCTAATTCTTTTCCATGCTTGAGGAAGTGAAGAATTAGGCGGCTATGATTTTCTTGAATTTTACTTGATCATGGCGTTGCTGCTTTTTGTTTTTTTGCCTTGTGAAACTGAAGATGAACGACCGCCTTCTCACATTTCATCCCATATATGTATATAGGAGCAGAAAGAAAAAGAGAGGATGCAAACTGATGTGTAGCAGACTTTCAAAAGATCTTGGATGCTTGGTTAGTTGGATTTGCCCTTATATTCATACTATTTATAATATATTAAGAGAGGCAAATGCGACTTTTTATTCTGTTGGTTCTTTAATGCGAGAATGAAGAATCATGACAGAATCCTTCTTTAAGTGGACATTGACAAAAAGAAAGAGAAATTGGTTTGGATTGTATACATGTTTAAATAGTAGAATTCTTTTCTCCGTACTGAAGTTCCATTGTAGAAATTTCTGAATACTACCTAGTATACCTACAAGTCTTGTTTGCAGCATGAAGAATCGTGATTGAATATTTCCTTTAAGTTGTGTACATGTATTAATAGCAGAATTTTTTTATTCATACTAAAGTTCCATTGTGGAATTTTCTGAATACAACCTACATTTCCTTTATTAACTTTTTCTTGGGCACTAATACTATAATAGCACTATTATACTCTTGATACTTTCAGGTTATACTTCACTCCAAACTGCTTCCGGCCTTGAAAGCTCTTCTGTTGCAGCGAAATTCGTCTTGCCTGAGTCTAGTTGCTTGGAAAGTATGGATGCTAAAAACAAATGTGTTGTAATTATCCCTTCAATGCCTAGGCATGTCGTCCAAGCATTTTCCTTGCTCCAAGGGTGCCCAAAAGCCCAGGTTATTATTTTACTTCTAACCATTTTACGGTCTTAGGGTCTCATTGATGCTGACGGTTAGTGATGGTTTTCTTCCCCCTTCATGTGCAGTAGCAGCAACTGAATGCATTTGTTTAATATGCATTCATCGGTACAATTATTATGATGTTTTCTTCCTTTCCATCTCTGGTTACTGAGTACTTTTCTCAAACATAGATGTACTAACATAGATGTGACATCTATGTGAAAGTGCATGCATGGTGAGGGTACATGTTCATCACTGTAGATCTAATTTTATGTTTAATAGTAAAACCCATTGCTTCTTTAATAGCTGAAACATGTATGGGTCTAGAACTAGAGATGCATTCTCCCCAAGCGTTTGGAAGGAATTACTTCTACTGAAGATGAGCAACACCAGGGCTTGGCATGGGGTTAGCTGAAAAGAAGCTTTATAGACTGTAGGTAGGATTGGATAGCTGAAAAGCTTCTTTACTTCTGTTCATGCCCTCCATCGGAGGCTTCAAACATTTATTCGCAACTGCTGAATGAAAGGGTTGAGAGTCAGCCTATTTATATGACCCCTTATTTTACTATCATTTATAGATCTCTCATGTCTGCCCATCGTCTCAATGCTTGTGTTTGCTATCTATAGCATCTGCTAGTAGAGTGCATGATTCATCATCAGCACCTTCAATCATGACCTCATGTCTTAGTGGGCTTTTCGCAGGAGGATCAAAGAATTTGCTCAAGTATCTGATCATTTGCCTATCTGACATCAACTCACTTTATGGTGGTCTTAGTGGTGACGGACCACATCGTTCAAACCCGTTAACCTAATAACGAGCCTGACACGACTCCGCCTCCCGCGATCGAGCCGAAGATTCGCAAGGGATATCATTCACACATGTCCGTAGAAATATAAAGGAAACCACAGAACAGAAGTAAACTTTCCATTCTACCAATATTTACATGAGATTTACATAGCCAGTTTCTCAACTAAAACCGTAAACATGTACAACAGAACCTGGGGCATACCCCGAGGTGTACAAAGAGGAAATTTACAATGCTGGAGGTGGCGCAGACCCTGCTCCGCTACGGTGCGGCCCGGAACTAGAGGACGTTGGGAAGCCTCCTGCTCTCCCTCACTTGAAAGGAGTGGGGGGGTGAGGCTCGCTAGTCACTGGCTTAGTAGTGAAACTGCCCCAAAGAAACCGAGCAAACCACAAAGTAACTAAGCAGGAAGCTATGCTATAACATTTTATAGAATTATTTAAGCAAGGTATTAAAGCTGTAACTTACTTACCGCTTGCTGATCTCAAAAGCAATGTTAATAAATAAATAAACGGAAAACCCAAACAAGTGTACGAGCTTAAGTAGGTAAATGCCAAACTCGGGTCGCGTAGCCTGGCTCGCAACACCAGCAACCAACCCGGACAACACACAGGTCTACCTCTCGCCTCGCAGCCACGAACGAAAGGTCCAGCTGCCACTCCACTAAACCAACCAGAACTATGGAGACCAACCAAACTACCACACTGCAGGTCACACCCCGCAGGCCCATGCATGTCACCTTTAGGGACTCTGGCCTAAGCTCCCTAAAGTGACGCACTGGAAAGAGGACTAGCTGGGTCCAGTACGTCTACTGGTGTCCGTCCCCCCACTACGAGCGCGCTACAAGTGACTAAACACAACTCTCACAAGTCACTGTCCCACTGTCCGTCTTTCCCTGTCACGCCCCGACGCGGAATATTGGAGCGCGAAGGCAGTTGCAAGAAAGGGTATAGAGCGAGTACTAGACATCAAACCATTGCACATTGAATAATACTAAAGCAAATCATTCTCATTAATAACTTTTCCAATGTCTAGTTACAACCACTAATATCATAGCCATTCTATAGGGCCCAGTTACATTGCAATAAAAGAAATAACTACTACACTCTAAGATAACATAATGACTCAAGGGTACTCCTGTATTCACTCTTGGTCATTCCCTTCCTCGTGAGTGTATGTGTCATCCTCGGTCTCACCTGAGAACACAACATCAAATAACGTAGGGTGAGCGATAACGCCCAGTAGGACTTAAATCTCAGGCTCAAGCAGGCTTTAAATAATTAACGCATTTAATGGCAGAGTATCTAAAGATAGCAGGTACAAGAGAGTCAAAATATAGCAAGAGATAGCACAACAGATAACAGGATAGCACAATAGCACGAGATCGAGTATAGTTTCCAAAAATAGCACAAGTATCGAGTATAGCACGAAAAGCAGGATGGCCATAGCACAACTAGCACATGTATAATAATAGCATGACGAGTATAGCACTTGTTTGTCATTCTAGACATCGAGAGAGTATAGCACGTTTTGTGTTTTGATTGTCATATAGATAGTCGAGATAGATAGCACTTGAGTGTAATGCCAAACACTCTGATCATTTAACTCCCATGGGTACTAGCACTTTCGGGCGCACATCCCAGGACTAGATTGGCCCTTTATATATTGCCAGGCATTGGTTATATTGTTTATCTTTAGACAATCAGTCAATGGCCAATATAGAGTACCAAGAAGTAGATGAGAGCACTAGATGAGTAGACGAGATAGTAGAGTGAACATGAATAGACGAGCGAGTAGAGTACAGACGAGAGCTAGTGGACATTGCACGTAATGCGACGAGTAACAGGCGATATAACAGTTGCACAACACGCGCACTTGGTGTTGGCAGTCAGGTGGAACTCACGATCTTCCCACTGGGCATGTTGTGCACAAGTCCAGAGGTCCGACGTGATTCAAGGTAAGAGCGATCTTCTAATAGTCGTTTGGATCATATCGATCCCTAAAGGTGTAATGGGTGTTAGGGTACAACCGGCTCGTCGACCATGTGGGAATCCATGATCAGAGGAGACTTACGGAGGCCTTGTGCAAGGGTTCAATAGTCCGGCGAAAGGAATATCCGACGGAGAGTTCACCACAAGCCAAGTAAAGTGTGTATATAAAACAGGTGCTCGATGTTCTAGAGGAATTCTAGAATAGTGGAGCGTCGATATCGGTATATGAACAACGCAAGAAACGAATACAAGTCCTTTAAAATAGGGCAATTAATATGCTTTATTGCAATAAATTACCAGATACATTATGAGATATTTTATGCCAGATTTCAGCCATATATGGATGGTTCATGTGTGTGCATGTGTAGAGACATCATAGATAGAAAAGAAGTCGTGAATGTGTATTTTAAAGCATTCAATAAAGCACCATTTTTAAAACAGGTGTTTTTACTGCGGGTATGACTGTTAAAAGGCGACGGCTTACCTGTCGCTTTCTGAAAGCGACGGGTAGACTGTCGCAATCAACCTCCAGAAGGCGCCCTGTCGGGCCGTCGCGATCTGGTGGTCTGCGCCTGGCTCTGACAGAACCAAACCAGACTTTGGATTGCGGGCCAACTTGAAATAAAATGATACAGGGTGCTTCGAAAATTTATAACAAATCGCATGGTGCATAAAATTCGTGAAACAAATTTCTAACAACTCTAGACAGACCAGGGTACATGCAGTATTCGGGAATTTGAAAGTTTCAAGGGATTCGACAGGCTTTAATTCATGCAAACAGAAGAACAAGAACAATGAGCAAATTGGAATAAATGATTTAATTCGCCAACTAGGGTGAACGAAATTTAGGGCTTTCGGGGGAAAAGATGCCTATCAACCCTCAGTGTTTACTCAAAAAGTTCCATCACAAGAGGCGAGTGGATTCAAAGATATGCATTAAAGAAAAGGCTCGGGGTCATGAAGTGTACAGACTTTGAAAATTCATAAGAAAGATTTGATAGATGGAAAATATGAAGCTTGGGGGTTTCGTTCAAGAGGGTAGGAAGAACCTACAGACAAGATTTTAGAATTTTAGCTTGTGAGAATGCCTACCTTTGACTCGATTTATCTTCTAGGGCTTAGAACTCCAAGACGAAGGAAGGAGCTTGATGGATCTTCCTCTCCTCGATTTCTCCTCCTCCTTGGCCTCTTATCCACCTCCAGAACACCTTTGCACGAGCTAGGGCCGGCCATGAGGATTTAAGAGGTGTATTTATATAAATATAAGTTCATCTTCCTACTATTACTCAAATTCCTCTTGATTCCGAGATTTCCTAACTCCACCTTTCCTCTCTTGCTTTCCAATCTCTAATTGGGTTAGGATAGTATCTAAATTCATGCTAGACTATATGGGGTAGGTTTAGGAATCCTATTCCAACTCTAATTACCACTTTTATTACTTTAATAACCCTTTCTAATTAGGAGATAATTAAACTCCGAATTTAGGGTATTTTCTTTATTATTCCCATTTTTAAAATCTCTATTTTAGCCCACTAATTTGTAATGGGTCAATATAGCAAAGCCCATTACTCCTTTTTATTTAATGGGTTTTATTTAATTCCCTCTTATTTGATTTCCTACATATTCCTTTTATTATATTTCCTAATTAAATAATTTAAATTTTTAAATTTTTATTTTATCAAAAATTTAGGGTTGCTATATTATCTCTGCCGGACGGCAACTCTCCCCGAGAGTGAGGGTGTCCAAAAAGACGACAAGACCCTGACAGTACCATTGTACCGGGACAAACCCCAAGCACACCCACGTGCCTGGCTCACCTCGGAACCTGGGGCTCCCAACTGAAGAGGTAACCACGGAAGGCGTAACACTACCTGCCACGTGCACGGAAACTCGTGCACGTTACGCAAACCACGTGAACACATACGGGTCACTGAAACCAGTTACGCACACTACTACTAGTGAGCCTGCAGCTCACCACGTGAACCGCACTCCCAAGGAGCACAACAGGTGTCAAAGAACCACTAACCATTTCCACACACATCGGTTAACCATGCCATTCATCGGTTAAATAGTAACGGATACATACATTAACAATAGTACACAAATTACAACGCTCGGCTGCGATCGCGATAGAGGCTCAGGTCACGTTCAGATGGCGACGCCCCGACCAGTCGCAATCAAGATAGCTATCGCGACGTATCGTCCTATCGCGATCAGATCGCGACAGGGGAGACCATCGCCTTTGCAGGCGAAAAACCTATCCGGGTCCCCTTCTCCAGAAAACCCTAAAACCCTACCATACATGGTTTCTAATCCATTTTTCATGCTCTTTGTGATGTCCTAGCATGCCATCTACGGTTCTTAAAGAAGTAAACGCATCACACGACACACACATAGCGATTCCACGAAGAAAAGGGCAGAATTTCCCTACTTTGATGAAGAACACCTAAACAGGCGATAACCCGCGTTTCTCCCGCCCACACACGCGATCCTCGCGGCGAGAACACGTCCAACCAAGTCCCACGAGCTCGAATCGCCCAAAATCGACGGGCAAAACCTCCCCTGGCCGAGCAGAGCTTGTGAAAGCTCTGTTCTGCTAGGTTTCTTAAAAATGTAGCTCGGTTGGAACGTGACGTATCGCGATGTCACGACCTGATCGCGACGCGGCTACCCGTCGCGATCCGCCTATCGACGTCAGCACACCCGTCCAGCACGCGACACGCGGCGCGCATGTAGACGATGAGCCAAAACAGCGGCAACCTGAACACGATGTCCCCGGGTGTCGCGAGAGAACGCGACGAGCCACTCGGTCGCGTTCAGGGACAGAGAACAAACCTGCGTTTTGGGCCAACCAGCCGGGCGACAACGCCCCAGAAACCTGTAAAAGCACCTGCTACTCACAATGTGGGCCACACACTGGCCACCACAACAAATATAAGACGATCCGAACAGTCGATATGCTATATTACTATCACCTAAAAGATTTCGTCCTCAAAATTTAAAGTGGAATCCGATAACAAAAATTTTCAATTTAAAACAAATAAGGTACTATCACCTAAAGAATTAAAAGCTTACTCAAACAAGTATGGATACATCTTCATCATTTCCTCTGCTAGTTCCTAGGTATCCTCACTGCCTTGCCATTTTTCCCATCTGACTTTCACTAAATCAATACTCTTATTCCTGAGCTTTTGGGTTCTGCGGCCTGTAATCTGTACTGGATATTCTGGCATTGTCATATCTGGCTTTAATTCACTTCTCTGGTAACTGATTACTTGGTACGGATCTTCAATGTACTTTCTGAGCATTGAAACATGGAACACATTATGAACATCTGCGAAGTCTGCTGGCAAATTTAACTTGTAAGTTGTCTTGCCCAATCTTTCCATTATCCGGAATGGACCTACATATCTGGGGCTTAACTTTCTTTGCTTGCTAAATCTAAATACACCTTTAGTAGGAGAAACCTTCAAAAATACATAATCCCCCACTTCAAACTGCAATGGCCTGCGTCAATTATCAGCATAACTCTTCTGTCGACTCTGTGCTATCTGAAGTTTTTCTTTAATAAACATAACTGTCTCTGCACATTGCCTGATTAATTCCGGACCCAGAACTTTCCTTTCTCCTACCTCATACCAGTTCAATGGTGTTCTGCATGGTCTGCCATATAATGCCTCATAAGGTGCCATTCCGATACTTGCTTGATAACTATTATTATATGCAAATTCAACCATACTTAAATGACGTTCCCATATTCCTCCCCAAACCAAACAACATGCCCTTAACATATCTTCTATTGTCTGAATGATCCTTTCTGTCTGTCTGTGGGTGGTATGCTGAACTATATCTTAACTCTATACCAATTACCCTTTGCACACTTCTCCAAAAGCCTAAGGTGAATCTTGGATCTCGATCTGAAACAATAGTAACTAGAATTCCATGCAGTGATATTATTGTTTCCACATATAACCTGGCTAACCTGTCTACTAACCATGACATATTAACTGGTAACAATCTGTAAACTTTAGTCAGTCTATCAACAAAACCCAAATGCCATTATGACCTGCTAAGCTTGGCAAACCCACTATAAAATCCATAGCTATATCATCCCATTTCCACTGCGGTATGGGAAAAGGTTGCAACAAACCTCCTGGTCGCTGATGTTCTCCTTTTACTTGCTAACAGACAGCACATCTTGCTATAAATTCTGCAATTTTTCTTTTCATGTTTGGCCACCAATAAAAACCCTTCATTCCCTGATACATCTTAGTACTATCTGGATGAATACTATATCTTGACCTGTGGGCCTCCTCTAACACTTTATGTCTAATTCCTGCATCAGCTGGAACATATACTCGGCCTTTAATCTGACTACATTATCATGGCCCAAAGTTACCTCCTCCATTCTTAAAATATCCGCCAAATTCTCATCGGCTTTCTAGCTTCAACTATCTGTCTGTAAAGAGAAGGTTCAACTGCACTGTTTGCCAACACTGCTCTCTGCTGACTATTTGGCACATATAAGGAATTATCTGCCATCTCTTCATATAATTTCCATTCTCTGATCATAAGTTGATTCATAATAGCTTTTCTGCTCAATGCATCTGCTACAACATTTGTTTTACCCAGATGATATCCCAAACTGAAGTCATAGTCTTTCAAATATTCCATCCATCTGCGTTGCCTTAAATTCAAATCTTTCTGTGAAAATATATATTTAAAGCTCTTATGATCTGTGAATATTTCAAATCCTTTTCCATATAAATAATGCCGCCAAATCTTCAAAGCAAACACTACTACTGCCAGCTCCAAATCATGAGTCGGGTAATTTTCTTCATGTTTCTTTAATTGCCTGGAAGCATAAGCAACCACTTTTCCATGCTACATTAATACTGCCCCTAATCCTCTTCTGGATGCATCTATATATATCACAAAACCACCACTTCCTGAAGGAATTTCTAATATTGGTGCTGTAGTAAGCCTCTTTTTCAATTCAGCAAAGCTGTGCCTACACTCAGAAGACCACAAAAGAACTCCTTTCCTGGTCAACTTAGTCATTGGGCTGCTATTTTAGAGAAATCTTGAATGAATCTTCTATAATAACCTGCAAGACCCAAAAAGCTTCTGATCTCTGACACTATTTTTGGCTCTGCCCATTTCAACACTGCTTCCACTTTTGCTGGATCCATTGCAACTCCTTCACCAGAAATCACATGACCCAAAAACTGAATCTCTTTTAACCAGAATTCACATTTACTGAACTTAGCATACAATTGATGTTCTCTCAATGTCTGCAATGTGATTCTTAAATGGGCTGCATGCTCTTCTTCAGATTCTGAATATATCAAGATATCATCGATAAAAACTACTATAAACTGATCCAGATATGGATGAAATATTCTATTCATCAAGTTCATAAAAGCCGCTGGCGCATTTGTCAATCCAAATGGCATTACTACAAATTCATAATGTCCATACCTGGTCTTGAAAGCTAACTTTTCAATGTCTTCTTCCTTAATTCTTACTGATGATATCCTGACCTCAAATCAATCTTGGAGAACACTTTGCTAATTAAAGCTGATTAAACAAATCATCTATTCTTGGAAGCGGATACTTGTTCTTGATAGTAACCTTATTCAACTGCCGGTAATCTATACACATTCTCACTACCATCCTTCTTTCTAACAAATAGCACTGGTGCGCCCCATGGTGAGTGACTTGGCCTGATGAAACCTTTCTCTAATAGCTCCTACAATTGCTTCTTTAATTCTCTCAATTCTGTTGGTGCCATCCTGTATGGTGCCTTTGAGATCGGCATACTGCCTGGTTCTAATTCAATAGTGAAATCTACCTCTCTGCGCGGCGCTAGCCCCAGCAACTCTTCTGAAAGACATCTATAAATTCTCTAACCACTGGCACAGACTCTATAGATTTATGAGACTCAACCAAACTCACAGAAGCAAGATACGCTACACATCCTACATTAATTAATTCCCTAGCTCTGAGCGCAAAAATGATAAACTTAGAAGAATAGAGGGGCATACTTGAAATTCAAAAGTTGTTCCATCAGGTCTACAAAACCTGACCCTCTTCTTTCTACAGTCTACTAAGCACCATAAGCCTCTAACCAATCCATACCCAGAATCAAATCATATTCCTTTAGAGACAAAGCATACAACTTTGCCGGCAACTGTTCCTATGAATCACAATCGGAACCTCCTCTAAATAACAGGAAGTAAACATAAAATCACCGATAGGAATCTCACCACCAATTCACATTGCCTTTCTTCTATGGGATGAGCCAGACTATCCAAGAAATCTTCAAAATAAATGAATGAGAAGCACCCGGATCATTAATATTCTAGCTGAGAAATCAAAGATCGGTAATATACCTTCAATAAGATTTGATGCTTCTGCCTGCGCCTTGGTGATTGCCATCACCCGACCTCGACCTCCTCTCTGAAAAGGGGTTCCTCTGCCTCTCTCTGCTGACGGCTGATATGTCTGCTGCTGCTGCTGAGTTCCCCTGCCATAACCATATCCTCGAGATGGACAATCCCTGGCATATGTCCTGGCTGACCACAAGCATAACATATGACCTATCGAAAAGTTGCGGGCTGACCTGCGGTACTCTGCTGAGACTCCTCTGGAAGAAGTGGCATGTAGCCACACCCCTGCTGAAAACCTCCCTGCTGAAACCCTGTTGCCTGCCTGTGCCACGTCCTCCTCCTTGAAAGAATTTCTTGATCTGCTTACCCCACTTTGCTATCCCAGACGATGATGTTCCTAAGGGTGTTTTTCCTTTGCTAATGCCCTGTGACTGCTGGGGAAGTCGAAAACTGCCTAAACCTCCCACCTGAGACTGACTCTGCCTAGCCTGCAAAGTCCTTTCAAACACAGCTGCCCGTTGTGCCGCTTCCTCTACTGTCCTGCACATTAGTGGAGCTACTGCATCCTACAACTCGGGCCTTAATCCCCTAATAAAATACTCCACCATTATTGGATGATCGGTCACCACATAAGGAGCATATCTACTCACTGCCATGAATCTCATCTGATATTACAACATAGACAATCTTCCTTGTTGTAAAGTTCTAAACTGCTTCCACTTCTTGCTTGCTGGGTTTGTAGTGGAAGAATGTGTCATTGAAAACTGTTAGAAACTCTAGCGATGTGATTCCATCTTCTGTCTGTCCTTCCTGTAAAAACAGTCTGCAACATAAGCCTCCACCATTCCTGAGAAAATCCCTTCAACTGATAAATAGCAAGAATGACTATGTCTTCCTGCGGACACCTCATAGTCACAAATACCCTCTCGATCTCATGTATCCAATGCTCTGCAGTATCTGGGTTAGGGCCACCTGAGTAAGTAGGGGCTGTAACCTCAAAACCTTTCCACAAGAGCTGTAGGATCCTCTGTGGTAACTGGCCTCACTGGTACTGCACGGTGCACAGGTACTACAGGAGGTACCTCAACTCCTGCTTGCGGTAGAACTAGGGATGCTAACTGCCTCCACAACAACTGGTATTGTTGGCTGTGCAGGTCCTGACTGATCCATCCTCATACGGATCTCCGTAACACTTTCCCATATTCGCTCAATCATCCTCTGGGTAGGATCCTCCGGATCATCACCACCTCCTCCCCAATCTCTCCGATCTGCCATTTCTGATACTGCACAAACAATTTCCAACCACACAACACAACAATTATAACACAAAACCCAGGGTCAACTACCAGCAGTGGGTTTAAGTAAATATTAGGCTATGTAGATTTCAAGTTCCTTAACATTTATACGGACTATGCTCTGATACCAACTGTGATGGACCACATCGTTCAAACCCGTTAACCTAATAACGAGCCTGACACGACTCCGCCTCCCGCGATCGAGCCGAAGCTTCGCAAGGGATATCATTCACACATGTCCGCAGAAATATAAAGGAAACCACAGAAAAGAAGTAAACTTTCCATTCTACCAATATTTACAAGAGATTTACATAGCCAGTTTCTCAACTAAAATCGTAAACCTGTACAATAGAACATGGGGCATACCCCAAGGTGTACAAAGAGAGAAAATTACACTGCTGGAGGTGGCGCAAACCCTGCTCTGCTACGGTGCGACCCGGAACTAGAGGATGATTGGGAAGCCTCCTGCTCTCCCTCACCTGAAAGGAGTAGGGGGGGGGGGTGAGCCTCGCCAATCACTGGCTTAGTAGAGAAACTCCCCCAAAGAAACTGAGCAAACCACAACTCAAGTAACTAAGCAGGAAGCTATGCTATAACAGTTTATAGAATTATTTAAGCAAGGTATTAAAGCTGTAACTTACTTACCGCTTGCTGATCTCAAAAGCAATGTTAATAAATAAATAAACGCAAAACCCAAACAACTGTACGAGCTAAAGTTGGTAAACGCCAAACTCGGGTCGCGTAGCCTGGCTCGCGACACCAGCAACCAACCCGGACAAACACACAGGTCTACCTCTCAGCCTCACAGCCACGGACGAAAGGTCCAATTGCCGCTCCACTAAACCAAACAAGAACTGTGGAGACCAACCAAACCACCACACCTGCAGGTCACACTCCGCAGGCCCATGTCTGTCACCTTTAGGGACTCTGGCCTAAGCTCCCTAAAGTGAGGCACTGGAAAGAGGACTAGCTGGGGTCCAGTACGTCTACTGGTGTCCGTCCCCCAAACAGCGAGCGCGCTACAAGTGACTAAACACAAACTCTCACAAGTCACTGTCCCACTGCCGTCTTTCCCTCTGCCGGATGGAAACTCTCCCCGAGAGTGAGGGTGTCTAGGAAGACGACAAGACCCTGACAGTACCACTGTATCGGGACAAATCTCGAGCACACCCACGTGCCTGGCTCACCTCGGAACCTAGGGCTCCCAACTGAAGAGGTAACCACGGAAGGCGTAACACTACCTGCCACGCACACGGAAACTCGTGCACGTTACGCAAACCACGTGAAAACATACGGGTCACTGAAACCAGTTACGCACACTACTACGTAAGCCTGCAGCTCACCACGTGAACCGCACTCCCAAGGAGCACAACAGGTGTCAAAGCACCACTAACCATTTCCACACACATCGGTTAACCATGCCATGCATCGGTTAAACAGTAACGGATACATACAATAACAACGGTACACAAATTACAACGCTCGGCTCCGATCGCGACAGAGGCTCAGGTCGCGTTCAGATGGCGACGCCCCGACCAGTCGCAATCAAGGTAGCTATCGCGATATCGCGACGTATCGTCCTCTGGCGATCAGATCGCGACAGGGGAGACTGTCGCCTTCGCAGGCGAAAACCCTATCCGGGTCCCCTTCACCAGAAAACCCAAAAACCCTACCATACATGGTTTCTAATCCATTTTCATGCTCTTTGTGATGTCCTAGCATGCCATCTACGGTTCTTAAAGCAGTAAATGCATAACACGACACACACACAGTGATTCCACGAATAAAAAAGGCAGAATTTCCCTACTTTGATGAAGAACACCTAAACAGGCGATAACTCGGTGTTTCTCCCACTCCACACGCGATCCTCGCGGCGAGAACACATCCAACCAAGTCCCACGAGCTCGAATCGCCTAAAAACCCACGGGCAAAACCTCCCCTGGCCGAGCAGAGCTTGTGAAAGCTCTGTTCTGCCAGGGTTTCTTTAAAATGCAGCTCGGTTGGGAACGCGACGTGTCGCGACCTGATTGCGACGCAGCTACCTGTCGCGATCCACCTGTCGACGTCAGCACGCCCCACCAGCGCGCGACATGCGTGCGCATGCAGACAACGAGCCAAAACAGCGGCAACCTGAACGCGACGTCCTCGGGGTGTCGCGATGAGAATGCGACGAGCCACTCGGTCGCCGTTCAGGGACAGAGAACAAATCTGCGTTTTGGGTCAACCAGCCGGCCACAACGTCCCGGAAACCTGTAAAAGCACCTGCTACTCACAATGTGGGCCACACACTGGCCACCACAACAAATATAAGACGATCCGAACAGTCGATATGCTACATTTGTACCCAGTCAAATCTGGCTTTAGACATGAGAACTATCAGAGCCTCATGGATTGAACATTTTTGAGGTGTTGGTTTACCTATTAGAAACTGTTAGGAATATGTTTTTATATGCTTACAGGTACTAGTTGTGTTAATTCCATGATACTCGCACCCTCGTAGTAGTTCCTATAAATGGATTTACTTAATTTCCTCTAATAGTTTGATCATGTAAAAGGCTGCAATTACAAGAGTTTTCAACTTTACCATTTAGAATCTGTTGGTTGTACAGTACCTCCAGATCTTCACTTTAATGTCACCTATAGGCTATATCTATTTATAGGATAAGCCACCACCAGCTAAGTACCTATTTCTATAGTAGTATCTTTTCTGATGGGTTATATTAATGTTATTCAGTTATTAATGAACAATGTTTCTTCGCTTTGCCACTTTGTGTTGCATTATGTAAAATTAACTAGCGTGCATATAAGTTTTGGCATCAGATGCCAATCCATTGACAGTACATCCATGTTTCTTTCTGGGTTAGCAAATTTGTGCTTCTAACAAACATATTTTCTAGTATGCCAAATAATTGTATAAATTAGTGTATACCTGCATATAAAGCAGATTGAGATCCGCATTCTTTGTGCATATTTGTTTGATGTAATAAGCTACATGAAAACTGAAAGAGCTTATAATCATATGAAATCTGGATATGGTTGTTTATTTATGATCCTTTCTTGTTTATATCCCCAGTGCACTGTCAAAGTTGCCATTCTAATGCACGTCAGAGTTGTGTGTTGAAGGAATTATATCTCTATTTTAGTTATAAATAGATAAACATATCTTATCATACGTAAGTCTTAGATAAAAGTTTAGAGTCTACATCATCCAGAAATATCCCAAATATAGCTTAGACATTGTTTGTAAATTTATGAATGCTTTTGCTACCACTAAATCTTCCAGTGTACCACCTAAAGATCAAATCACTGACCAGTGATTAAATCATCTTCATTGCCAAAAAATTGAATTAAATGTCTATTTATAGTGCAAACAATTTCAACATGGTCAAATAGTCAAATTGGATATGTGAGAATTGACGGAGTACAAATTGGACTCCCGATTTAGATTTGGTGGGAGTATTAGATTTAGTTTATAATTTATTAATCATTGAGTTTGGTGGTTACATATGTCCAAAAATAGAATTAAGTGTATGTTCATAGTGTAGACAATTTCAACATGTGGAGATAGTGAAACTGGACATGTGGGAGTTGATAGAGTCTAAATCGGACTCTCAGTTAGAATTTGGCAGGAGTATTTAGGTTTAAATTTATAGTTTGTTAATGTGAAATGATGTTTATTTCTTCTTCATATTCATACATGTCTAATAATTATTTTTTGCGTGCAGGTCGTTGAAGAACATGCTAACAACGATGCAGATGACGACGACCTAGAGACTCATCTTGCAGACGATTAGGAGTCTCATCATTTGACTTTTTCAATCTTATCTTCTTCATTACCTATGTAAACACTTTTGTGACTTGTTGGTAAGATATGTAGAAGATATTTGAATTAGTGTGAAATGTTTAAATTTTACTTAATTACTTATGTGATTTTGTTATGTTTGAATGGTGATGTGATATTTATTTTCTAGTTAATTGTCATATGAAAATATATACAGATGTTAAATATATATATATATATATATATTTAACATTTTAATTATAATATTTTTATTTATTTAGCGATAGAATACCGACGGAATAGCGACGGATAAGTTAAATCCGTCGCTATTTTAGCGACAGAGTTTCGCGTCCGTCGCCGCAGAAATTGAGGCCGATGCATGGCCGCCGCTAATCTGTCGCTCATTTAGCGACGGATTAGCGACAGAGAATTTATTGTCCCTAATATTAAAATTTGCCTAGATTAGCGACAGATTTCGGATATAACAATTTTCAGTCGCCCCGTCGCTATTCTGTCGCTAAACTCTCTAGCGATGGAATGGCAACGAAATAGCAGATATAATTATCTTTTTAGGAACTGATTATTAAAGTCCACCAAAAGGTAGGGCCACTTGGGGCACCTTTTCTAATATGGATCAAGAAATAGGCCCTCCCTCTAACAGGGACTCCTAATTAATTTTCCAATATTATACTCAATTCATATAATAGTCTTTAAATGGTAGTAATAATTGTAGACTATTGCGTTTGTTTTTGTTGGTTTACTTAATTATACTTTTTATTGGTTTTACTTAATTAATAATATCATAACTTATAATATACAAAATTATTAATATTTAATTGTTTTATTTATATTATGATATTATATTATGATTATTTAATATTATATATGTAGTTGATCGATTGGATTTTATATCGAGAGCGAATTTAACAGTTATTTTTTAGATTGGGATCAAATCTAACAGTTGGATTTCAATTGATAGTAGATTCAACAGTTGGATGTTGATCAGATGTAGATTGAGAATGAATCCAAATGTAAGATTGTGATCAAACTTAAATCCAACTATTATGATTTAGATCTCGAGCAAATCACAATAGGTCAATGTTGATCAGATTGTTTTCAATAGGGAGCTCACCAATAGATCAAATGTACATAGATTGCGAGTGAATCCAAATGGTAGGATTTTAGACCAAGATCACATGTAACGATTAGATTTTGATTGATGGTAGATTCACCGTCAGATCTTGATCATATGTAGATCGGGAGTAAATCGAACCATCAGATCTCTATCAAATGTAAATACAACATTAAGAAATTAGATTTGGAGAAAATCTAACGGGCAGATCTTCATGAGATTATTTTCAATTGGGAGCAAATCTAACAGATCAAATGTACATAGGCGACAATGAATTCAACAGTGAGATTTTTAATTGGGATCAAATCCACAATTGGATTCAGATTGATAATAGATTCAACACTCGAATATTGATCTGATATAAATCAAGAGCGAATTCAACCGTTAGATCTTGATCAAATTTAAATCCAACGATTAAGATTTAGGCTCAGAGTAAATTTAATGGGCGGATATTGATAAGATTGTTTTTGATTGGGAGTAAACCCAACAGATTGGATGTTCATAGATTGAGAGCGAATCCAACGTCGATTTTTAGATGAAGATGAAATCTAACAGTCAAATACCAATTAATGATAGATTCAATAGTTGGATCTTGATTAGATATAGATCGAGCAACCGTCAGATCTTGATTAAACTTTAATTTGACGGTTAAGATTTAGATCCAAAACAAATTCAATGTACGGATCTTGATCAAGTTATTTTATATTGTGAGTAAACCTAATTGATTCGATGTACATATAGATCGAGAGTGATTCCACAATCAAAATTTGGACAATGAAAATTAATATATATTAATGTTATTCAGTTATTAATGAACAATGTTTCTTCGCTTTGCCACTTTGTGTTGCATTATGTAAAATTAACTAGCGTGCATATAAGTTTTGGCATCAGATGCCAATCCATTGACAGTACATCCATGTTTCTTTCTGGGTTAGCAATTTGTGCTTCTACAACAAACATATTTTCTAGTATGCCAAATAATTGTATAAATTAGTGTATACCTGCATATAAAGCAGATTGGATCCGCATTCTTTGTGCATATTTGTTTGATGTAATAAGCTACATGAAAACTGAAAGAGCTTATAATCATATGAAATCTGGATATGGTGTTTATTTATGATCCTTTCTTGTTTATAATCCCCAGTGCACTGTCAAAGTTGCCATTCTAATGCACGTCAGAGTTGGTGTTTGAAGGAATTATATCTCTATTTTAGTTATAAATATAAACATATCTTATCATACGTAAGCTTAGATAAAGTTTAGACTACATCATCCAGAAATATCCCAAATATAGCTTAGACATTGTTGTAAATTTTGAATGCTTTTGCTACCCACTAAATCTTCCAGTGTACCACCTAAAGATCAAATCACTGACCAGTGATTAAATCATCTTCATTGCCAAAAATTGAATTAAATGTCTATTTATTTGCCAAACAATTTCAACATGGTCAAATAGTCAAATTGGATATGTGAGAATTGACGGAGTACAAATTGGACTCCCGTTAGATTTGGTGGGGTATTTAGATTTAGTTTATATTTATTAATCATTGAGTTGGTGGTTACATATGTCCAAAAATAGAATTAAGTGTATGTTTCATAGTGTAGACAATTTCAACATGTGGAGATATGAAAAACTGGACATGTGGGAGTTGATAGAGTCTAAATCGGACTCTCAGTTAGAATTTGGCAGGAGTATTTAGGTTTAAATTTATAGTTTTTTAATGTGAAATGATGTTTTATTCTTCTTCATATTCATACATGTCTAATAATTATTTTTTGCGTGCAGGTCGTTAAGAACATGCTAACAACGATGCAGATGGCGACGACCTAGAGACTCTCTTGCAGACATTAGGAGTCTCATCATTTACTTTTTCAATCTTATCTTCTTCATTACCTATGTAAACACTTTTGTGACTTGTTGGTAAGATATGTAGAAGATATTTGAATTAGTGTGAAATGTTTAAATTTTACTTATTACTTATGTGATTTTGTTATGTTTGAATGGTGATTGTGATATTTATTTTCTAGTTATTGTATATGAAAATATATACAATGTTAAATATATATATATATATAATATTAACATTTTAATTATAATATTTTTTATTTATTTAGCGATAGAATACCGACGGAATAGCGACGGATAAGTTAATCCGTCCGCTATTTTAGCGACAGAGTTTTCGCGTCCGTCGCCGCAGAAATTGAGGCCGATGCATGGCCGCCGCTAATCTTCGCTCATTTAGCGACGGATTAGCGACAGAGAATTTATTGTCCCTAATATTAAAAATTTGCCTAGATTAGCGACAGATTTCGGGATAACAATTTCAGTCGCCCCGTCGCTATTCTGTCGCTAAACTCTCTAGCGATGGAATGGCAACGAAATAGCAGATATAAATTGTCTTTTTAGGAACTGATTATTAAAGTCCCCAAAAGGTAGGGCCACTTGGGGCACCTTTTTCTAATATGGATCAAGAAATAGGCCCTCCCTCTAACAGGGACTCCTAATTAATTTTTCCAATATTATACTCAATTCATATAATAGTCTTTAAATGGTAGTAAAATTGTAGACTATTGCTTTGTTTTTGTTGGTTTTACTTAATTAATACTTTTTATTGGTTTTACTATAATAATATCATACTTATAATATACAAATTATTAATATTAATTGTTTTATTTTATATATGATGTATTTATTATGATTATTTAATATTATATATGTAGTTGATCGATTGGATTTTATATCGAGAGCGATTTAACAGTTATTTTTTAGATTGGGATCAAATCTAACAGTTGGATTTCAATTGATAGTAGATTCAACATTGGATGTTGATCAGATGTAGATTGAGAATGAATCCAAATGTAAAGATGTGAAATGTAAGATTGTGATCAAACTTAAATCCAACTATTATGATTTAGATCTCGAGCAAATCACAATAGGTCAATGTTGATCAGATTGTTTTCAATAGGGAGCTCAACCAATAGATCAAATGTACATAGATTGCGAGTGAATCCAAATGGTGGATTTTAGACCAAGATCACATGTAACGATTAGATTTTGATTGATGGTAGATTCAACCGTCAGATCTTGATCATATGTAGATCGGGAGTAAATCGAACCATCAGATCTCTATCAAATGTAAATACAACATTAAGAAATTAGATTTGGAGAAAATCTAACGGGCAGATCTTCATGAGATTATTTTCAATTGGGAGCAAATCTAACAGATCAAATGTACATAGGTCGACAATGAATTCAACAGTGAGATTTTTAATTGGGATCAAATCCAACAATTGGATTCAGATTGATAATAGATTCAACACTCGAATATTGATCTGATATAAATCAAGAGCGAATTCAACCGTTAGATCTTGATCAAATTTAAATCCAACGATTAAGATTTAGGCTCAGAGTAAATTTAATGGGCGATATTGATAAGATTGTTTTTGATTGGGAGTAAACCCAACAGATTGGATGTTCATAGATTGAGAGCGAATCCAACGTCGATTTTTAGATGAAGATGAAATCTAACAGTCAAATTCCAATTAATGATAGATTCAATAGTTGGATCTTGATTAGATATAGATCGAGCAACCGTCAGATCTTGATTAAACTTTAATTTGACGGTTAAGATTTAGATCCAAAACAAATTCAATGTACGGATCTTGATCAAGTTATTTTATATTGTGAGTAAACCTAATTGATTCGATGTACATATAGATCGAGAGTGATTCCACAATCAAAATTTGGACAATGAAAATTAATATATATTAATTATTAAAAATAATTTACAATTATTATTAAATTAGTCAAAGTTCGATCATTAGATTTACTTTCGATCTATGTATATCAAATCAGTTAGATTTGCTCACAATATATAATAATCTGATCAAGATCTCCACATTAGATTTACTCTAGATCTAAACTCTAACTGCTAGATTTAAGTTAATCAAGATTTTATGGTCAAATTTACACTCGATCTACATATAATTAAAATATGATCATTGAATCTATAATTAATCAAAATCTGATCAATAAATTTGATCTCTATCTAAATCAGAATACAACCACCTCATGGCTCCTTTCTTTTGATGTTGCTGGTGATATGCTTGGCGCTGCTGGCTTTTCCGGTGGCAAAGTCGGGCAGTGACCAGGTTCTTTCGAAAATCGCAATTCACAGGTCTACACTTGCCTTACGCAATTCAACCTACGTGAAATCTTCTCCCCTTATGCTTGGACTGAAGGTATCTCTCTATCCCTTCCTAGTGAACATTTGGTGAGTTAAGTGCAACCACAACTAGAAAATTAGCCAAAACCATTGGGATAAAGAGGAAGAGGAAGATTGGAAATTACTTGGGAGTAGGGCTATCAAAAAAACCCAGTTACCAAAACCCAAACCGGATTAGTGAATAAAAATGGGTAAATGTACTGTGTTTACCCGCTAATGAATACTTGGATGGGTCCCGATCCAACTATTTTATGATATTTATTTAATGGGCCTAATCGGGTTTTGTCTTTTGGGTCTCTAAAGACCCATCAGGATTTTCCAATGACATGCGACATGGACACCGGAGGCGAGAAGTTGGGTCTATCTATTGGGTCGCCGCTGCCCCTTTCTCTCCCAAAAAATCCCAATTCTAGGGCTCGTCGCTGCGTCTTTCTCTCCCCATTTCACCCTCCATCGCTGGCAACGTTGCTGCCTTACTGCCTTACCCCATCGGCAATGTCGACAACGCTGCCTTATCCGAGATAATCGCGCAGTAAAACGGTCTTCCTCCCCTGCTTTCCATCTGGCAGGTCAAGACCACCGACTCACCTTTCCCCATCGAGGAGGAGGGCGAGGCGGACGGCCAGGTCGATAGCAAGGCCGAGTTCATCAAACACTTCTACGAGCAGCTGCAGATGCAGAAGACGCCCTCCATCGAACCTCGGTACCGCAGCCAGGCTGTCTATGGCTGATGACGACAACGGGTACCTGCTGCGTGCCCAAGCTATAATGGTGATGGTGGTGGAAGGATTCTGGTGGTGGTGTTAAATGGATCGATCAATGAGGTAAATAATAGCGATCAGATGGATGGGTGGCACGCAGTTCGTTAG
This sequence comes from Colocasia esculenta, assembly GCA_014218235.1. Taxonomy (NCBI): domain Eukaryota; kingdom Viridiplantae; phylum Streptophyta; class Magnoliopsida; order Alismatales; family Araceae; genus Colocasia; species Colocasia esculenta. The sequence continues at coordinate 57,765,882 of CM024759.1, read as the reverse complement.
TTTAAATTGGATTTCCTGTTCTTGCGTCGACATGAGGGATCCCTACAACAAACGTCATGTTTATAGGGCGGGGTAATTTTTAAATCTTTACATCGTATATGCCAGCCACATGGGGTGTTCTGATCAGTTCTTCTTTCCTCTCTCTCTCTCTTCTCTCTCCCTCTCCGGGGTAAACTTGTCAGCCACATTTCAAGGAAGGTGATAGATATCCTGAAAGCATATACAGGGTAATTTTCAACTCGATTCATCTCAATTTCTGCACATATCTACTGAGGTGCATTAGTGTTGTCCTCCGTTTTTAACTTCCTTGTTCCCTAAGAAGTGGGTCATTCCTTTGATTTATGATTAGTTTTTGGGGTGGGGAAAAAAACATAGAACAACTATTGATTTAATGTTTGTCTGCACTCTGCAGGATGAGTTATCGAATGAAGAGTGGTTATTAGTACTGAACTGAAGAACCTATTCAAGATACCTTGAGGTGTGTAAGGCTGGCTGGCTGTTGAGGTATAAATCTGCCCCACGACTTGTCTTCTTGAGTGATGCAAAATCTTTCTAATTATTCATCTTTATTTTTTGTTTCTTCCTTGTTATATATGTTCCCATAGAAACATGATAGAGTACCCTGTTCAAATTTCAAGCTTTATGTATTATAATTTGACAAATAGACATCTGTGGGCAGTTCCTTTCCGATCACAGGCTAACAAAACCAGCACAAGGACAGGTTTTCTGATCAAGATGTCTTAAGTGATACGTTTTTATGTAGTATGTCTCATACAGTTGATATGGATGTGGAGGAGAGTGTATGTCTTCATACTCAAGTAGGAGATGTGAGCACTTCCAGTTCTACTGGATCCCAGTAATCTAGATAGCATGCACAATTACTCACAGAGTGCATTATCATCACAGAACCTTCTGGAATTCTGAATACTTCAAATTAGAGCATGTTTTCAGCTAGTTAGTAGTTATTGACCTGATACCCAAGGCCGCCTTTTTACAATTCAAATATTTCCAATGCTGGTTGACATACATACTGTTTTAGAAAACGGTTGGTAAGTGTGCAGTTTTAGAGGTTCTTAGTTTGTGAAAAGAATCAGTTTCAGAGGTTCTTACCATGTGTCATATCTTCCATAGTTTGAAAATATGTTTGGGATGATTGACTAGTCATTGTTAGTTATTGGTTGACTGTTCATTTCCTTCTTTATTTTTGAGAAATCTATAACAAGTTTTCTGTGTGGTTCTATATGTGTGATTTTTTTGTTGGTTTACTTTCCAAAGGAGCTTTTTGCAGATGCAGGAATTCTTGCCATTGAGCATGCTGATTTTGATGGGATTGAACGGCTTGCTTTGGTAACTGGTGGTGAAACTGCATCCACTTTTGATGAAGAAAGCTTTCATTTTTGCCCAAGATGCAAAATTGGTACTTTAAGAACAAGCTGATGAAGAAAGCTTTCATTTTTGCAATAGGGAGTTGATTCTGTTAGGATTTGTTTGCTTAGGAAGGTGCATGTATTTGCCTTTCACTTGCTGCATTTGATTTTTCAACAGTGCTCACTTTTCTTGATCCAATGAAACTAGCACTTTTAGTTTTCAAATTTTACATGCAGATGGCAGAAATTGTCACCCTCCATCAATCATATAGGCACTTGATTTTTTATTTTTTAGAATTTTTCATTGTATTTAAAGAAGTAATTAAGTTATAAATAGGATCTAGATTCAGATATGGATCTAAAATGTTGTGTTGAGTGTATTTGGTTTTTAAAATTTTTAGAATTTTTTTATATTTAATGAAACAATTAAGTTACATGTTGTATTCAGATCTAGATCTAGATCTAGATTCAAAATGTTGCGTTTAATGTACTTGATTTTTTTTTATTTTTTTCACAATTTTTTATATTTAAAGAAGCAATTTATAAGTTATAGATAAGATATGGATCCAAATCGGGAATCAAAATGTTTTGTTTAATGTATGTGATTTTTAATTTTTTTCAAAATTTTCTATTATATTAAAAAAAGTAATTTATAAATTATAGATTAGATATGGACCCAAATCGGGATTTTAAATGTTGTTGTTGAGTGTATTTTAATTTTAAAGATTTTTTAGAATATCATGTTTAACCAGATTTTGTATGTTGTTAATATAACCAAGTTGATTTTTTATTTTTATAAAAATTTTTAGTATATTTAAGACAAACAACGCATTATAATATAACAGGTTGACCCGGGTCTAAAATTGAATCCAAAAATATCATATAAATAGTCATACCCAATAAGAGGATCCGAACTAGTCTATGAGGGTTTGGGCTTGATGGACCTCTATTCTATGAACATCGCCCTAATTCTTAAAGCTATGTTTATGTTGTGTCAAGAGGGGGCGGGCATTTGGCCAAAACTTGTCAAAGAAAAATACTGCAGAAGAGGTTCATTGGACTCCATGTTTAAATCAGTACCTAAATCTGAATTTTGGAAGAGATTGACTGTGGAATACAAGAAACACAAAATTAGTATTGGATGGATTCCTGGGAATGGAAACTTCATCAATTTGTGGGAAGGTAATTGGTGTTTTGGCAAAAGCTTGAACAAGTGGCCATGAGTGTCACGCCCCTCCAATTTAGCAGCGGAATAAATCGGAGGGAGACGCGAACAACGAGTATGGTAACGACAATTGCGCATACTTTCGCAAACATCAGAGCATCTAATGAACAATAATTGAAATAACTCTTCATTTCATTATAAAATCACTAAGACTATTACAACCACTAATTCGGAGCCAATACATAAGGCTCAATGACATCATTACATTGAAAAGAAATCTAAAGCAATAACTACTAGACTCCAATTGTACTAGGGTAACTTTGTCATTTGACTCCAGGTCACTCATCACTCTGGTCTTGTCCCATTGGTACGTATAACGTCATTGTCTGACTTACCTGAGACACATTAACAAATAACGAAGGGTGAGCGATAACGCCCAGTAGGACTTAAATCTCAGGCTCAAGCAGGCTTTAAATAATTAATGCATTAAATGGCAGAGTAACTAATGATAGAGAGAGTCATGTAAGGTCGAGAAAGTAATAGCACAAGTAACATGGTTCAAATAGCAGATGAATCAAATATAGCACGATGACTAAAGTCAAGTCACGATAGAAAACGATAACAACAATAGCCAGTAACGATATTGTCCAGAATAGCAAGAGGCATGTATAGCAAGAAGAGTGGATAGTAGATGGTCATGTAACGAGTAAATTGCACTTTGATTGATTCTCATCAATCGAAATAGTATAGCATTGTTGATTAACTTTCGTCAATCGAAATAGTAATGGCACTTTGAATGTGATCAAGTCACGATAGAACGCAATAACTAAAGATAGCAAGTATCAAGTAGAGCAAGCAGAGTGTGTAACGAGATAGTGTGTAACGAGATAGCGTGTATGGTTGCACAACGGTGCACTGGTAGAGTACGACAATAGTCACTTTGGGACAGTAGCCATTTCACGATAGTACATTACGTCTGAACTCCTCAGACTAATGTATAACAGTTTGTGATAGCACAGTAATATCACAGCACGTCTGAACTCCTCAGACTAAAAGGATAGTAGTCAGATGTCTAGCCAAGATAGTATAGTCAGAACCGGTGCAATGCAGAACACCGTCAATAGCCCCTACAGGTATTTTCGGGTGGCTCTCTGCCCCCAGGACTAGATTGGAGCCCCTCGGACACTCTCCGTGCCCCGCACAGTATGCATTATAGCGCTAGACAGTCATGAAATGGTACAAACGATAGGAGCCACAACAGCTCAATGAGTCTCAAGAGAGTACTAGATGAATAGACGAGAGAGACGAGATAGTAGAGTGAACGTGAATAGACGAGAGAGTACAGTATAGATGAGATTCTATGGTCATTGCACATGAAACGTCGAGTAACGAGCGATAGTAACAGTTGCACAACACAGGTGTAAGGTATTGGCAGTCAGGTGGAACTCACGATCTTTCCGCTGGCCTCGTTATGCACAGGTCCAGAGGTTCGGCGTGATTCAAGATAAGAACGAGAGCAACTAAGGCCGTTTGGATCTTGCTGATCCCTAGAGTGTATCATAGGTGTTAGGGTACAACCGGCTCGTCGACCATGTGGGAATCCATGATCAGAGGAGACTTATGGAGGCCTTGTGTAAGAGTTCACTAGTCCGACAAAAGGAATATCCGACGGAGAGTTCACCACAAGCCAAGTAAAGTGTGTGTATAAAACAGGTGCTCGACGTTCTAGAGGAATTCTAGAACAGTGGAGCGTTGAGATCGGTGTTTCAAAACAACGCAAAAATCGAGGACAAGTTCATTTACAAGTAAGGCAATTCAATTGCATAAATTACCAGACGTATTATGTCACATGTTCATGCCAATTAAGCCATATTTGGATGGTTTCAAGTGTGTGCATGTGTCATGAAATTGTAGATAGAAAAGATGTCGTGAATATGTATTTTAAATCATTCAATGTAGCTCCATTCTTTTTAAAACAAGTTTTTTTTCTGGGGGTATAACTGTAAGAAGGCGTAAGAATTATTTAGAAAGCGACAGAAATTATTTTTATGGACTTTCATCAAAAAAACTGAGAAGGCGACATAGGCCAATGAGGATGGCGACAGGGGTAGGCAGATCGCGACATGGGTACTGTCGCGACGGCCTGGTGAACGCGACAGGGGCAGGAAAGGGTCGCGACAGGACTTGCGAATCAGGTACTGGGAACGCGACAACACACCTGTCGCCTTCGTGGTCGCGACGGGTGGCCTGTCGTATTCGGACCCCAGAAAGCGACATGTCGAGGCGTCGCCTTCTGGTTGTCTGCGCCTGACTCTGACAGGAGTCAGACCAGACATTGGATTGCGGACCAAGGATTTCAATTTTTGATATAGGGTTGTTCAGAAAATCATAACTAATTGTATACACGATGAAAAAATCATGAAACCAGTTGCAAATTAAACTAGACATGTAAGGGTACTTCCAGTAAATAGAAATTAGAGAGAGAGCATGGTTCATACAGGGTTTGAACATGAGCAAGAACAAGTTATTCAGAACATGACACAGAGAGAAAGATCGGTTAAATTCGATCAACATGCTCGATGAAATTTAGGGCTTTTAGGGGCAAAAGATGCCTAACATACATCAGTCCATACAGTAAAAATCTTGTGGCATGGGGTTGAGTACACCAGGAGATCAAGAGTTAAGAAGAGGGTTCGGGGTCATGTAAGTTGCAGAACTTCTAAATTCAAGAAGGAAATATTGGCTCGATGGAAAATTATAAAACTTGAGGGTTTTGTTCCTGATGCATGGAACAATCTACAGACGAAATATTAGGATTTTTCTTGTGAGAATGCCTACCTTTGACTCGATTTGTCTTCTAGGGCTTAGAACTCCAAGAACGAGGAAGAAGCTTCAAGAACTCCTTCTCCCCACGAGATCCTCTCCTCCTTGGCCTCTTATCCACGTCTAGGAACCTTTGGCAACGAGCTAGGGTCGGCCAAGAGGGTTTAAGAGGTGTATTTATGCTAGTTATGTTTCTAATTCCTAATAGTACTCTAACTCCTATTAAATTCCGAATTTCCTCCTTTCCTAACCTCCTCCCAAGCTTTCCCCTTCCTATTTGGGTTAGGATGGAAGAAAAATTCGTGTCCAACCTATTAGGGTAGGTTTAGGAATCCAATTCTAACTCAACCTTCTTATTTAATGCATTAAATACCCCTTTTCTATTTAGGTAATAATTTAGTTACGAATTTAGGGTATTTTCCCATTATTCTTATTTTTAAAATCCTTATTTTGGCCCACTAATTTCTAATGGGTCTATTTAACCAAGCCCATTATTTATTGGAATTTATCTTATAGGTTTTCCCTTTTTAATTAGGGAATAATAGAGTTATGATTTTTATTGCATTTTCTTATTTGAATTTATTCGTGGGCTATAAGAGGTCCATTGGTCCAAACCCAATAATGGTTATTCATTTCATGATGTTGAAAGTCTCTCTGACATGTTCGATTGTTTTATGGGCTCGTTATCTTTCCGTGTTAACGGTTTTCCGACTTAGTTTGCTAATTTGGATAATTGGTCATGTTGTGACATACGCTTGGCCAATGGATTTTTCATTGCACGAATTTCTACGTGGAACACATAGGAATAATGTCTGGGATTGATTTATAATTTTTAAGGAATTTTCCGTTGGGTTATTGTACATATGATAATGGTACGCATGTTTCTATTATTTCGATTTAAAGAAATTATTATTTCGAATTTTTAAGTATTAAAATTTCTGGGTTGCTACAATGAGAGTTTAACTTCTGTGAGATGCAGGATGAAACTAAACTCACCTACCTCTTGGATGGAGCAGAAAGTTGGAATGTGGAAAAAATAAGGAGTATCTTCCCAAGACAACTCGCAAAGAATGTAGACGGTTGCCCTACTCTAAATGCAAATTGACCAGACGAGAGGTTGTGGATTTATAGCAAACATGGTAGTCTTTCAACTCATAATGCCTATAATTGGATATGAGCTGCCCAAAGCTCCTCAAATAATATTCCTTCAGTGGATTGGGGAAAAATCTGGAAGTGGCCGGTTCCCAACAGAATTAGATTGCTCCTATGGAAGATTGCTTGCAGAAGAATTCTTACAAAGGCTTACCTTATTCATTGTAATATTCAGATCACAGCTACATGCCATAGGTGTTGGAAGGAAAAAGAAGATTTAAATCATGCTCCCATTGCCTGCTCATCAACTGCCTAAGTTTGGAAGGAGATTGCAAATCAATTGCAATGGTCAAGCTCACCTCAAGACCTTGCCAGTCTCTGGGGAGAAATAGAAAAACTCCAAGGTAACAACCTCTTTTCTCTTTTCAGCAGATCAGTAGTGGGTTTTACTTGTGATGCAGTTTGGAGAGAAAGAAATGAAAGTCTCTTCAAAAGTGAGCAGAAGTTTTTAAAGCAAAAAGTGATGGTATCATTCAAAAGGCAATAAGTTTCTTGAATGGAAACTGGGACAGATTAGGGGACGCCAGAATTGTGAATGGCAATCAAAAGGAATTACTTGCACTCTGGGGTCTTTATAATAAATGTCACACCAAGAAGCCTAAGGAGATAAAATCTCAATGGTCCAAACCAAAAAGAGATTGGTGCAAAGACAACTTTGATGGGGCTCGTAAGCAAAATAAGGAAGGCGGAGCCGGTTACATTATCATAAATTAACTCGGTTGGTTCTTGTATACAGGCAAGAGCTATTTTCTTAGAATTTACCTCTGTCATCAAGGCAGAAGCAATAGCTGCTCTGTTGTGTGTCTGCAAACGAGTCGAGTCGAGCCGAGTATTATACTACTCAAGCTCTGCTCGTTAATTTTAATCGAGCTTGAGCTTTATCGAGTATTGAAAATGATTGTTCAAGCTTGGTTCGTTTAAATACTCTCGAGTTTGAGCTCTTAACGGGTATCTTAACGAGTCCAATTGAATTTGCGAGTTATATATATGTATATATATCCATATATGTATATATATAAGCCTAATTCAATTTACAAGTAAAAACCTAATTGTTTATAAGACCCAATTTTATCTTATTTCAAGGTCATACCCCAAGATCCTTCATAGGTTACTTGTTTAATTAGTTTAGTATAATGTTTAAAATATTTAACAACTATATTTGTAATTGTTTAATTAAAAAATTAAACGAATTTGTTTACGAGCTTAAACAAGTCGAGTAGACATTTGCTCATACTCGGCTCGTTTATGAAATGAGCTTAAATTTTGTTTGAGTTTGACTCGTTTACTGTACTAAAGAAGCCGAATTCGAGTAACATCCGAGTCAAATTTGAGCTACTTGTCGAGTGTATTAGTTCGTCTACAACCATTCCTTTCATAATTTGTGTATTTACACACTCATATTTAATCTTTTACAATTTAGTATTCATAAGTATTTCGTACCTTAATAAAAATTCTTTAAAAATAATAAATATTAATATTTTCATATTTATAATAAGAAATTAATATAATCTGAGTATATTAACGAGTAACTAATCGAGTATTTTAACGAGCATATTATTGAGTATCTTAACGAGCTGTTCGCGAACGTATTCGAGTCGAGCATATCTCTGTTCAAGCTCGACTCATTTATGAATCGAGCTTATATTTTTGTTCAAGCTCAGCTCGTTTATCTAATAAACGAGCCGAGTTGAGTTTTTATCGAGCCGAGTTTCGAGCTACTTCTCGAGTGTATTGGTTCGTTTGCAACCCTTGGAGAGAAAGAAATGAGAGTCTCTTCAAAAGTGAGCAAAAGTTTTTTAAAGCAAAAAGTGATGGTATCATTCAAAAGGCAGTATGTTTCTTGAATGCAAACTGGGACAGATTAGGGGACGCCAGAATTGTGAATGGCAATCAAAAGGAATTACTTGTGCTGTGCGGTCTTTATAATAAATGTCACACTAAGAAGCCTAAGGAGATAAAATCTCAATGGTCCAAACCAAAAAGAGATTGGTGCAAAGGCAACTTTGATGGGGCTCGTAAGCAAAATAAGGAAGGCAGAGCCGGTTACATTATCAGAAACTCGGTTGGTACTTGTATACAGACAAGAGCTATTTTCTTAGAATTTACCTCCGTCATCAAGGCAGAAGCAATAGCTGCTTTGCTATGTGTCAAGAAAACTGTGGAGATGAAAGAAAGAATCAATTGTATCAAGTTTTGGTTAGCAGGGGATAACAAACAGGTCATTGAAGCAATCAACAAGAGAAGGTTTGAAACTATCTCTGAAATCAAATTTATAATTGCAAAAATACAACAATATTGGCACAATGGGAGGAGATCAGAGTTACTCACATTGATAGAATGGCAAACAAGACAGAAAATTGGCAGGCTAAAAAAGCGTACGCAGTTAAGTTCTCCATCAACTGGGGATTGGATGTTCCTTTTGAGCTGTCTTAGATCTGTGATCAAGATTCCATCGAGTCTGCTGTCTGGCAACCACCTTGATCTCGTCGGTAGGGATTCACTTTTTGTTGAAACCTCTCGTGTTTGTTTTATTTTTGCTTATTGTATTAGTTTGTACACTTTTCTTTTTTCCGGGGGCAGTGTTTCTGCTCCTTTCCAACTACCCAAAAAAAAACAAAGTACAAGTACTGGGTTGCTTCATTTTTGACGCAGTATTGGCCCATGCATAAACAAATTGTTCTCACTTTTTTTTGGTCCCTTTTTATCAGTATATAGTACGCTTCTTTGTTTATGAGATTCCTGCTCTTATTATCTTATCCAAAGTTTTAAAAGAGAGACGCACAATCAAATTTTATTCACTATGATTAGTTGGCATGCATTTGATCTTAAAGTACGCTATGCTTGTACTTTTTGCCTCCATTATCAACTTGGCAACAAAGAGGTTTAATTTTGGGATATTAATATGTGCAAAAGAAAACAGATACAATTTAAGTGCGAATATGAATATCTATAGATAATGGTTATGTCCTTATTTTTATCCTGAAAATAAAAGTTCTATCTTTATCATTATACTAGCTAGTCTTGTTATATACTCGGAATTAACGAAGATTTGAATAATCTTATAATCTAAGTTTGTTTTTAGTTTTTTAGTCTTCATGACATTTTGTAATTAACTTTTTCTTCTAAGTAAGTGAGGGTAGGGTTTTAAACCTTGATCTTAAGATGTATGTTAGAAAGTCTTAGAACCACTCCTTCGACTTGTGCAACTTCACTATCTAGTCTTCAAGTCAAGAATGGTAGGTACTCTTACAAGTGCGTGCTTTTCAGAGATTACAAACAAATTATAAAGGAGATTAAAGGATCCTTGACAAAACATATTTCTAAAGAAGGTTAATGATGTTTAAGGTTATATAGACTAAAAATTAATAGCAAAGGATTACATAGATTAAAAACTTAAAAAAATTCCTGTAGTTCAACACACTTTTTTTTTAAAGATCCTCTCAATACTATGCAGAGTCAGTACCCGATTGTGAGGCAATGCAATGTTCATTCATCCAATCGCTCATGCGATATCCATTACCGGGGACGTTCACTCTTAGGTGCTTCCCTATTTGAAGGCAGATCTATGGCTTTCGGATGAGTAAGCCAGGAAGATAACGAGGGAATCCACCACCGGGCGTTGCGGCTGAGAACTTGGGCGAGGAGGAGATACTTCCTAATTTTAGAGGCCTTCTCAGACGCACGAGGGAAGGAGGACAATATGTCAAAGGGTTTCTCTATTTTACGTCGCACTTGTGCACTTAGACCAGGGGCTCGGATAGAACTTAAGCCTTTGACTAGATTGGCTTGGAAACAGGTGATCTAATTAATTGATGGGCAGTGTCAGGTTATTTTCTCCATAATTTAGGAGCTAGAAGTTATGGTACTGGCTTAATAATCAAATGATATGTTTGATACTCAAATTGATCGGATTACTTGTCTTGACAATACACTCAGAATCTTAACCAAACGCGTTTTTTTTCCTGCTTTGGCTTTCCAAGCCCACCAAAGTAGAACATGGACTGAAAACCTTCCCCACAATTGCCTGTTGTTGTTACCCAGAAGGACAGGATAGAAGAAGGTATTGGTATAAGTAGGAAATGCGATCAACTGATTCGTGTTTTCTAGCACCCAGATCCAGATTTCAGCGGCCGAAATCGAGGTAGGAAATCCAATTATGAGAGATTTTCCCAACTTAAAAGGCCTGGCCAATTACACTAGATAGCTTTCATGTTCAAGGTACATGTAACCATACAAGAATGAGCAGTACGCATGCCAGAAACTACATCGGAGCTATGGAACAGAGGAATTACAATAAGGCACTCACAGATACATCTAAGGCATGGAACAAAGGCATTCTGAAATCCCGGCCGGTGTCTTATAAATACCTTGAGAACTCGAGGCACCGCAGGTTGGTTAACTTGAGTAAAACCTCAGGTAAACTTTCGACATGCGTGCAACGACGCAACAGCAGAGTCTGCAGGTAATACATATTGGAGACTGTGTCGGGCAGTTTTGAAATACAAGTGCCACTGAGATCGAGATAGCGAAGGTGCTTCAAGTCCCCAATGGAGTCCGGCAGTTCCAATATATGCTGACCACTCAAGACCAATGTCCGCAGGCCCTTCAACTTTGGAAGTAGTGTGCTCGGAAACTGCAGCACCTCGCTCACACTGAACAAGTGTAATGTTCTCAATCCCCCAGGCACCAGATTCGGCATAGATCGCAACACCGCTGGTATATCGTGGTACATAGATGCTACTGATAAATGGCGAGTATACGAGTGGTCTTCTAATGCTACCTCCCTCCCTGCTCTCCAGAATTCACCTTTTGAGATGAACTGTGCCAGATCATGAATGAGGTCGTGCATCACAAAGATTGTTGGATTTTTTGTGTCATAGTACTGAAAGAAGGACCTCTGCATCAACTCGTCGACGTATTCCGCCCCTACGTCTTCTACTTCTGTTCTCCGTCTGTTGTGTATGAATCCCTGTGCCATCCACAGGAGAACTAGATCATCCTTCTCAAACCTGAAATCTTTGGGGAACAAGCAGCAATACACGAAGCACCGCTTCAGATGAGGTGGCAAATGAATATAGCTCAACCTTAGAGCAGGAAGGATCTCTTTGTCTTGTTCAGGTAAATCCCATATCTCACTTTCATACACTTCTTCCCAGCTTTCAGGTTCAGATTTGTAGCTTAACATACTTCCTAGTGCTTTGGCTGCAAGGGGCAAACCTTTACATTTGTCGGAGATCTTCCTGCCTACTACTTCAAATTCCTCATATTCTCCAGGATCCAGTACACGGAATGCAAATACTTTGAATACTGCCCAGCAGTCGTCAAGAGACAGGCATTCCAATTTATGGAATGGCACAGTCTGCATCATCGTAGCAACCTTTTCGGACCGTGTAGTGGTTAAAACCACACCGCCCTTCCCACCATAGGTGAGAGGGGTCCGTAGTGCCTCCCACAGAGCTCTATCCTCGTTCCACACATCGTCTAGGACAAGTAGGAACCTTTTGTCTTTCAAAGTGTCTACCAGTCTCCTCTGGATTGGATCCAATTCCCTGAGATCACATGTGATGCTAGTAAAAGCCTCTAAGATCTTCCTGGTCAACTGAACCACATCGGCATAATCATCGGACACGCAGACCCAACCCTTAAGCTCGAATCGCTCACAGACGGCTCGATCGTTGTAGACATGCCGAACAAGAGTAGTCTTGCCAACTCCTCCCATCCCAACCACGGATATGACAGAGAGATCTTTACTGCTGCATTCATCCGGAAGCAGCAAGCTGTTGATCCTCTCCACGTCCGCCTCTCGACCTTTGAAGATCTCTGTGCTGTCGAGAAGGGAGCTAGTATCGAGACGCCTTCTGGAGCCCTCGCGCACCCTTTTGCCGTCATCCTCTCTAAGATGGAGGGCTTCACGGTCCCTTGCTATCTCGTCAAATCTCTTTATAATCTCCCCAACTCGGCTCGCTATTTTGCCCCTAAACACAACGTCCAGATCCGAAGAAGAAGGGATGATGGTAGAGCCACCCACCTGCTCAGCAATTTGCCTTTCACCAGTAGGATCTGGCAACTCTTCATCGCTGTCCCTGGATTGGGCTTTGTCTCGGAGAAGTTCATGTTCGTGCACGTCCAGCACCTCGTCGGCGTCGTAGGCGACGACCCTGAGTTCGCGCAGCCAAAGGCGCACGGACTCGTCAGAGATCTCCCTCTCCTCTGCGTCATGTAGGACAGCTTCAATCCTCTGCAGCGTCCGTTTCAGTGCCTCGGGATCCCATCGAGGACTGGATGCCAATGGTGGCGCCGACGTCGACGATGACGAGCTCTCAGACCTCTGTGTCCATTCGCAGAGCTTCAGGAACCTCTGACTGATGTTGGAGAAGAAAGTAGTGGCCTTGGCCATCTGCTGTCCGAGGTGGGAGAAGGAGGGAGAGACCAGGGAGGGGGATGATGAGAGAAAGAAAACGGAGAAGACCCAAGAGCTCTGGGCAAGGCCAAGTCAACCACCATACCGACATTTTTTTTTCTTTTCTTTTTTTCGTTCGACAGTGGGGTCCGAGGTATTATGCCCGGCGAATATAATAACGACCTTTTATACGAGTTGCATTTAAGTTGTGCTTGAAAACAAGTTTGAACTACTTTTCGTCGTATAAAATTTCTGGCAACACAAAATCCGAATCAAGTGTTCCTTGTGGCGTATGGATTTATGCAAACGCCGATTTTAGGAGGAGGAGAGAGATCAAGAGAATAAATTTTCTCTCTCTACTGCGACTTAAGTGAGTTGGAGTCCACTTTTGGGAAACCGATAGAGTTGACGATGTCAAAGTCGACGTAGCTCTTTATAATATAGAGTTGGGCTTCTTCTTTATCTTAAACAAAAAAAAAAAGAGGATGCCCTATTTTTGCGTTGCTGGCATGAGAGACGAGATGAAAATCTCGTCGGCGTGCGACGTGCAAGCGTAATCAACTTTTGCTAATTTTAACTTTTTTGCGAGTGTTACCTAATGCTGTCTTAATTCATATCATGAAGGTGACACCCACTCTCATTGGACCGTCATATTAAAGTGATGGGCACCCAATGAGGGGGAGGGGGGATGCACACACATCACCTTCTCTATGATGTGTAATAAGATTTTTTTTAATTATTTGTATTTTAAAAAAATGGAATAGAACTATGGACAATGGGGGTTAAGAAATGTTTATTATTATACAGATACAAAGAAATTTCTTATACATAAGATAATTTATAAATCTATAACATTTCAACTCTAATATAGAATAATACAAATGATTTCTAATAGAAAAATTATTTATACACTCTTGAAATCTTTCATATTTAGGTCGCATTTGAGAACAAGTTTGGGCCGATTTTCGCGCTCTAAAATCTCTCATGAAACAAAAGCGGAACCAACTGTTCCATGCAGCACATGGGCTTCCGCTCTAAGCGATTTTTGGAGGAGGAGAGACATGGAGAGAATAAATTTTCTCACCCTACTTTTACGGAAACAAGCTCAGTGCCGCTTTTCACTGAAATCAGCACAGGCGACGAAATGTGTTCTCCTTTGTGCCTAATGGGTGAGGCGAATGGACATTTATTATTATTATTATTATTTATTTTTAAGCTTTGCGGCACGTTCTCTGCTTCCGCATAGACAACGAGCTGGAAATCTTATCGCTGTGTGGCGCGACATGCAAAATCGAATTTTGTCGATTTCACATTTTTGGCAAGCATTATCAAATATTGCCTTAATAACATATCCTCTAAATTTGTCTATTAAATTGTGTACTCCTCAACTTGAAGAAAAGCATTGTTTTATACCCATGTGATTAGTTTGTCATTAGAATTTCAGAGATATTCAATCAATAGACAGATGGAATTGTTAAAATAAAGATAGAAATTGAAATGCCCCTAAATGAGAGGGAGAGAGAGATATAGAGTGAGAAAGGGAGTGCAAGAGAACTTCTCCTCCCACTCTAGTGGTGAGAGGGGAGAGAGAGAGGGGGGTTACTGAGGCCCCCACTTGTTTGACTGAGACAAACTGAGGCCACTCCTTTCTCGAGAATCCTTGACCGACATCATCCTTCCTGTAGAACCCCTTGCCCAGAGCCACCTTTGACATTATGCTATTGGTCATGTCGACTGCCTTCTCGCTCAAATTCATCAGGACAGCAGAGAAGGTGGTCATTGTTGACCACGTGGCAAGCCTAGAGGGAGGGTGAATGCATTGCAAAAATAATTCCTTCTTAAAAATATCTGACAAAGATAACTTCAAGAACACTAAATAGAGGTTAGAGTAGTAAGTAGCGGAAATAGGAACATAAGCAATCACACACATGCAAGAGAATTTTTATCCTAGTTCGGCCCTCCTCTCAGTAGGAATCCTACGTCTAGTCCTCAAGAAACTACTTGGGATTCCACTAATCAAGGGTAAAGTCCGCCTTATGGACACTTACACATCCAACATATGTTGGCCTTCGCTTCAATCCACGAAGAGGCAATGAACCACCTGTACAACAGGTCTTCCCTTCTACCAAGGGATACAACTGCTTGCTCAGTGAGCCTTCTATTCGACATGAAGAAGTACAAACCTGTAAGAATGATTTTACAGAAAGCACCTAGACCAAACTTGCATAAAAGAATTAAGAGCTTGATTTGAGGCACAATCTGAGGGTGTAGAAAGAACACACACAAGAACAACCCTCTAGACTTTTACAATTTCTCCTGCAGACAAGAAATGAGCTGAGGCTTCAAGGAGAGAGCAAGTCATGAGGAGTACGAATGCCAATGACTCTATCTTTCACATTCAAGTTTGTTCATCATTGGTGTATTTTCGTGGGTTCACTCCTTGTCATCTATGATACCAATGTGCTTCTATTTAACTTCTCTTCAGGGAAAATATCCGTTGAGATGTCCATTATATCTCATTTCTTGTTGCTCGTTTCCATGCGGCCATAATAGGTCTAACATTGTAAGACTGTGTGACTACCAGAAAATTGCATGCATTAAATGCTTGGATACAGAGTGTAACACCCCAACGCGAAATATCGGAGCAAGCTACAGTTAAATATATAGTATAGAGCGTAAAATACATCAATCCATTGCACAATTTGGAATAATGCCAAATGAACCAACTTTATTGATAATTTCACTATTCACTATTACATTTGCTAATTCAGAGCCAAAACTATGGGCCTAGAATACTTTATTCAAATAAGAGCAAACTAACTATCTAACTAAATACTAAGATAACTGGACGACAACACATCAGTTCACTCTTGTATCTGCTCGTCCCCATCCTCATGAGTGTGGTATTCTTCATCAGTCTCACATGAAACACATATAATAAATTGCGCAGGATGAGCGATAACACCTAATAGGACTTAATATCTCGAAAACATGCAAGTTTTAAATGATTAATATCTTGAATAGTAGGATAACTAGAGAGAAAGATCAAGTATACTCGAGAGAATAATAACACATGATAGCAAGAGATCAATAGTACTTTTCAAAAGAATATAGCACAACTAGTGTAACGGCCCCGATGCCCAGACCCCCAGCCCCCACCAAGAATCCGAATGCCAGCACCACCGCCCACGGGCCTGAAGACCCAGAAAAGCTAACAGACTAGTCTAACAAGATATGTAATAGAATTAAATGACGATAACAGGCACTAAAAATAGACTAATAGGTGAACGAAAAGCGTCCAACACAAAGTACGAGTCTAGTACAGTCCCAAGTAACAAGTTCAAGTGCAGAAATAAAGGAGATAACAGATCTCTTAGGGGAATACCCCGAGGGTGACGAAACAAGTGCACGGAAACATTGCTCACGGAAGACGCCGTCTACTCACTACAACAAATTGGGGCTATACCCACAGAATTTACCTACAGTAGGGTAATACGTAGGTACATACCACAATTATACATGCTAAATCCGTTCGTTGCAAGGTTATGCACGCGCTTTTTTTAGCCATATGTAAATATGTATATATAGTTACGTTTTTTCCAAATCGTGAGAGAATATATTTATGTTAGCCATAGTTTATTAAAAAGTGTAACAAAAAGATATATACACCTATAGAAATCTACCAACTATAGGTATTGGTCTATTCATAACATCTTAAAAAAATTGAAACCGTGAGTGTATAGTTGCGGCGCCAACACATTTTCCTTGCGCGGGAATAAAAAACGTGGGATATTTAGAGTTCTCCTTGGGTGGATACCTTTTTCTGCCATTGTCGATGCATGCCCTCGGCCACCATCGTCATCGTCCTACTCGACCACGCCCTCGCCCGCCACCGTCGTCATCCACGCGGAGCACATGCAGATCAAGGAGGTGGAGTTCATGAAGAGCAATGTCTGGGCGCAGAACTACCTCTAGGACGAGAGCTCTGAGTTCGCCATCCTCAGTCGGTCCGGCAAGTCATCCCTCATCAATGCCCTCATCTGCAAGAAGGAGGTCACATTGAGGTCCAAGAATCCAGGTTGTGAGCGCTTCCTCTACTCCGAGTCTTTCTCCCACAATCTCCCTTTCACAGATACGGCTTCTTTCTCCCTTCAACTCTCTCTGCCCTCCTTTCGGCCCTTGTGGATGCTTCTTCTTTCCTCTCGCTATCTTCATCCTCCCACCGGCACTCTTTCATGGACGGTTCTTCTCCCCTCTGCATCTCTATGTCCTCCTGCCAGCCCTTGTAGATGTGTTCCTAGTTGTGATTTGTTGTTCTAGGTAAATAAGGTTTTCCAGCAGGAGAACTACCTGGCGAACTAGATTCAGGTACCCGTGTGAGCGTGCTTGCTCTACTGCCATCTCTCGTTCCATCGGCATTGTCTTGATCCCTTTATTCTACTCCTTTCTCTGCTCTGATTGATCGAGCCTTGCAGGCATTGTTTAATTCGTTGCCCACGGAGGACTACAAAGACGGCGTCCTGGTTCTGGGGGGTGATGGCCGCTACTTCAATCGGGAAGCTGCACAGGTCTCCCTCTCCCCTGAGATCCCCACCTCTGGGCGTTTTTGCTCTCTGTGACTGCTCTTTCCTGTTCAAAAGTTCCAACGGCACCCAACCTGTGTTTCACATCCGTTCTTTCTTTTTTGTCTCAAGCTGTTAAGAGAATTTGATTAGGATGGCCTAAAGATTGAAATTTTGTTTGTTGGTTTTTCATGATTCTTTTTTTTTCCCTTGAAATGCAGATAATTATCAAGATTGCTGCAGGCAATGGTGTTGCGGAAATTCTCGTCGGCAGGTATGCGGATCTCTTGAAGCTTTTGAGTAAATACCACTTAGAAAAGTTGGCTGCTCTGTTACTTGCCTCACTAAGTTCATAGAGAGAAAGAATTATGTTGAATTCAAACTGTTTTAAGATACAGGACTGTGAGATTGACTGATTGGACAAGTGCATAGAATGTACTGGAAATACATGTGCTCCCATCTTTACAAAAAACAGAAGAAGATGTATGATATAACCTGATTTGTTTTCACTTAACCTTAGAGTAAGCCTGTAGAGTTTTAAGTTGACTCATCGATATGTGTTGAACATTCTTTTTTTTCTGAAAAATGCCATTACTCATGAATTAGCACCAAAGTCATGCATTTTGTTTACAGTTGTTAGAATGTCACCAAAAGACATTTTCCTGGCAAAGATACAGCTATTGGAAAATCTGAACTCCACTTCGTCCTTGTCATATTCATGTCCAAGATACAGCTGTGCAAGCTTGTCATACGATGTTACAGTCCCGTACATAGGCCATTTAATTTCAGTTTCTTATTTCCAAAGAGAAAATGAAAGTGTTAATGAATCCATTTACTAAGAGATGGGGCTTACTGTATCATTCTGATTCATTTTTGGGCTATCTGCTGAATGATTTGAAAGACGGGAAGCAAGAAAATGCACACGAAAGTATGCCATGTCAATTCAAGGAGCCTGTTAGCATAGATGAGAACAGTAAGCAATCTGTTGCCTGGCCCAAGTAGGTACATATGATACTAGCAAAATGATCCAAGGGATGATAGAGGATTAAGCTAAATGCAAGATATGATAATATCTTTGCAGGAGTCGTTCTCTCTGATAGTTATGTTTCACCTCTTAGCAGATATTGGAACCTTGTGTTACTTTTGACATGAACACGCCATTATGGCATGTGTACCCATTGGAAAATGTGGAATTGATTTGACCTCCAAGCCTGAACTAATTGACAACTTCATTTAATTAATATTGTTCTCCATTTGTTGTAATGTCTGTCATTGAATGTTTGTAATATATTGTAACCTGCTTCTAATTCTTTTCACGACTCACTTAAAACTGTCAGGGATGGTTTTATGTCAACATCTGCTGTTTCTGCAGTAATAAGGAAGCAAAAGGTATAGGCATGATGCATTATATGGTTGAATTCTTAAAGTTTCTTTCCATCTCATTAGTGTGACATTAATATTTCTGTGGTAGGCCAATGGTGGCTTTATAATGAGTGCGAGCCACAATCCTGGTGGGCCAGAATATGACTGGGGCATTAAGGTGAAAAGTTATTAAGTGACCCCTAACTTTACTGTTTGATTTTTATTGTTTATTTACCCGACATGACCGATATTATATTTTGTTAAAATTTTCAATGAATGGTAAGATCCAGTCTTAGCTAGCTAACTCATACTTGATTAATCAAAGCAAGTGAAATGGAAAGGAAATCCAGGAATATTGACAACACTCAAAGCTAGTTTCAGGCCCTAGTAATAGAAGAATTTGGCTTCTATAATTATTGATCAAACTTCTTTTTCACTATGAGTGTTTTCTGACTTTGTCCTATACGGGGACATCTTCAGTTTAATTATAGCAGTGGGCAGCCGGCACCAGAGTCCATCACTGACAAGATCTATGCAAATACACTCTCAGTAAATCCATAAACCTTCTCTGTCTTTATTTCCAATTTCTTCATTGTGTGAATTTTTAGATATCATTTTTTACTCATTCTGTATGATACTTGATGGTTATTTGTTTATTTTTCTGTTGAAATGCCCCATCCCACATCCCACCACCACCTGCATAGCCACTACTTTCATGGTGCTATAGATCAGAGAGGTTTATAGAAACTTACCCAGGATGGAGAAAGCATCTCAACCCTTTTAATATATATTATTTCTTTCATTTGGAAGCCTTAAGTGTCATGCAGAAGTGATGTACAAGCCTTATAATGGCACCACCCTGTTTGTGTTGAAAGCCATATTTATGACAAAGATGTAGTCTTTGGAGGCAAAGATGTTGCGAACCTAGTGTATGTTGCTGTATACAGCCATATTTATGATAAAGATGTTTTACCATGGGCGACCATGCAGGAGACAAAAATGTCCACCCTAGCTTGCAGTAGACATGAATGTCAGCTGAATTTTGGCTGTTTGTTGCACAAAATCATTTTGAAATTTAGCATATGGTTATATTATTTGAAGGTTATATACTCAATTTTTCTCCTTGGGGATGAGGCCAATTCTACCAATCTTGTGTTGGCCAAGATTAGCCATGGATCAGATAGGTACTCTGATTGGGTTAGTATCAGCTAACTTCACCAGCCCATGGTTGTCAGATGTCCACTTTTGATCCCACTTTGTTGAATTGAACCCTCTTTCCTCCCTGGAAATGCAAGTTTTCTAAAGCTTCCAAAATTGACCCGTGGGGAACAAAATTACTGCAATTATAATTGCTTGATCCTCAAATTAATTCTTCTATCATTTGGAATTGGACAATATAAATTTTCATTGTACGTCCATTTAATCTCAGATTGAAGCTACAAAGATTGCAGAATTTACTGGGAGAGCAAGGAGTCATAATGGTGACCTCTGAAAAGTTGAATTGGTTTTGTGTGGTCCTAGCAATGAGGTTTTCTGTAATTTCGCATATTAATGTTGCACTTCTTTACATTTTAACTTCACCTACAAGATGTGGAAAACTGTAATTTCGCATATTAATGTTGCACCTTCCTCAAAACATGAAATTGGATCCCAGGTTTCTTTTGTTTTGTTTCAATTTTGCATATTTCAGTTGTTTTTGTTTAATATTTTCTTTGAAGAATTTGATTGAAACTTTTGGACTACTTTGTTCTAGGCCAAGAATGATGGTAAGTGTGCTCCATCTCCATACGTGGATGTGCATACGATCAGTGCAGTTGAGGGACAAACCGTAGATCAAGATGTAAAGTGCATTACAGATTGTGGAGATGTAAACAAGGTATAGTAAACTGTAGATCAAGATGTAAAGTGCATTATAAATTGTGAGGTTTTTTTATTAAAATAATTATATTTTATTATTTAATTATTTAAATAATCACATTAAAAAATAATTCCCAAAATAGTCACAAAAAAATAATTCTCAAAATAGTCACCAAGTTGCCACGTTGGCAACTTGGTGACCGGGAGACTGGATGTTAATATGGGGTCGGCATTGGAAAGACATACAATGGAGTCGGCATTGCCGACTCCAAAGTCGGTATTAGGAACACCGACTTTGGAGTCGGCATTGTCATTGCCGACTCCCTTATGTTAAAAAAAAAAAAAAAAAAAACCCCGCCGCGATTCCCTGTTCTTGCTTCAGGTTTATTGCTTCCCGCCGCCATGCTCATCTTTCTCTGAACTAAAGGCGGAGAAAAAACAGGACAGAAACACAAAAGAGAAAAAAACATCTCAACTTTAGAAGTGGACATGGCTGCCAACTTTACATTAACACCAAGGCAATGGTTATCAGATATTTCAAATGTGCATCACCGTGGCTCGGCCTTGGTGGATTTTTGAATTCAGTGGAGTTGCAGGTTCTTATAGGTCTTGTGATTCAAATCAAAACACTCTATCTCAACCAGTGTTCTTCCAGCTATTTCTCTTAAACCATGGAGATGTAAGCAAGGTAAAGTGCATTATAGCTTGGGACTCCTACCAATGAATTTTTTTTTCCTGCAGGGACTTGACGACCCTGCTGAACTGTGAACTTCAGGGCCAACCTTTCTCATCTTTTTAAATTTTAAAGGTGGTTTCAATCATAAAGTGTCATGTT
This sequence comes from Colocasia esculenta, assembly GCA_014218235.1. Classification (NCBI taxonomy): domain Eukaryota; kingdom Viridiplantae; phylum Streptophyta; class Magnoliopsida; order Alismatales; family Araceae; genus Colocasia; species Colocasia esculenta. Next base: position 57,744,359 of record CM024759.1, on the reverse strand, counting down.
TTCCTGGTTAATATTCTTGGAGGAAGTTGTAGAGAATATTTGTATTGATTGTAATCATCCACTTCATGCCATTGGTCTAGAAACAATTATGTTTTTTTCTTGTCTGATTTTTCTGAAACATCAAATCTGGTAGAACCCAACTCCAGGTATTTTTGTGTTGCTCTTTTGGTGTAGACTGCCACTCAAATGACATGTCTTTGGTTGTCCTTGCAGCTTCTTGGGCAATATTTATGTACTTTGCAGCTTTTAGGAAACTCTGTGGATGTGTACCCTATTGGCAGGTGAGGTCTATCCTATCCATTCCTAGGTCTGTTTTGAGTAAAGCAGTCCATTTTTTTCTTAGAGGGCAGGATCAAATTTTGATTGTGTTTTTTGATTCTATCCATCAATTTTGAAAAATGAAACTTGGATAGGTCATCAATTTTGATTGTGTTTTTTTATTCTATCCATCAATTTTCATTGGGTTCAAAACAATTTAAACAAGTCCAACTTAAATTGTCCACATTTTGAGTTTTAAATGTGCTTGGCTTCTGCCCTTTATGATACTTCATGATGTTTAGCCCCATGTACATTAGATGAGAATTTTTCTCTCATAGCCTATTGAACATCTCTATCACTATTTCTTTATGTTTGAGATTCTATGTGGATATTAGAACTGATGCATTGCTTCAGTTACTTTTGCTTTCATATCAACCAGTTCTATTTTAATCTTTCATGTGTTTTAATCTTTCATGTGTTTTAAACCAAGGGTTCAGGAGATGATTGGAAAATACATCCCTCTCCCCATTTTAGTGGTCTATTACAGATTCTTTTTTTTTAGGCAATGCTCTATTACTAGATTTCAAAGAGGAAGATAGATAATAAGAATGTGTTGAATAGGAATATATATGTACTGTGATCGGAAGAGGTGGTATGAAATGAATGGAGGTGAAGAAAATGAATAAAGAACTGATAATTAAATATGTTGTGTAGATTGTTTGTTTCTTTCTTCACACTCTCATAATTAAATATATTTTGTAGATTTCATGTCTTGTAGTTTGAAGCAACTTCTGATGGTGCTATGGATATTGTCCCTATGGCTTTCAGCTCATCAGGGAAGCTGTTCTCTGCCCAGGTAAAATGGGCTTGATCAGACATTTTTTTGTAAATCTGACTTATCAATTTGCTAAGACTCTACATTTTTTTGAAATATCATCTGGATCCAGATTTTTGTGTGACTAAACTCTGTTTATTTTAACATTTACCTTGGGGATCACTCAAATATTTTTTCTAGTGTAATTAATTGAGTCTGCTGCTACAGGGCATTTGTTTTCTTCAGTTCGCCTATTCGTAGGGAATTAGTGGCTCAAATCAAGTTTTCTCACCCTATTTTCTTCAAGTCTGCTGCTACAGGGCATTAAGTGAGGTTGAATTTTCTTCATCTTGTACATTGATTATCTTTTATGGATATGCATTTCAATTCTAGCTGTTTGCATGGGTTACATCAATATGGGAGTGACACCCTTACTATTTTGATTAACACATGCTGATGAATTTGGGGTACTTATGCTTTGTGTTTTGAGGAGCTTTTGGATATCAATGTTGTTTTATAAGTTCTAATGATCTTTGCATTCTTTCTTTTTTGGATTGATGTACTTAGTAATGAGATATCATGTGTCCAATCTCGTGATACTAAATTTAGGCAGCTATTAGTGACATTTTAATAAAAATTTCTAATTTATGTCTCTACTCGTCCTGTGTCTTTTTATGTATTCCCCTTTTAGGTTCCAAGCAAATCAGGTGGTATTAGTTTTAGAATAGCAGTACGTCTTTTAGAATAACCTTTATCTAATATCCTATATATTTCAGTAGCAGAAGAGACCATCTCCTCTTCCAGGCTTATTAAGTGTGATATGCTACTTTGTATGTTTTTTCTTCTTTGTATGTATCTTTTTTTTTTTCTGTTTTTGAGGGTGTGTATGAGTGACTTTGTAGCTATCACCTTTAGAAGATATAGATATAAAGATAGATCTAATTGTTGGTTTTGAATAGGAAGGATATATTAACTTCAAAATAGATATAAAGACTGGTTTTCAAATAGATGCAGAACTTTCTATTACTGAGACATAGGAAAGCTCCATGGTTCACATGGATGTAGATCAAAGTTTCCTACCAATTCCTTCTGCAGTTAAGGCATCCCTCTTTGAAGGTTTTGCAACACAGAACATGCTTGATTCTGAAACTGATGTCTAGTATGGAATCCAACAGTTGCTGGAAAATAGATATGGATTTCCAGTTGATAAATCTTCTGATGCAATGAACAATGGGAGAGCATTATGTTGTCTCTCTCCACAAGGAAACTATGAACAATGGGAGTCTTTTAGAGGGAAACCCTAGAGGATGCCAACATTCTGATGCTAATAGCTAGAGTCTAATTTCATTTCTGGAGAGATCTGCTTCAGAAATGTATAACATTTTAATCAACAAACAACAGTATCCAGATGCATTGAACATTACTGATTGTCATGGACTGGATAAGGATGAAAATTTTAAATCACAGTGGCTGCTTTCTGATCAAGGAACTTATGAAATTAATGCATTTTTGTCAAATATCAAAGATAAGATGTTTGTGCTTTTTGAATGTGGATGTTTCAAGATGGATACGCCTTGGATCTAGGTCAAGCTAGCAGGCCTGGGCTGCTTTTCTTGGGTCCAAAAAGGCTAGTCTACCTGGCTCCCAAGAAAATGCCTTCTCACCTAGTCATCCACTTAAAAGATTGCCAAGAATTTGTTTTTATAAATAAGGATCCAGGATAGAGAATGTTTTTGAACACTTGGATACATAACTTTTCATCTTGTGCTTCCACTTCAAGCTAGAGTAATATTGCTGAATAGAATCAAGCCTTCATTTATTTATCTTGGACATTTTTCCATCAGGAAGGGTGCATTGGGCTTCTTCGAGGGGCAGAAATATTTGACAGCAAACAAGGGTACAAGCTCCGAACATATGTCTACTGGTGGATAAAGCAAGCAATCATCAAGGCAATAGCTAAAAAGTCCCGGATCGTTAGATTGCCGATAACTGTGAAGCTTCTTTCTGATAACATCTGGTATTATAGAAATTGTGTAGGTTAATCTTTCCTGCATACTAAAGTGAAGGAAAAAAAAACAATTTGAGTTTATTGTAGGGAAGCATGAACATAGAAGTTTTATATTATCTTTTTTTTTTCCAGCAGGTTACTTTTTCCTTCATTCCTCATCCTACAGGTGCTTCATAGTGAGAAGTTTTGTATTATCTATTTTTTTTCCTTGGAAATATGTTCTCCAATATATTTTTTTCCCTTGAGTGGACATGTGAATGTTATGGGAATGTGAACGTGAATGTGAATATTATGGATTTGAATGTTGTTTTGCTTATGTGATGTAGATGAGTGGATATGGATTTGAATTTTCTTTTAGTTATGTGGTTGTATCTGTATTACATAATATTATATGTGCATGTGTATAGCATGCATGCTTGTAGAATAAATTTTACATGTTTACAACAGATATGGACATGTATTTAGTTTATATTTGAGTGGACATGTGAATGTTATGGATGTGAATGTGAATTTGATATGATGCGCAGGCAGTCCCTATTTTACCTGGTGCAGATGATATTATGATTTTTATTAATGCTGGATATTTGAGTGGAGATGTGAATGTTATGGATCTGAATGTGAATATTATGGATTTTAATGTTGTTTTGCCTATGTGATGCAGATGAGTGGATATGGATTTGAGTTTTATTTTAGCCATGTTAATATATCTAGATTTGTATTTCATGTTTACATCAGATGTGGACAGGTATTTAGTTTATATTTTTAAAAAAAAATAAAAAATTTACACCTACGGTTTTTAATATTCATGACTAACTATCATTACATACAATATTTTCAAGCCGTAAGTATATATATTGTAATATTTATTCATTTATTTATTTATCATCTCAAAAAAATGGTATTACTACGGTTACGAAACAATCAGAATAGATGATCTCTATACTTACATTTATTTATCATCATCTCAAAAATATATTACTATGGTTATAAAACCATAAGTATAGATAGCAATACCTATGCTTTTTAGGAAATTTACCTATGATTTATATAACTCTTTACCTACGGTTAATATTTGTATGAATAACCCGATATATACCTACGATTATTTTTCTGTGGGTATAGTCTTTAGTCACGGGCGCATGCGTGTCGGATTCAAACCGTAGCGCGTTCCGTAGGTAAATGGTTTTACCTTCGGATTTGTGGCATATACCTACGGTTATTATGCGAAGCTATAGGTCATTTTTTTTGTAGTGACTATGACCCCGTCTTCTCAGCCCGCCGCGGAGGGTATTGCTGTGAAGTATCACCTATAAAGAAAATAATGAGCTTCATGAAGAAGCCTAGTAGGGACTACCAATCGCCCACTAGTTCTAACAAGCACAATATTATAAATTTATAACTAAAATTAAGCTAGTAATCTATTCTACTAACAGAGTAAGTGAGGAAGCAGAAAGTAACTACACGACCATTAGTCTAAACACGTCGGGATCGGAAACCCGTGTAAACCACGGCATTGGGATGAACCCAAGGCTGCAAACATAGACAGAGAACAACTGCTTGAACAAAGACACTAGACACAGAGAACAACTACCACTAGTCAACTGGACAGGTGCGCCAAGCGCCTTACCCTCCACCACCAGTCCATGTCTAACACCTCCCATCAAAGTGAGATGCAGAACGACAAGTACCACACAACGCCGTAGTCTTGCCAGACTACGGTCCCACTCCTGGCCCCTCTAAATGCTACTGGAGCCACGTAGAGTGAGGCAGTGAGAAGGACTAGTTGATCTGCACCAGAAAAATAACCAAACCACCTCGGCATCCCAGACTCAGCTAAGAGAGCTCTGCAAATGACTCAATGTCATTGTCCCCACCATTTTCTCCTTAGCTACTAAAGTCCTAAACTCGAGCACGCCCACCGCCTGGAGAACTCCTTCAACTGACGTGTGGCGAAGGGGCGTCCAAGTAACAGTGACAACCTCTCAACGGAGAAGCCCACAAGTGTCTAGCACCGGGTGAACGACTAGTGTAGGACTGTGTTAGGAGCAGCACAGGTGCCAAGAAACAGAGTCGCAGCAGAACAAAACTCCAAACAGGTCGTCAGTCACTCTCTATCTGAGAAGGCAACATGGTCACTATCTCTTTCTCAGAGGAGGTGACACAAGGGCTGTCGCCACTTAACGGAGACACCTGGCCTGTCGCGACCAGGGTCTAAATGCGATAGGGTAGCTATCGCGATCTGGGTCGCGACAAGGACATTGTCGCGACCACGGACAGAGGTCTGGGTGACCACCCAAGATCTCCCACAAACCCACAGGAAAACCAGGCCAGAAGGCAACGACCACCCTGTTACAACAAGAATGCAATAGGGTGTGTGTCGCTACCTAACCAGAAGGCGACGAGGCAATACGTCGCGTTCTGGGTTGCGACAAGAACCTTATTACGACTACAGACAGAGGCACCCGAGACCTCCAAAAGAATCCCCAAAATGCAAGTCCGGTGTGCACAGAGGGAGGGGAGCATGGAGAATGATGTAAACACATGCTATAGTCACAATCCACCCTCATCCACACCCATGCATGTCAAGGATATGCATCTGCAGTCCAAAAACCTCACATGCAAGCATGATATCCCTTAAACCACACCCCCAATTCTAGCACAACAAGGAACTCAACATGCATTACAACAACCTAGCATGTAGTCTATAGGCTTGGAGAAGAGGAATGGAGGCCCTAGCGTGATAGAACTAGGGGGAAGGATAGGGGTCCCTACCTCAAAATTAAGAGCCAACCCGTTGGGGTCTTCTCATGTGCATGGCCACCTCCTCCCCACTCCAAGCTCCATACTCACGCCATCCACGAGGAAGGATCGTCCTCCTACACGTTGGAGAAGATGTCATACTTCGAGGGGGAACCCACTATGCCGGAGAGAAGAGTACCACGCCGAAGAGAACATACTTCTCACCTTAACGCCTTCACACTCTCCACAGATTAAATGGCACAGAGAGGGTCGGAGAAAAGGAAAGAAGAAGAACAAAAGGGGAAGAGGAAGGCAGGTCTGATGGCCATGCCTATATAGGCCTCAGACCTGAGAACACGACAGCTTGGTGGTCGCATTCACTAATGAACGTGACAACCATCCTATCGCAATCTCAAAGTCAAGGACAAACTTGACTAACGTACCTATCATGTGTCACCCTCGCAAGCATGACATCATGAATGCGACACCTAACCTGTCGCCTTCTTCCGTCAGCGCTTGACATGTGTCCCAACTGTCCCAACAACAAGACGAGAAAACTGCATGCTGCAGTCAGAATGGTGAACGTGACGACATGCCTGCTACGTTCAAGACCAGAACACAACAACCATCTTGTCGCCTTCAGAAGATGACAACCTGATACGTCGCTACCTTCAGCAGAAGGTGGCTGACCAAGGAAAAGGATGTTACAACTATTGGCCCTTTATGTATGGCAGCAAGGTAACCTAGAGGGGGGGTGAATAGGTTTTTCTGAAATCTGAAATCAAAACGTGAACACTTAAAAGTTTGGTAAGTGTTAGTGTGATGAAGAGTGGCAGTACGGAAGCAAAAGAAGAATCACACAAAAGGACACATGAGATTTATCCTGGTTCGGCCCTTCCCACATGGAAGTCCTACGTCCAGTCTCCAAGCAAACTCTTGGGATTTCACTAACCGAAGGTACAGTCCCCCTCAAGGACACTACAACACCCTGGATACCCCACCAGGTCTTCTTCTCTTTCCCGGACAAGAAGGCAGCCCACTTCTTTTCTAGGCTCAGAAGCAAACCTACTTCTTTTACAGGTTCAAAAGTAAACCTCCTGGAACAAACCCCAGTGCGGTTCTGCTAGACTTAAACCCCCAGCTAGGTCCTGTTGGTACAAACCCCAACAAGGTTCTGCTAGACAGTAACCTCTATCTAGGTTACACACTTTATACAGTCCTACAGCTGGACAAGGGTCTTTCTTAGAAAAGAAAGAACAAGACTGAGAACTAATACAAGATGAACACTATGGACTTAGCTCACAGTCACAGACTCTCCCTCAAGATTACAATGAGCATAGGGAGAATAGAAGAGAAGAAGGCTTGAAGGCGATGAAGACTTCTGCTTAAAAGCTTCTGTAGATTTTGGCTCGAGCTCTTCTCTCTTTCTCTGAGTGTTTGTGGCGTGAAGGTTCTTCTCACAGTTGTACACTCCTTGAAGGATTTTCAGGAAGGCTCTTTTTTTTTTGTTCTTCAGTAATGCTCCATCTTTTATATGAGCAGCTTTAGAATAGATCCGTTGAAGAGATCCGTTGGAGCTCTTCTAGTCGTTGCTGATCTTTCTCTTCATTTGTCTTAATCAGACTCTGGTGGTCTTCGAGATCTGTCAGCATAGAAGAGAGTGTTAGCATAAGAGAGTGTTTATAAGATATCAGTGCATGCTACTGTGTTTCTGCTAACATTCTGAAAATAGTAGTTCATATCTATTTGACAAAACTCTGAAATATGCATGCAGCTTTTTGTCAGAAGATATTTGACTTTTCATTTAAGCGCCAAGCATATTTGAAATATAAAGGCAATCTGTGTTTGAACAGAATCCATGAAGAAATCGTTATGAGCATGACTTATGAAATCGTTATGTGAAGAGTCGTTGCTCATTTGTAAACAAATCATTGAACAAATCGATGTGATCATTTATGAAATCGTTATGCAAGCAAATCGTTATGATCTTCTAAAGAAATTGTTGTGATCAATAAAGAAATCGATGTGATCACTTATGAAATCATTATGAGATCAATTTCTTATCAAATCGTTGCGAAGGTAAATCGATGTGAGGGCAAATCGTTGCACTCACTTATCAAATCGTTATGAGATCGATTTCTTATCAAATCGTTGCGGTCACTTAAGAAATCATTATGAGACTGATTTCTTAGCACATTGTTGCATTTACTTAAAGAATCGTTATGGCTTCTAAAGAAATCGTTATAGCGCTTATAAAATCAATTAAAACCAAATCGATGTAGCGCTTATTAATTTGGCACTTAAACTGAAATCGATGTATATTGATTGAACATCGATTTTATCATTTTAGTGCGCCATATTGCATCAATGAGAGACTTAGCATTTTGTTATGAGATTGATGCGACACAGATGAAACAAAATATTTAATAACATTTAATCAACAAAGATATACTTGAAATCATCATAAGTTTTGTTATCACCAAAATACAAGGACAACTATAAAGTGGTTCAACAATCTCCCCCTTTTTGATGATGACAAAATTTATGTGAATTTTCTGATAAAAATATATAAAGCATAGAGGTTTCAGAAAATTCATACAAACTCTCCCCTTTTTTGTCACAAACCAAAAAGGAAGGTTCTTACAATTGCATTCTCTCCCCTTTTTGAAAGAAATTCTTACCATTGAGGGGTTCAACAATGATTGACATAAATGAATAACTCCCCCTTAGTTTGTGCTCCCCCTGAATGAGAGACTCCACCTAAATGAAACTTGCAAATAATTGTTAGTAATAAAGACCAATTCAATTTTTGTGACTACTCTTTCTTCAGATGTGATTTAAATGAAGAGTCTGCAGTCACTCCTGCCTTGAACATCCTTGGTTTTTGATGCTCCAAGGCTAACCTGCAAGTAAATTACTCAAAGGTAGGTACCCAAATCCTTTTGGGTCCTTGATGGTTAGATGCATGAAAATATCCTTTAGGGATCCAAACTAAGTGCCTTGTTGTGCAGGTGTTTACAGTGTGTCCTAGTTTATTGCAATGAGAACAACAATGAATATAGATTGTTTTGCTGTTCTTATTTTCTTTGTGCTGAGTTTTTAGAACGTGATTTCTGTAAACTTTTTCTTTTACAGGGGCCTTTTTCTGGGGCATCTTGGTTTCTTTTACAAATTTTGGTAGTGGATATTTTTCTTGAATCATTGTTTGTTTTCCTTTTTCTGGAGGTATGTATCCAAGTCCTTGTTTGTTATTTCCAGATTTTGATCCTTTTAAGCATAGGGCTAAAGATGTTTTCCCTTCAGTTAATTTTCTAACTGATTCTTTTAAATACATATTTTCTTCAGTTAGAGTTTTTAATTTTTCTTCTAACTCTAACTTCTCATTATTCTTGCTTTTCAAATCTTCATTTAAAAGATAATTTTTATCTTTACATTCTTTTAATTATTCTTCTAGTTGCTCCAATTCGGATTTAAGATCAGAATTGGTGTTTTCCAAGCAAGTAGAGTTGTTTTTCATATTTTTTAGTTCCTTTACAATCCCCTTATGTTTTTCATACAGTTCATTAAAGACTTCTTCTAAGTCTTCTGATTCTGACCCTGAATCTGTGCAAGAATTAAAAAATGAGTCAGAATGTACCTCATCTAGTCCCACCATAAGGGCTAGATTTACCTGCTCCTTTTCGGAATCTGAACTTGATGATTCTGAGCTTGTGACCTCATCATTTTCCCAAGCAGCTGCCATGCCTCTTCTTTTAAATTTCTTGTGCTGCTTCTTGGGCTTCTCGGTTTGACTAGTCTTCTTAAGTCTTGGACAATCTGGTCTCAGATGCCCAGGTTTTCTGCATTCATAGCATACTGGTTCTTTCTCCTTTTTCTCCTTTCTTTGGATCCTTCTTGATCTGTTTTTCTTCTTCTTTAAAATCTTCTGAATCTTGTACAATACTTCATCAACATCATTATCTTCAGAATCTGCATTTTGGGAACTAGAAGAGGAAGAGGTGGAAGGAGCAGCTACAACCTTAAGAACATCAGTACATTTCTTCTTAGATGAGCTTTTAGACAATCGCTCCATATTTATTTCATGTGCCATGAGAGAACCTATTAAACTATCAATTGACAATTTAGTTAAATCATGGGCCTCTTCAACAGTAGTTACTTTAGGTGTCCATGAAATAGTTAAGGACCTAAGTATTTTTCTAACGGTTTCTTCATTAGAAAGAATTTTTCCAAAAGAATTTAAACCTACTACTATGCTTGAAAATCTATTATACATAGTAGTGATATTTTCGTTTTGAAGCATTTTAAATTGTTCGTATTGTGAAACAAGAATATCTATCCTAGTTTGTTTCACTTTATCTGTTCCTTCATAAGTTATCTGCAGCTTATCCCATATTTCTTTGGCAGATTTACAAGCAGATACTCTACTAAATTCCTTTTTAGATAAAGTACAACATAAAAAGTTCTTAGCTTTAAAATTTAGGGATAATTTATGCTTATCTTCTACTGTAATAGCAGTAGTGTAAGGTCTCGGGTCTTTAGTGGATCCTTATTGGGTCTGTAGAGGTCCTGCGTGGTTGACGGCCAGGGCTTGCCGTTGAGTCAGAGTCAGCGTCCAGAGATGTGGACGTCTGATGTTGAACTCAGCGACATGGGATCTGGACGTCAGTCTGTAGGCGGTTCAGTTGGCGGCCAGAGATGTTGACGTCGACTAAACAGTCCTGTTGAAATAGGGCAGCCTGAGAGCAGAGCTTCTTCTTCTCCTTTCCTCTCCCTTCTTCCACCTTTGCTTTTCTTGGTTTTCCACAGCTTTTGTTGGGTGATTTGAGCTCGTGGGGAGCCCCTAGATCGTGTGGCGTTGCTAGATCGGGCGGGAAACGCGTGGTTTTGGTGCGATTCGCGCGGAGTCTTCGGGGGAATCCGGCGCGATTAGTGGCTGTTTGGGGATTCTTAAGGCGTTCTGAGGTAGGGACTTAACCCCTATAACCCTCCCCAGCAAACTAGCATGCCCAATTAAGGGAATTGGAATGCAATTTATGGTTTAGGGTTTGGGTTGTAGCATGTCGGGATTTGGGTAAATTAGACAATCTAGGTGTTAGACTGTTTAGTTTTAATGTTCTGGTAGTGTAGATTGATGAGAGGGAGTGTTTCCTTCCATCAGTCGAAATCTGGTTGAGTGTTTCTGCCCATTGGGACTGATTCGGTTCAGTTCTAGGTATGGGGGACTGAAGATATCAACGTCCACATCTGTTGACGTTGAGATCTTCAGGGGTGATTTAAACGACAAGGTCGATTGCCGTTTAGTTATTGTTGACGGCATAGGGGCTGCCGTTTATCTCTGATTGGCGGCAATCGATGTGGCCGTTTATATTCTGTGTCCCAGCAGACTTAAGTTGTGTGATTAGAGGCGATTGACATGTGATGTCCGCCCTAATAGCACAAGTGGGCCAGGCTTAGAGTGTGACTCCGCCTGTGCATAAGAGTAGTTGTTTGTGGCACGAGGTGTTACTTACTGTACGAGGTTTCAGACGTTGAGTGTGTTCCGTCTGTTGTACACGCGTTGCGTTACCGTGTACCCGTTTCTGTTGTGTTACCTAGGCGTGGGTGCGACTCCGTCTAGACGACTAGCGTGTGGTTGTCCTCTGCTAGTGAGCCGGGACATCGAGTGCGACTCTGTCCTGTGCGTACTCCTTTTGGTGGTTTTGAGTTGGTCTCCGTGGAGCCCCTTCTCTACCGCTAGGGTCAAGCGTAGGGGAAAAACCGGTCGTGGACCAGACGCGAGAGAGAGCGTCTGTAGTGTGCACACGTGGCTGGGGTTGAGAGCCTCTGTGGTGACGGGACGCCGAGCCACAGACTCTAGCTGAGTCCTACTTGCTGTGTGTGTGAGTGTGTGTTACTGAGCCGCGTGGTTTACAGTTTTGTGTTGTGGTGCGACGTGTACTTACTTTCAGTTTTACTTTCCGCACTTTAGTTTAGTTGCCGGTGGGGTTACTTTTCCCTACTGGGTCTCTTTTCTTGAGACTCACTCCCTTCCCTTTCAGGTGGGTCTTCGTCGACTCCCGTTCCAGGCGAGTCTAGCCACTCCGGTGTTGGTGCTCCCTAGCTGCAGTGAGTTGTACCTTTTTGTTGTACTTCTGTACTCTGTACTTTGCTCAGACTCTCAGGTTGTATATGGTATGTTCATATAGTGGAATTTTACTGCTTTGCATGGTGTGTATCTTCTTACATATAGTCTCCTCGGACTTTCACTTCCTACCCTTCCGAGCTTGTCTCGTGGGTTAGCGGGTCAGAATTCGGGTTACTGGTTGTTACTGGTAATGCGGATTCTGGGTCGTTACAAGTAGTGCCTTCAGCAGGAACAATAACAAAATCACCTATCTCAATTACCTGCTACAGATCAAAGTCTGTGCCTCGAATGAAGCATTCCATTCTCATCTTCCAATATTGATAGTCTTCTCCGTCGAAGAATGGAGGTCTGGTGACTGATTGACCTTCAGCATATCCTTGAGCTGCCATTGATCTTTGCTCTAAGATCATTGGATCTTCTTGAAAGTTCAGAGACCCACTTTGATACCACTTGTTGGCCCTTTATGTACGGTAGCAAGGTAACCTAGAGGGGGGGTGAATAGGTTTTTCTGAAATCTGAAATCAAAACGTGAACACTTAAAAGTTTGGTAAGTGTTAGGGTGATGAAGAGTGGCAGTGCGGAAGCAAAAGAACAATCACACAAAAGGACACAAGAGATTTATCCTGGTTCAGCCCTTCCCACATGGAAGTCCTACGTCCAGTCCCCAAGCAAACTCTTGGGATTTCACTAACCGAAGGTACAGTCCCCCTCAAGGACACTACAACACCTTGGATACCCCACCAGGTCTTCTTCTCTTTCCCGGGCAAGAAGGTAGCCCACTTCTTTTCTAGGCTCAGAAGCAAACCTACTTCTTTTACAGGTTCAGAAGTAAACCTCCTAGAACAAATCCCAGTGCGGTTCTGCTAGACTTACACCCCCAACTAGGTCTTGTTGGTACAAACCCCAACAAGGTTCTGTTGGACACTAACCTCTAGCTAGGTTACACACTGTATACAGTCCTACAGTTGGACAAGGGTCTTTCTTAGAAAAGAAAGAACAAGACTGAGAGCTAATACAAGATGAACACTATGGACTTAGCTCACAGTCACAGACTCTCCCTCAAGATTACAATGAGCATAGGGAGAATGGAAGAGAAGAAGGCTTGAAGGCGATGAAGACTTCTGCTTGAAAGCTTATGTAGATTTTGGCTCGAGCTCTTCTCTCTTTCTCTGAGTATTTGTGGCGTGAAGGTTCTTCTCACAGTTGTACACTCCTTGAAGGATTTTCAGGAAGGCTCTTTTTTTTTGTTCTTCAGCAATGCTCCATCTTTTATATGAGCAGCTTTAGAATAGATCCGTTGAAGAGATCCGTTGGAGCTCTTCTAGTCGTTGCTGATCTTTCTCTTCATTTGTCTTAATCAGACTCTGGTGGTCTTCGAGATCTGTCAGCATAGAAGAGAGTGTTAGCATAAGAGAGTGTTTATAAGATATCAATGCATGCTACTGTGTTTCTGCTAACATTCTAAAAATAGTAGTTCATATCTATTTGACAAGACTCTGAAATATGCATGCAGCTTTTTGTCAGAAGATATTTGACTTTTCATTTAAGCGCCAAGCATATTTGAAATATAAAGGCAATCTGTGTTTGAACAGAATCCATGAAGAAATCGTTATGAGCATGACTTATGAAATCATTATGTGAAGAGTCGTTGCTCATTTGTAAACAAATCGTTGAACAAATCGATGTGATCATTTATGAAATCGTTATGCAAGCAAATCGTTATGATCTTCTGAAGAAATCGTTGTGATCAATAAAGAAATCGATGTGATCACTTATGAAATCGTTATGAGATCAATTTCTTATCAAATCGTTGCGAAGGCAAATCGATGTGAGGGCAAATTGTTGCACTCACTTATCAAATCGTGATGAGACCGATTTCTTATCAAATCGTTGCGGTCACTTAAGAAATCGTTATGAGACCAATTTCTTGGCACATTGTTGCATTTACTTAAAGAATCGTTATGGCTTCTAAAGAAATCGTTATAGCGCTTATAAAATCAATTAAAACCAAATCGATGTAGCGCTTATTAATTTGGCACTTAAACTAAAATCGATGTATATTGATTAAACATCGATTTTATCATTTTAGTGCGCCATATTGCATTAATGAGAGACTTAGCATTTTGTTATGAGATTGATGCAACACACATGAAACAAAATATTCAATAACATTTAATCAACAAAGATATACTTGAAATCATCATAAGTTTTGTTATCACCAAAATACAAGGACAACTATAAAGTGGTTCAACAACAACTAGCACGATAAAGGAATGATCATATCATGAGATAGCATGTTTAATAGCACAATAAGACACTAGTCAAGATAGCACTTTGATTGTCTTTAGATTATCGAGATAACTAGCACTTGAGTATAATGTAGAACACTCTGCTCAATAAACTCCTATGGGCACTACCACCTAAGGGCGCACCTCCCAAGACTAGAACATGCTCTTTATAATGTTGCCTACCATTGATCATGTTTTTATCTTTAGACAATCAATCGAATGGCCAATAGAGTACCAGGTAATAGATGAGATAGACGAGAGTATAGAGAGAACTTGAATAGACAAGAGGATAGAGATAGTAGATGAGAGTGAGGGTTATGTTCGTGAAACAACGATAAAACGACGATAGTAACGGTTGCTCAACACACATATTTGGTGCTGATAGTCTGGTAGAATTCACTGACCGCCTACTGGCCGTACAATGAACACAGTCCAAAGGTCAAGCGTGATCTCAAGGTAAGAGAGAAATCTAGGGCCGTTGGATCATGTCAATCCCTAAGTGTAATTAAGTATTGATGGTACAATTTGCTCGTCAACAATGGACGTTCGCCAAAGTCAAGGAGTCTTACAGAGGCATTGAACAAGAATTACTTGGTTGGAATAGGAGTCTTCCCAAATGGAGAGTCCATTCAAGTCAAGAAAAGAGTGTATAGAAAACATTGCTCGTCTTCCTTTGAGTGCTCGAAAGAAAAGGATCATCGATAACAGTATCCAAAAATGAACGATAAAACGTAAAACAAGTCCTTTAATTAAAATGCATCATTATGAATAAAGTTAAGTATATTATGAGATACATTATGACATACTCAAATGATTTATACAAGTCTAGAATAGGAGACTTTTTAATCATTAAATAGTATTAATTACTTCGTTACAGTAAATTACAAGGGATTAACAGTGAATAATCAAGGTGAGATTAGCATGAAAAGGCAAAATTTTGATTCTAAAATATCACAGACATGTTGCAAAGTCGGATAGGGGTGCGATCAGGTCGCGACGCACAGGGCCGACTCAATGGCCTTATCGCAACAGATCGTAGCGACGCGTTCTGGTTGGGACCAGCAGGCCGACATGACGACGTCGCATCTGAACGTGGTGACGTTGCAAGTCGGGTTCGACAGAGCCGACGTGATCAAGTCAGTTGTTGACAGGGCCGACGTGATCTGGTCGGGTGTTGACAGGGCCGATGCGATCTGAAGATCGTGACGGGTTAGGCAGATGCATTGAAGACATGCCCAACAGGGCCGATGTGATCTGAAGATCATGGCGCGCCGCATTGCAGGGATGCGACCTGGTCGCACTGCATGAGGGCGGCGCGTTCTCAGCCGAGAACACACAGATGATAGGTCTTCAATTAAATGGTCATATCTTGAGGTATACAACATGGAAAATCATGAAACCAGTTTTAAAACGTTTCTAACAAGACTCCAAACATGATTGAAATAGGAATCAAGTAAATAGACATAGATTTCATGGAGTTTGAAATCAAACAAGATGGCTCAGGTACATGTCAATAGCTGAACTTTGAGCATGAAATACTCATAAATGGCATGATAGAAATTAGGGAAAATGTGGGGTTTTTGTTGTTGTGTACATGAACTGCCTAGGGTTGAGTTTAATTAGATTTTATTTGAGAGATTGCCTACTTTTGAGGACTTTTAAGATCCTAGGTAAAGAACGTGAAGAAGATCCCTTCCAAGACTCCTTCTTCACGAATTCCTCATCTAAGGGCCTCCCTTCCATGCCTCCAAGTTCCATGAGATCAATAGAGTCGGCCATGGACGAGATTGAGGTGTTTTTGTAGGTTTATGGTTGAAGAGTGCTTCTAAAACTCTAACTCTTCCTCCAACTCTGAATTTCCATGTTTTTCTAGCATTTATCCCTCTATTTTGATGATTAGTCCATCTCCATATAATTTGTTATTTATTATATGTATTTTTTGTGATTAACAAAACCCTGAATATTATTTTCTAACAACATTTTTTGAAGTTTATCAACAGACAGTAATTCAAACAAAATCAATAAGTTTGTCTACACTCACTATTCTGTGAAGTTCATTACATATGTTTTTTTGTCTAAGTATGCATCGACTTCCATGTGATAGCTCACAACCATTACGGTTTCACTTAAACAACGACTTCATTGGTATAATATCAATTTCACTTAAATAACGATTTTGGTTCTACATCGACTTCATACTTAAACAACGATTTCCTCAGTAGAACATCAATTTCGTTTCTACATCGACTTCATACTTAAACAGTGATTTCCTCAGTAGAACATTGATTTCGTTGCTACATCGACTTCATATGAAACAACGACTTTGTTTCTACAACGATTTCACTTAAGCATCGATTTCGGTAGAACATCAGCTTCATTTGAAACAACAACTTTGTGTCTACAACGATTTCACTCAAACATCGATTTTGATAGAACAATGACTTCGTTTCTACAAAGATTTCACTCAAACATCGATTTTGAAAGAACATCAACTTCATGTGAAACAACGACAAGGACAACGACTTCATTTCAAACAACGATTTCATCGGTACATCGATTTCAGTTAAACAACGATTTCAATTAAACAACGACTTTGTAGAGAACATCGATTTCATAACATGGATTATGTTCACATCGACTTTGTTTCAACATGGATTACATTCTCATATGGATTATTGTTATAACATCGATTTCATATCCACATCGACTCTCTATAATCACAGACTATCTCGAAACATCAACTCTCTTTTAATAACGATTATGTTTTAGACAACTGTTAAATATTTCTATTTAAATTCTTTTCAGACATTCTTAAAAGACATTCCACATGATATTGAAATATATTTTCAAATCTCTGTGGATTTCTAGTCTTCCTGCGAACCATGTTGTGTCTTATGTTATCTAACATTTATTAGGTTAGTACAATATCTCTGCACGATATATCTTCGATTTACCATACTCATGTATCATAATGTAAAGCCTTTTTAGGTCGACAGAATTGAATTTCCTTTTTAGTATATCTTCGTAAAGCACAACTACTAACGTTGAGTGACAGTTTAGGCAAGGATGAGTTGTCTATGCTTCAGAATTTATGGTGTGCAGGTTTTCGGTAGAAACATACGCTACAACATTGGACCTGTCAACCTGACAGAAGCAAGTAGAGATTCAGACAATCCACCTATATGCATGTGTCTATCCCAGCATTTAATGGCTGCAGGTTCTCTTGCTCTATACATCGGACCAGACACTCCAACGTGCATGAAGATGTGAGATAACAGATACTTCAACGGTTCAAATATTTCAAAGAATATAAATCAATGATTGGTGACTCCATGAAGAACCCTTACGAATTCTGAAGAATTTTTGAATAGCTTGAAGATCTTAGTCACCCAGATGAAAGAAGAGCTTGCTCATCCACTCAAACAGTCTGTAGCTCTTAGCTCTCCACAGAAATCTGTTTAGCCTTTGAGAGCTTGTGTAGATCTGAGAGAGTTTATTATGTGATAATCTTTTGTCTCTTAGACTGTGCCTCAGATCAAGCAGTTTCTATAAGCTTGGTCTAGGGGCCTTCCACTCTCTACTCATTTGTTCTTGAGTGTTCCTCTTCGATTGTGAAGAGAAGACCTGCTTTTGAGTGGGTGGCTATTCACTTTGGTAAGAAGGAAGACCTGTTGAATCAAGTGGGCTAGTACCTCTTCGGGTAGAGAAGAGAAGGCCAACTGCAGTGGAATGTGTAAGTGTCCTTAAGGGGGACTATACCCTTGTTTAGTAAAATATCAAGTTGTTATTTGGGGACTGGACGTAGGACTCCTTGTGACAGGAGATCCGAACTAGGATAAAATTCATGGTGTCTGTGTGATTGATCTTTTTATGATTGCTTTACACTAACTCTAACCATCAAACTTAGTGTCTTCTGTTCAAGTATTTTTATTTATAGAATTATACTAAAAGAAAATTTTAGCAGTCCATTCACCCCCCCCCCCCCTCTGAGCTTGCTATCTGAGCAATAAGTGGTATCAGAGCTAAGTCTCTTCGAGTAAGTAGATCTCACGATATGAAGAGCAAAGATAAATGGTAGCCCAAGGTCATGTAGAAGGACAATCCATCAACATACCTCCTCTATTCGATGGTGAAGACTATCACTACTGGAAGACAAGGATGGAGTTATTCCTTCAAGGACTTGATTTTCAGCTATGGACTATAATTGAAGAAAGAGATCTCAAAGTAACCAACAACAAAGATAAATGGACGGATGAAGATAAGAAGAAGCTGTCCCAAAACAACAAAGCAAAGAGTATACTATGCTGCTCTCTAAGCAAGAAAGAGTTCAACAGAATATCAGCATGTAAATCAGCCAAAGAGATGTGGGACAAGCTGAGCATGAAGGAACTGATAAGGTAAAGGAAACAAGAATTGATATATTGGTAGCTCAATATGAGAGGTTTCAAATGCAGTCTGAAGAGTCCATCACCCAAATGTACAGTCGCTTCATAGACATTACCAATGGACTTGCTGGGCTAGGAAAGACTTATGAGACTGGAGACATGGTAAGAAAGATATTAAGATCTCTACCAACCTCATGGACTCCAAAGGTAATAGCAATATAAGAAGCCAATGATCTCAGAAGAATGTCCCTGGAAAAACTCATTGGGTCCATAATGGTTCATGAGATAAATATTGAAAGGCTGGGAGAATCCTCCAGCAAGAAGAAGCATAGCAATGCTCTCAAGGCCACAGAAGACACCTCTGAGGGCGAATCAGAAAGTGATAAGAATAATCCGAGTAGTGAAGATGAAGAAGCCTTTCTCTCTAGACGACTGTAATGCATTTTGGCTAAGAAGAAATACCAGTCAGAAAGAAGGTATTTCAAGAAAGATAGAGAATTCAAAAGATCTGAAGGCAAGGAAGTCAAGAAATCTGAACTCATATGCTATGAGTGCAAGAAGCCTGGACACATCAAGGCTGAATGTCCAAAACTGAAGAAGACTGAGTTCAAGAAAAAGGACAACATGAAAAAATTTAAGAAGTACAAGAAGAAAGCCATGGCTGCCGCATGGAACAATGAGAGTGACTCAGACAGTGAGTCTAGCTCCAGCGAAGAAGAAGAAGAAAAGGCCAACCTGGCCTTCATGGCAATTGTCGAAGACAATGTAACTTCTAAATCCTCTTTTACTTCATGCAATGAATCTGATTCTAATAGTTTAGAAGATGATTTTAATGAATTATGTAGTAAATATAATGATGTTTGTTAACAATTAAAATTTGTCAAGAAAAATTATGCATGCCTTAAAATAACCAACTCGGATTTAAAATCTGAAATTGAACAACTAGATAAACAAATTTCTGAACTAAAAAAAAGAAATGAACTACTATGTGAAGATGTAAAAATGAAAAATGAAAATACTTTAAGTTTAGAAGGTCTAGAAACCATTAGTAAACTTAAAAATGAAATTAATACACTAACAAAAGATAATGAATACTTGACTGCCACAATTGAAAATTCTACAAGTGGAAAATCCTCCTTAATATTAAAAGGATCAAGAAGATCAGGAAAAAAATGGTTTAAGATATACTCCACCTGATAATGAAGAAACAATTATTCATCCTAAAATTTATCCAATGTCAAAATTCATAGTTGAACAAAATCATAACTATAAATCAAATAATAATAAAAATAATAAGCCAAATAAGATAATAAACAACATCTCCTGCTACACTCATTGCAATAAACTAGGTCATACTAAAATAACCTGTACAACCAAGCACCTAAAATGGATTCCGAAAAGAAACTGTGAAGAAGCTAAACAACTAGGACCCAAAAGAACTTGGGTACCTAAATCTCATTGATTTATTGCACGGAAGCCTTAGAGCATCAAAGTGGTACCTGGACAGCAGGTGCTCAAGGCATATGATAGGCAACAAAAGACTATTCTCGTATATCAACGATGAAGAAGGTACAGTAACCTATGGTGATAATGGCAAAAGGGTAAGTAATTGGTTGTGGATCAATTGGAAGCCAAGATGAAATCCTGATAGAAGATGTTCTATGTGTTAAAGGACTCAAGCACAACTTAATCAATATCAGTCAGCTATGCGACAAGGGTCATTAGATCGAATTTCAGGAATCTAAATGTCTGATCATTAAGGGTGATACAATTATTTTTGAAGCTTGCAGAGAGAAAAATCTATATGTACTACATCTAGAAGAGTTGAAGGATCAAGATGTCTGCCTAGCAGCAAGCAAAGAACAGAATGCTGAACTTTGGCACAGAAGATTAGGTCATTGCAGCTTAGACGGAATCAGAAAACTCATCAAACATGATCTATTTGAAGGTCTACCAAAGATAAATTCAAGACTAGACAACATCTATGAACCATATGCAAAAGATAAGCATGCAAGATCCTCTTTCAAATCCAAGAAAGTAATAACCACCTCCAAGCCACTAGAACTACTTCATATGCACCTATTTGGACCAATGAGAGCAACTAGTTTGGGAGGAAAGAATTTCGAATTTGTCATAGTTGATGATTATTCTTGATTTACATGAGTATCATTTCTTGAGCATAAAGATGACACATTTGACAGTTTTGTGAAGTTCAGTAAGCTTGTTCAGAAAGATAAAAAGTTCAATATCATAAGTATCCGATCAGATCATGGAGGAGAGTTTCAGAATGACAGGTTTGCAGAATTTTGTGATGATCTGGGGATTGAACATAATTTCTCAGCACTAAAAACACCATAGCAAAATGGAGTAGCTAAGAGGAAGAATAGAACACTTTTGGATATGGCTAGAACAATGTTATCTGAGTACAATCTTCCAAGATATTTCTAGGCAGAAGCCATAAATATAGCTTGCTACATTATTAATAGAGTCCTGATCAGGCCAATTCTGAAGAAGAATGCATATGAACTGTACAAGCAAAAGAAGTCTAAGATCAGTCATCTCAGAACATGGATGCCCATGCTTCATTCACAACAATTGTAAGAGAGACATTGGTAAGTTGGATCCCAAATCTGATGAAGGTATTTTTATGAGAAATACTTCTAAAACTAAAGGTTATAGAGTTTTTAACAAGAGAAGTTTATTAATTGAACAAACTATGCATGTTATTTTTGATGAGTCTAACCCTTCCTTGAGAAAGAAAATTGGTAGTGATGATGAAGATACAGAAAACATTTACAAGAAGTTGAAAGAAACAACCATTAAAGATGATGAAGATCCACCCTTGGAAGAACTACAACAGAAGGATATCATTCATGATGATCTTCCAAAGGAATGGAGGTACAAAAAGGATCACCCAAGTGATAACATCATTAGAGATCCATCAGTCGGGTTAAGAACAAGAGGTAATATTATTCCTTGTGATTATTGAGCATTTGTATCTCAAATAGAGGTCAAGACAGTCAATGAAGGACTATCTGAAGAATCTTGGATTTTAGCCATGCAAGAAGAACTTAATTAGTTCAGGAGAAATCAGGTCTGGTCCCTTGTTCCGAGACCATCAGATCATCCTGTGATTAGCACAAAATGGGTGTTCAGGAACAAGTTGGATGAAGCTGGTGTTATCACTAGAAACAAGGCTAGACTGGTTGCTCAATGCTATTCCCAAGTGGAAGGCATAGATTTCATTGAAACCTATGCACCAGTAGCTAGACTAGAGGCTATTCGAATATTGCTTGCTTATGCATCTGCTTTAGATTTAAAACTTTTTCAAATGGATGTGAAATCAGCTTTTTTAAATGGTTTTATAAAGGAGGAAGTTTATGTGGAACAGCCTCCTGGTTTTGATGATTCATATTTTCCAAATCATGTTTTCAAATTGCATAAATCATTATATGGTTTGAAACAAGCACCTAGAGCTTGGTATGAAAGACTCAGTGTATTTTTATTAAATCATGGTCTTACTAGAAGTCAAGTAGACATCACACTTTTCATTAAATCAAATGCCAAAAATATATTACTTGTACAAATCTATGTAGATGATATTATTTTCGGATCTACTGATGAATCTCTGTGCATGTATTTTGAAAAGCTCATGCAGGGATAACTTGAAATGAGCATTATGGGAGAGCTCAACTACTTCCTTGGATTACAAATCAAGCAAAGCAATGAGGGAACTCATATCAGTCAAGCAAAATATACCAAGGAATTGTTTAAGAAAATTAGATTTGAGAATGCCAAACCATTGTCCACTCCTATGAGCACATCAACCAGGTTTGACAGTGATCCAGAAGATAAGAACGTTGATTAGAAACTTTATAGAGGTATGATTGGTTCATGGCTCTATCTAACAGCTAGTAAACCTGATATTTTATTTATTGTATGCATGTGTGCAAGATATCAATCTGATCCTAAGGAATCTCATTTAATATATGTAGAAAGGATCTTTAGATATTTAGCTAAGACTCATAACTTAGGTCTATGATATCCTAAAACTTGTGAAACTAGTTTAATTAGATATTCAGATGCTGACTATGCTGGATGCAAAGTGGATAGAAAAGCACCAGTAGTGGTTGTCAATTTCTTGTAGGATGCTTGATCTCATGGTCTTCAAAGAAACAAAACTCAGTAGCTTTATCAACAGCTGAAGCTGAGTATGTAGCTACTGGAAGTTGTTGCACTCAACTTCTATGGATCAAACAATAGCTTGAAGACTATGGATTACACATCAAGACCATTTCTTTGCCGTGTGACAACACAAGTGCTATAAATCTCATGAAAAATCTAGTGCAGCACTCAAGGACGAAACATATAGAGGTTAGATATCATTTTATTAGAGATCATGTAGCTAATGGTAATATTAGTATTTCATTTATAGATATACAAAATCAGTTAGCAGATATCATTACAAAAACTTTACCTTAAGAGAGATTTACGTCTCTTAGAAAAGGAACTAGGCATGTGTAATTTGTAACAGATATATCTGTATGTAACTGAAATAAAATAATAAATTTCAGAATAAGAGTTATCCTTCCCCGCTAGATTTAAGTAAATTCATTACTTTTTGCATTATCATCTTCTATTTTGTTGTTATCCACATTAAATGCTCTGTCGTTTCAAAAAGTGACTTTATGTCCTTCCGTTACTTCGTGAATCCTTCCCTCACCGATTCACTTTCCTCTCTCTTATCTCTTTCGACTTGAAAGCATGTAAAACCCTCATCGACTCCAGCATCCCTCTTCATGCCTTCGAATGATCTCCCTCTTCCGGCTCAAATTTCTTGAGGGGTTTTGTTCTTCCTCCCACGATCCTCCAGAACCCTTCCTTGCTAGAATCCATGGCCGCTTCTTAGAGTTCCGACAGTGTGGGTGGCTACAACGCCGCCTTCCTCACTGCAGATCAACTTGAGAGATATCAAGCAGTGAAGATCAAGCTCTGTGGCAACAAGGCAATGGACCTAGATGATCTGGAGATGCATGGTATGCATAGTGTGGTCGAAGCTCTTCAGAGGCTTAAGTGGATGGGGATTTGTATTGTTCCTGAACCAAGCTACCCACACCTGGTCAAGGCATTTTACACCTGCTTGAGGTCAGAAGAACATGGTTTTCTTGTCTCCCTAGTCAAAGGTAAATCCATTCATATCACTGATGACCTATTGGAGAGGTTGTTTGAAGTATCTGTCGTAGGGCAAAGTCTAGCAAATTCCGTAGATATCCATGCTAAGGAGCTAGGGATTATTGGAACAGAGTATAAGTTGAAGGATGGTAAGATTGACATCAACCAGTTTAATGCATTCAACAAAATATTACATTTTATAATCTGTCAGATTTTGGTACCAAGGAGTGCTACTTTCTCCTCCTGCACAAAAGGTGATGCCGATATGATGCTTTGGGCCATTCAGAAGCAAGATATTAACATGGCTCAAATCATAATAGAAAGGATGAAGTCTACGACTGGGACAAGAAGAACAAATTAGCAGTATCCCATCCCTATGCCCATTTACTTACAAGAATTTTTAGTTATTTTGAAATTGATTTGAAGGGAGAATTGTTGGAGAAGATGGGTCAGCCCATTTGGACCAGAAATTTGAAGAAGAGTGGTTTTTTAATGGTAGGAAATGTGTGGACAAAGGCCTTGGTGGCAGAAGGAGAAGCTATCATTGGAGAAGTATCTGAAGCTACACCAGTTCAAGAAGAAGAAGTTGTAGTAAGAGAGGATGAGCCTCCAGCATATGAAAGGAGGATTGAAGACATTGCACCAGAACATATTGAGCCTGTAAGACAACCTTCTGAAGGTGTGATCCCTCATCAAGTTTCTGAACCTGCTATTATTCCAGAACTAGTTGTTGATCAGTTGGCAAGTGTTGCTCACACTAAGGGGGAGCATGAAGATTATCTTATGGAGGAAACCCCTAGTGTTCAGGTTGCAGAAGTTATTATTGAAGGAAGTTAGGAGAAGCTATTCTAGAGGTTGTGGCACCAGGCCACTCTGAAGATGCTCTCATGGAGGATGCTCCTACTCAGGGGGAGCCTGCTACTTAGGGGGAGCCTACTGCTAGTGCTCCTGTAGATCAGTTTCAAGAAGGTCTAGTTGAAGACACTTCGGATGAAGATGTTGAGCCAGCTTTCGGCTCTGAAGGAAAAGTAAGGGTGTTACCACAGGAATTCCCATGCTCACCAGGAAGGCACACCACAGATCCAGGAAGAAGAGGGTTCATGTGCATATAAAGCCAGTCATTGCTAGACTTAATGCTTAAGGAGAGATCTTGTGCTCTTTGCAATCTGATGTAACTTTGATATTTCTCAGACAGAGCACTGAAGCCAAAGCGATTGGAGCAGTCAAATCTGAACTCCAGGATATGAGAAGTGAACTGGGGAGTTTGAAACAGTTGGTAACAGACCTGGCAGATTTTGTAAGGATGCACTTTTCAGATTCAGCCCCTCATTTTCCAACTGAATCAGTATCAACAGATGATGCTAGGCCATCAGGGCCTCCTGAACCAGACCTACCAGCAGAGAAAGTTGCAGGGCCATCCGGGCCATCTCTTGAAGAGTCAGGGCCACCAGAGCCATCAGTAAAAGTTGCAGGGCCATCCGAACCATCTCTTGAGGAATCTGGGCCACCAGGGCCATCAGTAGAAGAGTCAGAGCCATCAGTGGTTGAAGAAGTTGGAGCTGGGCCATCATGGCCTCCAGTGCAAATGAATTCAATGGCTGGGCCAACCGGGCTTCATGTTTTTGTAGAGGAAGCTGCAGTGCCCTCAGGGCCTTCTAATCCCCCTAGTCTTCAGACTTCAGCCCCTTCCTCTCCACCTATATCTTTCACTACCCCACCTGCTCCTGAACCCTCCATGAAACCCCTTCCAAAATAGATTTCTTCTCCCACTCCTTTCTCTACTGTCTCCTCTTCCTCACCTATCCCTTCCTCTTCCATTCCTCCTTCAACTTCTGAGGCACCTCCTGCCTCCTGTTCAGGTACTTCTTCTGCTGGTCCCTCCTCTGCTAGACCATCTACTCAACCTCCTCCAACTTCATCATTTGCCTCTCATCATCCTCCTACCCCACCCTCCTTCATCACTATCATTCCTGAGGGTGCTAGTATCATTCGCCATACTGTGCAAGACATCAAGGATGAGTTTTAAGAAGCCATCCTCCCCACAGTTCTTTCTGTCTCTGCCCATATCCACATGACTAAATCTCAGCCTTCTTTCAGTCCTGCATCCAAGAAAAGGAAGACATCTACAGGGCTTGTTTTCCCTTCCTCTCAAACTCTCTTTCCTCCTCTGTGGTACTCTCTTTCAGTAGTCCACAGAAGAAAAAACTTATGTTCTGAATATCTCCAAAAGTGTACATTTGTTGTCACCTTTGGTCTTCCCCACCTTAATCTATCTGAGCATCTCAATATCATTCTCTCTATTTCTCTAATACCCAAGCCTGACCAATCTAAAATCTTGTCTTTAGTCGAGTCCAAGATTGAGGATTAGTAGGCCAGGGCTAATAAAGCTGTCTACAGAAGGTTTGAGGTTGCCAGGGCCAACATTTTTCCACCCTTAGACCATCCTCTCACCCTATCTGAGTGGTTTGTCTGCCAGCACAAATCCACCTGGGGTCCGTTCATTCAGAAGGAGATCAAACTGGTTAGGCAATTCCAAATGTATCAGGATTATTGCTTTGTAAATCGCCTTCTAGAAGTTCAGCTTGGCCAGTTTAGGGCAGCCATTGCTCAGCTCCGCACAGAAAATCTAGTCATTGTCCCTCTTCAGGTTGACTTTGCAACTTTAAAGATGCCTGAGGTTGTTTTTCTCCCTAATTTACACTTTCTTCTTATGGACTCTGATGTGGGTCCTATCATCTTTGAGAGATTTTCTAGAGTTATGGCAAGGATTTTTGTTCAGAGGGGATCTCCTCTTACCTTTCAAAGATTTTTGTTCAGAGAATACCAAAGAGGTTTCATCAAGTCTTTGGTTTTAGCTCCATTGCTAGCTGAATCCGAAAGATTTGCCAACTCTGACTAGTGTAGAGTCTATCATGAGTCAACTCTTCAACTTGAGAAAATGAATTCCTCCTTATCCTGATCAAATCAGTTGACTCTCACTCCTGAGCAATTCATGGATCTCAAGTCCATCAACCTGGTCTCAGATCCTTATTCAATCTCGATTGAAAGATACAAGGTTTATGTAGCTCTGCAGAAGGATTTATTTGCTCACAAGATTCACTATCCTCTCTCCAATGACAAATTCCTTCAGCATGCCAGTTTTGAGACTACTGGACTCTACAAATCAACACTCAGTAATCAGGAGTACACTAAATTCATTGAAGAGCAGAGGCTACTCCACATTAAGAGACTCAGTCCAGAAATGGGGCCATCATATGATATTAGTTGGGGTGTCTTTAGAGATCTTTTTGAAGAGCAGGAAGTCAAATCTTGGCAGCTTATTACTCGCCATGCTTCCCGTCTGTCTCCTGCCTTCTACATGTCTGCCCCCACTAATGAATAAAATTTCCCTCCTCGGCTCCCATCTATCTTTGTCTCTCTCTATTTCATCCTCTGTTTATCTATTTCTTTTTGCTTAGTGAAAAAAAGGGGGAGAAAATGTTCTGAAATACATACTTTAGAAATCATCCACAAATTTATTTCAGCCTTTTATATGTGTACAACTTTTTATGTTTTGTCATCACTAAAAAGGGGGAGATTGATGATCAGTCCATCTCCATATAATTTGTTATTTATTATATATATTTTTGGTGATTAACAAAACCATGAATATTATTTTCTAACATCATTTTCTGAAGTTTATCAACATGCAGTAATTCTAACAAAATCAGTAAGTTTGCTACACTCACTATTATGTGAAGTTCATTACATATGTTTTCTTGTCTAAGTATACATCGACTTCCATGTGATAGCTCATAACGATTACAGTTTCACTTAAACAATGACTTCCTTGGTAGAACATCAATTTCACTTAAATAACGATTTCGGTTCTACATCGACTTTATACTTAAACAACGATTTCCTCAGTAGAACATCAATTTCATTTCTACATCGACTTCATACTTAAACAACAATTTCCTTAGTAGAACATCGATTTCGTTGCTACATCGATTTCACATGAAACAATGACTTCGTTTATAAAATGATTTCACTTAAACATTGATTTTGGTAGAATATCGGCTTCATATGAAACAACAACTTTGTTTCTACAACGATTTCACTCAAACATCGATTTCAATAGAACAATGACTTCGTTTCTACAACGATTTCACTCAAACATTGATTTCGATAGAATATCGACTTCATGTGAAACAACGACTAGGACAATGACTTCGTTTCAAACAACGATTTCATCTGTACATCGATGTCAGTTAAACAACGATTTCAGTTAAACAACGATTTTATCTGCACATCGATTTCAGTTCAACAACGATTTTGATTAAACAACGATTTCAGTTAAACAACGACTTCATATAGAACATCGATTTCATAACATGGATTATGCTCACATCGATTTTGTTTCAACATGGATTACATTCTCACATGGATTATTGTTATAACATCGATTTCATATCCACATCGACTCTCTATGATCACAGACTGTCTCCAAACATCAACTCTCTTTTAATAACGATTATGTTTTAGACAGCTGTTAAATATTTCTATTTAAATTCTTTTCAGACATTCTTAAAAGACATTCCACATGATATTGAAATATATTTTCAAATCTCTGTGGATTTCTAGTCTTCTTGCGAACCATTTTGTGTCTTATGTTCTCTAATATTTATTGTGTTAGTACAATATCTCTGCACGATATATCTTCTGTTTACCATACTCATGTCTCATAAAGTAAAGCCTTTTTAGGTCAACATAATGGAATTTCCTTTTTAGTATATCTTGGTAAAGCACAACTACTAATGTTGACTAATAGTTTAGACAAAGATGAGTTGCCTATGCTTCAGCATTTATGGTGTGCAGGTTTCCTGTAGAAGCATACGTTACAACATTGGACTTGTCAACTTGACAAAAGCAAGAAAAGATTCAGACAATCTGCCTCTATGCATGTGTCTATCCCAACATTTAATGGATGCAAGTTCTCTTGCTCCATACATCGGACCAGACACTCCAACGTGCATGAAGATGTGAGATAACGGATACTTCAACGGTTCAAATCTTTCAAAGAATATAAATAGAAGACTGGTGACTCCATGAAGAACCCTCGTGAATTCTAAAGAATTTTCAAATAGCTTGAAGATCTTAGTCACCCAGAAGAAAGAAGAGCTTGTTCATCCACTCAAACAGTCTGTAGCTCTTAGCTCTCCACCGAAACCTGTTTAGCCTTTGAGAGCTTGTGTAGATCTGAGAGAGTTCATTGTGTGATAATCTTTTGTCTCTAAGACTGTGCCTCAGATCAAGCAGTTTCTATAAGCTTGGTCTAGGGGCCTTCCACTCTCTACTCATTTGTTCTTGAGTGTTCCTCTTCGGTTGTAAAGAGAAGACTAGCTGTTGAGTGGGTGGTTATTCACTTTGGTAAGAAGGAAGGCCTATTGCGTCAGGTGGGCTAGTACCTCTTCGGGTAGAGAAGTGAAGGCCCACTGCGGCTGGATGTGTAAGTGTCCTTAAGGGGGACTATACCCTTGTTTAGTGAAATCCCAAGTTGTTCCTTGGGGACTAGACATAGGACTCCTTGTGACAGGAGATCCGAACCAGGATAAAATTCCTATTGTCTATGTGATTGCTTTACGCTAACTCTAACCATCAAACCTAGAGTCTTTTGTCCAAGTGTTTTTATTTATAGGATTATACTAAAAGAAAATTTTAGCAGTCCATTCACCCCCCCTGGGCTTGCTATCTGGGCAATATATTTGGCTTAGGATGGGCTCAAATTCCATGACTAGCAAGTTAGGGCAGTGTTAGGAGTCTATTCTAGATATATATGGGTCATATTAGTGATTTACTTGTCCCTTTTTAATTTTCCAATAATTTAGTTACGAATTTTGATCTATTTATCTCTAATCCTTCAATTGGACTCTTGTTTTTGGCCCAATAGCTCATATATGACACCATTAATGAAAGGCCATCACTTGTTTTTGCTAAATGGGTTTAATTTATACACATTTCTTTGTATTTAAATTTATTCTTCTCAATTAAAAATTGAGAGTTGCTACACCTCCCCCTCTTAAAAAGATTTTGGTCCCCAACTTCACCAAATCATATGAGGAAGAATGTCTTACCGAATAGATCTGGATAGTTCCTTCTCCTCGTCGATTCTGGTTCCCACGTGGTTTCTTCTACTCCATGGTTGTTCTAGAGTATCTTCACCACGGGTATCGACTGATTTCATAGTTGTTGTATCTTCTTGTCCAATATTCTAACTAACTTCTCTTCATAGGTCATATCCTTGTGCAAGACTATATCATTGTAGCGTATCACATGAGATGGGTCGTACACATACTTCCTCAGCATAGACACATAGAAGACATTGTTTATGGTAGAGTATTGAGGAGGTAATGCCGGACGATATGCCACTTCACCAACTCTCTCGAGTACTTCAAAAGGACTAATGAACCTTGGGCTTAACTTGCCTTTGATTCCAAATCTTTGAAATCCTCGGGTTGGGGATACCTTGAGTAGTACGTGATCTCCGACCTGAAACTCTAGGTCTCTTCTACTTTTATCTGCATAGCTATTTTGCCTGGATTGGGCTATTTTGATTCTATCTCTAATGAGTTGAATGTCTCTGCTAGTGTTTTACACTAAGTCAGGTCCTAACCATTGTTGTTCACCAACCTTATTCCAGTGTACTGGTGATCTACAACTTCTACCATACAGTGCTTTAAATAGTGACATCTTCATACTTATTTGGTAGCTATTGTTGTATGCAAACTCCATCAGTGGTAGTTGCTCATTCCAGTATACTTCAAAGTCTATAGTACAAGCTTATAGCATGTCTTTTATGATCTAGTTCAGTTTCTCAGTCTGCTCATCAGTCTGTGGGTGGAAAGCAATACTAAAGTTGAGTTTAGTACAGAGTGTAGTTTGAAATCCTTTCCAAAAGTGAGATTTAAACCTTGGTCACGATCAGAGACCATGGATGCAAGAACTCCATGTAATCTCACAATCTCCTTTACATACAATGTGTCTAACACGTCCACACTCCAGGTACTCTTGATTTCTAAGAAGTGTGCGGACTTGGTTAGTCGGTCTACTATGACCTAAATAGCGTTGAGTCCACCATGAGTTCGGGGTAAACCCATGATGAAGTCCATGCCAATGCTCTCCCACTTCCATTATGGTATGTCTATAGGTCTGAGTACACCTGCAGGACGTTGGTGCTCCGCCTTGAATTGCTGAGAGGTAAGATAGTGTGTGGTATGCTAAGTTATCTCATCCTTTATCTTAGGCAACTAGAATGTTCTTTTCATGTCTTGGTACATCTTGGTTGCACCAGAGTGAATAGTGTACTTGGTCTTGTGAGATTCATCTATTAGCTTTCTTTTCAGTTCTTCATTGTCAAACACATAGGTCCTACCATAAAATAGTAATCTTCCATCTTCAGTGATTGAGAAATCTGATCTGTCTACTATGGTTTTCTTGATACGAACCAAGAATGGATCGTTTTCTTGTTGATCTCTGACCTCGACAAAAATGTCGGGTTGTATCCTAAGGTTAGCAACCAGTACATGATCACTCCTTTGTTCAATATTTATGTCTAGTCTGGCAAATTGTTCTGGCAATTTCATCTCGCCCATAGCTAAACAAGAAAAGGATGCCATAGGCTTCTTGCTAAGCACATTAGCTACAACATTACCCTTGCCTGGGTGATATTGAATATTGAAGTTGAAGTCCTTAAGGTACTCCAACCATCTTCTCTGTCTCATGTTGAGCTCAATCTAAGAGAATATGTACTTCAGGCTCTTATGATCTGAGTAAACAATGAATTGTTCTCCGTAGAGATAGTGTCTCCAAATCTTGAGTGCAAAGACAACCTCTAGGTCACGGATAGGGTAGTTGACCTCATGAGGCTTCAATTATCTTAACGGTTAGGCTATCACCTTTTCCTTTTGCATCAGTACATAGCCTAGACTGATTCCAGATGCAACAGTATAGACTGAGAATCCTTCGCCTTCAACTGGTAAAGTGAGGACAGGTGCAGATGTCAAGCAATTTTTTTAATGTCTGAATGCTCTTTTCACACTCCTCACTCCAGACATAGGGGTTCTCCTTTTGGGTGAGGCGAGTGAGGGGTACAATAATCTTCAAGAAGTCTTTAATGAACCATCTGTAGTAACCAGCCAGTCTGAGAAAACTTCTAAATTCAGTCACATTCGTTGGTCACCCCTAATTGAGTACAACTTCAATTTTGGAAAGATCAACAACTATACCGTCTTTGGATATGACATGGCCTAAAAAAATGAAACTTCTTCAAGCTAGAACTCACACTTGCTCAATTTTGCATAGAGCTAGTTGTCGCGCAAGATCTGTAGAGAAATCCTTAGATGCTCTTCATATTCTTCTTTGGTTTTGGAATATATAAAAATATCATCATTAAATACCATGATGAATTTGTCAAGGTATGGCCGATAGATGCTGTTCATCAATTGCATGAAAGCTATAAGAGCATTTGTTAGACAAAAAGGCATAACGATAAATTCATAATGTCCATACCTGCTCCTGAAAGCCATATTGTAAATATCTTCATCCTTGATTCTCACCTATTGATATCCAGACCTAAGATCAATCTTGGAGAAATATTTATCTCCATCTATTTGATCAAATAGTTCATCAACGCGAGCCAAAATGTATTTGTTCTTGATAGTTACCTGGTTCAACTACTTGTAGTTGATGCATAGTCTCAGGGATCCATCCTTCTTCTTGACAAATAGAATGGGTGCTCCCCATAGGAAAGTACTCGGTCTGATGAAGCCTTTCTCTAGCAACTCCATCAATTGCTCTTTCAACTCTTTCAACTCGGCAGGAGACATTCTATAAGGCTAATGTGACACTGGTGCAGCTCCATGGTTCAAGTCGATAGAGAAGTTGACTTCTCGTTCAGGTGGAATGCCTGGTAGCTCCTCAGGAAAAATGTCTGGGTAGTCATGCACTGTGTGTATGTCTACTACCTTGGATACTTTCTTTTCAACTACTACAACGGCAAAGAATGCCACACCTTCTTTCCTGATCATACCTTATGCATGAATGACAGAGATTAGAGATAAGTGTCTTCTGTGTCTACGTCCTGTGAAGGATAGCTTAGGGAATTCATTAAACATAATCTTCCCTCATCTACAATCGATGCTAGCCCCATAAGTGGATAGCCAATCGGCTCCTAATATAACATCATAGCCTTTCATGGGCATAGATACGAGGTCGGCTCTTAGATTGTGTTCTCCGATCATCACATATGCTAAGGGAAAATATTTGTTTAGTTTGGCTTTCTCTCCCAGTGGTGTTGCGATAGGGAAATGAAAACCCATAGATGCAGGTTTGACATTTAATGTATCAACAAAGTTTGGTGATATAAACGAATGTGTAGCGCTAGTATCAAACAAAATGAATACTGATTGAGAGAAAACTTGTTGTGCACCTTCAACCACTCCACCTTCTTTAGTGATTTCTATTTCTTGCACGGCTTGAAGTCTGCCTTGTCTGTTTTATCCACCTGGACACTTCTCCTCTCATTCTCCTTTATCATAGAGCAATCGGGAATGCGATGAATGAGATTCCCACAGCGTAGACATGCACTAGCTTTCCTCCAGTATTCTTTAGCAGTGTGATTGGGCTTGTCAAAATGCTTACAATTGGTCTTGTTTAGAGTAGTGGGGGTAAAGATCTTGGGCTTCCTTTCTTGGCTTGGTCTTTCAGTCATGCTCAATGGCCGCTTCTTGCCATTGGTTGGTCTGCTTAAAGAACTAGGTGCTTGCTCTTTCTTGACGATTCTTCCCTTAATGCGATTTATGAAATCACTCGTATCCTCTAGCAAATGAGCATTCTTGACCATCTCGGCATAGATCTGAATGTTGAGTGGTGCCAGTTGAGTAATATATGAAGGCTTGAGACCATTGAGGAACCGCTTCACCTTCATCCTCTCAGTGTTGACAAGGTGATTGACATATCGTGCCAATCGAGAGAATTGAGCCTCATATTCTACCACCATGAGATTCCTTTGTTTCAATGCAGTGAACTCAGCGGACTTTCTTTCTTGAACTCATTCAGAGAAATATTTAGAGTTGAATTCCTCCTTGACCTTGTTCCAAGTGAATTGTCTATTTTCCCTAGTGGCTTCCAATGATTCCCACCACACACGGGCATCTCTTTCCAGTTGGAAAGTAGCGAGCAGTACTTTATCACCATCTGCACATTTCATGACATAGAAGATGCGCTCAGTTTTCGTCAACCAGTGCTTTGCCTCATCGGGATTAGTCATTCCACTAAACTGAGGTGGATTCATGCTCCTAATGTTTTTGTGCAAGTCCCTAGCTCCACGTTTTTCGCCACCTTGGGCAGCTTGTAGCAAAGCTCGGGTCAGATCCTAGATAGTTTGTTGCACGTCACGCAGTTGTGCATGCTTCACGACTATTGCTATCCTTCAAATCCCTTCAAAAAGGGGTATGATAATTAATTGGCTATAATATCATTAGTTTGTGCGTGTGTGAATTTAATTTAACTAGTTACCCATGGTTCTACCCATATCTCACATAGGTAGGATAATTGACTTTAGTCGAGGTAGGTCATCCTATACTTAAGAACAACCTAGACTCTGATACCACAAAGTTGTAATGCCCCAACGTGGAATATCGAAGTAATCTACAATTAAATATATAGTATAGAGTGAAAAATTGACATCAAACCATTGCATAATTTGGAATAATGCCAAATGAACCAACTTTATTGATAATTTCACTATTCACTATTACATTTGCTAATTCAGAGCCAAAACTATGGGCCTAGAGTACTTTATTCAAATAAGAGCAAACTAACTATCTAACTAAATTCTTAGATAACTTGACGATAGCACATCAGGTCACTCTTGTATCTGCTCATCCCCATCCTCATGAGTGTGGTATTCTTCAACAGTCTAACATGAAACACATATAATAAATAACGCAAGATGAGGATAACATCAAGTAGGACTTAATATCTCAAAAATAGACATGCTTTAAATGATTAATGTCTTGAATAGCAGGATAACTAGAGAGAATGATCAAGTAAATTCAAGAGAGTAATGACACTTGATAGCAAGAGATCAATAGTACTTTTCAAAAGAATATAGCACAACTAGTACGATAAAGGAATGGCCATATCACGAGATAGCACGTATAATAGCACAATAGCACACTAGTCAAGATAACACTTTGATTATTTTTAGATTATCGAGATAACTAGCAATTGAGTGTAATGCCAAACACTCTGGTCAATAAACTCCTATGGGCACTAGCACTTAATTTCGGGTGCACCTCCTAGGACCAGACCGGACCCTTTATAATGTTGCCTGACATTGATCATGTTTTTATTTTTAGACAATCAATCAAATGGCCGATAGAGTACCAAGTAATAGATTAGATAGTAGAAGAGATAGACGAGAGTATAGAGAGAACTTGAATAGACAAGAGGATAGAGATAGTAGATGAGAGCGAGGGTCATGTTCGTAAAACAATGATAAAAGGACTATAGTAATGATTGCTCAACATGCATATTTGGTGCTGGCAATCTGGTAGAATTCACTGATCTCCCACTGGCCGTACTACAAACATAGTTCAGAGGTTCGACGTGATCTCAAGGTAAGAGAGAAATCTAAGGCCGTTGGATCATGTCGATCGCTAAGGGTAATTAAGTATTGATGGTACAACCTGCTCATCAGCAATGGATGTCCGCCAAAGCCAAGGAGTCTTACAGAGGCCTTGAACAAGGATTACCTAGTCCGAATAGAAGTCTTCTCAAACGATGAGTCCAGCCAAGTCAAGAAAAGAGTGTATAGAAAATGTTGCTCGTCTTGCCTTGAGTGCTCAAAGATAGAGGAGCGTCGATAACAATATTTAAAAATGAACAATAAAATGTAAAACAAGTCTTTTAATTAAAAGGCATCAATATGAATAAAGTTATGTATATTACAAGATACATTATGACATATTCAAATGATTTATACAAGTCTAGAATAGGAGATTTATTTTGTGTGTGAATGTGTAGAAAATCGAGAGATTGAGATTGGTCATGTGCATGTCCTTTAAAAGAGGATTCTAACATGTTTAATCATTAAATATCACTAATTACTTCGTTATAGTAAATTACAAGGGATTAACAATGAATAATCAGGGTGAGATTAGCATGAAAAGGCAAAATTCTGATTCTAGAAAATCACAGATGGGTCGCGACGTCGGCCAGGGGCATGATCAGGTCGCAGCGCACTGGGCTGATGCGATGACCTTGTTCTTGTCGCGACGGGTCGGGATGACGCGTTCAGATCACAACCGACAAGCCGACAACATGGCCAAATCACAACGTCGGCCAGGGACATGATCAGTTCGCGGTGCATTGGGCCAACACGATGGCCTTGTCACGACGGATCATAGCGACGCATTTAGGTCGGGACCAACAGGCTGTCATGAAGACGTCCCGTCTGAACATGGCAACATTGCAAATTGGGTTCGACGGGGCCGACGTGATCAGGTCTATTGTTGACAAGGCCGACGTGATCAGGTCGGTGTTGACAAGGCCAACAGAATCTAAAGATTACGTCGCGCCGCATCGCAGGGACGCGACCTAGTTGAGTTGCATGAGGGTAGCACGTTATCAGACCGTGAATGCACAGGTGATAGGTCTTCAATGAAACACTCAGATCTTGAGGTATACAACATGGAAAACTGAGAGACTAGTTTTAAAACGTTGCTAACAGGACTCTAAACATGATTGAAAGAGGAATCAACTAAATAGACATACAGTTCATGGAGTTTGAAATAAAACAAGAGGGCTCGAGCACATGTCAATAGTCGAACTTTGAGCAAGACATACTTATAAATGGCATGATAGAAATTGGGGAAAATATGGGGCTTTTATTGTTGTGTACATGAACTGCCTATGGTCGAGTTTAATTAGATTTTGGTTGAGAGATTGCCTACGTTTGAGTGCTTTTAAGATCCTAGGGCAAGAACGCGAAGAATGCGAAGAAGCTCCCTTCCAAGCCTCCTTCTTCACGAATTCCTCGTCTAAGGACCTCCCTTCCATGTCCTCCAAGTTCCAGGAGATCAATAGGGTTGTCCATGGATGAGATTGAGGTGTTTTTGTAGGTTTAGGGTCGAAGAGTCCTTCTAAAACTCTAACTCTTCCTCTAACTCCGAATTTCCTCATTTTTCTAGCCTTTTTCTAGCATTTATCCCTCTTTTTGACTTAGGATAGGCTTAAATTCCATGTCTAGAAAGTTAGGGTAGTTTTAGGAGTCTATTCTAGATATACATGAGTCATATTAGTGATTTACTTGTCCCCTTTTAATTTCCCAATAATTTAGTTACTAATTTTGACCTATTTATCTCTAATCCTACAATTGGACTCTTGTTTTTGACCCAATAGCTCATGTATGAACCATTAATGAAATCCCATCACTTGTTTTCGCTAAATGGGTTTAATTCATACACTCACTTGTTTTCGCTAAATGGGTTTAATTCATACACTTTTCTTTGTATTTAAATTTATTCTTCCCAATTAAAAATTGTGAGTTGCTACACAAAGAGAGAACATAGAGATATCATCAGTGTTAGTGAACATCTTGTCAAAGAGTAGGTATAATAAGATGTTGTATTGGAATAGGTATGTCCATTTTGTCACCATTTATAACGTTAGTCACAATTTAAAATGTTGGAAGACTTGTCACGTAAACAATAAATAACAAAGGACATTCACCAAGAGAACTTTATCCAGTATATGACTAAAAAATATATAGATACATTCAAAAAGCTGTGCTGGAAGGATATACATTAGACAATGGGACATTTGAAATACTTGCTCAAAAATATACACAAGCTTTAAATGTCATGAGACATAATCAAAGGAATGTTTTGCTACAAGGAACGTAAGATCATACAAGAATGCATGTAGCAAAGTCAACTATGATAGCATCTAAGTAAGAGATACTTAGTGTTAAAATACTGAGAGTCAAAATCTTATAAGAGAGGCAATCAATGTGAGTTTGACAAAAACAACGTTTAATCATTAATATTTTGTGATCAATCAAAAGAGAGAAAAGGACAATCGATAAGGTAGAGACAATCGATATGAGCTCTTAAATATATTCGATATGTTAGAAGACAATCGATATTACTTAAAGGCAATAAATATGTTAAATGACAATCAATATATTAAAAGACAATCAGTATTGCTTAAAGACAATTGATATGCTAAAAGACAATCGATATTGCTTAAAGGCAATCGATATGCTATAAGATAATTGATATTGCTTAAAGACAATCGATATGCTAAAAGACAATCGATATGTAAAAAGACAATCGATATTTCTTAAAAGCAATCGATATTGTATAAGACAATCAATATGGAATTTAATAGTAATCGATACGGATAACGACAATCAATACGAAACTTATATTCCAATCGATTGAGATGTTTAGCAATTGTTAAGTTCATAAGCATCAATCGATATGTTATTATAATAGTAATCAATATGGACAATCTTAGCAATCATTACATTTAAAACATTGATAGATATGAGATGCTCAACAATCATTAAGTTTAAGAACATCAATCGATATGCTATTATAATAGTAATTGATATGAACATGCTTAGCAACTTTGATAAAAGGTGTTTTGAGTAATTCTGAAGACTTACCAGAGTACCCATTAAGAAACGAAATTGTTCTTATATCTTGTTGACAATCTTCATGAGAAAAACAATTATTAAATATTTTTCAGGATTTTGTTGTCACAAAAAGTAGTGAACACATGGGGATGAATGGTTCAATAATCTCCCTCTTTTTGGTGATGACAAAAGCTTGAAAACTTTTTTTTTAAAAAAAAATTAATAACAAGAGATATATAAAGAAATGTAGTTCAGAGTATGTTCTCTCCCTTTTAGTCAGTTACCAAAAAGAATAGTCAAAGGGAGACCGTAGACAAGATAAATGGAGGCCAAGGGAATGAGATGTTATTGAAAAAGTTCATAAGTAGAAGGTTGGAGACAATAAAGATGCATAGTGATCTATCAAGAGCTAGGCTTTAACTTCCTACTCCTCAAAATAGTGAGTGAATAAATCCCTATTGATGTCATATATTGGCCCCATAGAAGCTTTGAAGCATTGGATATGATTATGTCTCTAAGTCTGTAGAAACTGGTCATATGCTAAAGCATCCATGGAGAATCTATAGAATATGGAGCTTCCAAAGCTTACATGCTTGAGAAACTGATCAATAGTGAATAGGTAATCAATGTTGTGTGCGGGCAAGTCTTTTCTCAAAGCAATATAAAACATCTTTCAGATTCTGCTAATAGGGGTGCCAAAATCACTAATTTGATAAATCCCTTATGATACTCTCGAAACAGGAATCTCTTAAAATCTAATGACAAACCTTTTTGCACATGTACTCTTGCCTTTACCCTGGCATGTCGGTCAAATATGGTTGCTCTAATAGGTGAATTCATCAAAAGCAAGTGCTCCTTATGAAGGGGGCAGTATTCCTCTTAGGTAGGTTATTTCAAATCCTCAACATCTGATCAGGCACCTTCTTCCTAGAGGTGTTCTCAATGGGGTTATTCTTAATGAGGAGAATGACAAATGTGTTTGGGGGCTTTCTCAGGATGGGAATTTTTCAGTGAAGTCCACTTATAACTTGGTTCAGTCTGTGGGTGTGAAAAGATATGTGCTGAACAAAATTTGGCACAGTTGCTTTTATAGAAGAGCCTCCTTCTTCTGTTGGAAACTCCTTAATAGAGCAGTGCCTGTAGACCAAAGAATTGCTGAAATTGGCATTCACATGGTTTCCTGTTGCTCTTGCTGTAGGTCTCCTACTATTGAGGATTATAACCACCTTTTCATTAAGGGCGATCTAGTGGTCTCCCTTTGGAACTGGTTTTTACCACTTATCAGTCCTAACATTCATCTCCACAGCCACATTACGACAAGAATTTGGAGTTTTCTTACAGCTACTAATACATCTTCAGCATTGGGTTTTGTTTCTATTCACTGCCTTCTTCTCATGCTGTGGGAGATTTGGAAGTGGAGATGTGGATCTAGGTTTGAAAACAAACGGCCTTCAGTTGGGACTGTCATTAAAAACATCAAATTTATGGTGGCTCACTCTCTTCCTAATAATCAGTTTAAAGTGGAGCCCTCAGTTCATGATTTGCAGGTACTACAGCGATTTGGTTTCTCCCCCAACTGTTCAAGCAAGCAGCTCAAGCTCATACGTTGGAATCCTCCTATTAGTGACTATTGTTTGAATGGGGATGGCGCAAGCAAGGGTAATCCAGGTGACTGTGGGGGAGGAGGATGTATCCGAGATAGATGGGGATTAGTTTTGGTGGCCTTTGCACACTATTATGGTCCTGGAAATAGCATGATTGCTGAAGCAAGAGCTCTTTGTGATAGCCTACGAGTGGCAGATTTCCTTGGGCTTCGTATATCCATGGTTAATTCTGGCTCCTTAGCCTTGGTTTATTCCTTCAAAGCTAGAGGATGTCCTTTGTGGCAAGCTTATCGGTGGTGGCGGGAAGCAAAGGCTTGAATTCAAG
Source organism: Colocasia esculenta (assembly GCA_014218235.1). Lineage (NCBI taxonomy): Eukaryota > Viridiplantae > Streptophyta > Magnoliopsida > Alismatales > Araceae > Colocasia > Colocasia esculenta. The sequence goes on along the minus strand of CM024759.1, from coordinate 57,703,959 downwards.
GGAAGAATCTTTTACTTCACCATGTTTATCGTGAGACAAATCAAGTGGCAGATGCTTCAGCTAACTTTGGTTGCTTGTCTAAGGAGAACAATGTGTTTTGGGGGTCTAGTTGTATTCCTCATATGTGTAAAGGCCCTTTAGTCTTGGATAAAACCGGTCTATTTTATGTTAGATTACTATGACCGGCTTGTCCTCTTGTACTATTCTTCTTATTATATATATCCCTGGCTCAGGTCTTCTCTGGTGGAGTGAGAACATTCTCCCTCTATGGGAGAGGGTGCACTCTCCTAGACTTTGAACCTGAGGACCATTTATCAAAAAAGAAATTCATCAGAAGCAAGTGAATATCTAGGAGTTGTCTGAATTCTGGAAGTTGAATAGTAACAAATTCCAAAATAAGTCAGAACTATGCTTATTTACCATCCAAAGATTATCCAACATTAGCTTGAACTAAGCTGCTTGAGCCTCTGGTAGACCATGAATATGGCAGTAGTCATTGTACTGTTGGAGATGCCTTAAGAATGTGAGTTCTTTCTAAATTTTTTGATGATCAACCTATCTCCATATATATATATATATATATATTTGGTGATAAACAAAACCTTGGAAATATTTGACTAACATATTTTTTCTAAAGTTTGTCAATAAGTATCAAATAAAATAAATTCTCTAAGTACGTTACACTCATTTACATTAGAAGTCAAATGCATATGATTTATCTAAGTCTACATTGACTACTCTTGTAATTTCACATCGATTACTGTTTTAACATCACATCGATTATAGTATACTTAAACATCGACTATGGTTAAACATAGATTACCGCTCAATATCAATTTCACTTAAACATCGATTGCACTTAAATATCAATTACGGTTCAACATCGATTTCACTTAAACATCGATTATGCTTCAACATCGACTACATTTCAACATCGATTACGGTTCAACATCGATTGCATTTAAACATCGATTATGTTCAAACATCGACTATGTTTCAACATCGATTATGGTTCAACATCGATTTCATCTCAAACATCGATACCATTTCAGCATCGATTATGCTCACATCCACTTCATTTGAACATTGATTATGTTTAGGCATCGACTGTCTCTTAACATCGACTCTCCATGAACATCAATTATGTTTAGACATCGACTCTCCATGAACATCAATTATGTTTAGACATCGATTGTCTTTAAATATAGACTGTCTCTAAACATCGACTCTCTTCGAACAATGATTATGATTTGGATAGTAACTGTATTATCTCAATAATGACCTTTATAATTAGTTTGTTTCCAAATATAAGTTTCATTAAACATGACAAAATAGTCTTGATCATATTTTGCCTCGCATTTCCTTCAAATGTATTTTGAAATACTTTGCATTTCAAATCTTCCCGTGAACTATTACGTATCCTGTGCACTCAAACATTTATTATTTCTGGTACAGTATCTATGCACATCATCTTTTATTAGTTACCATTTTCATGACATATAAGTTAGAACTTTAAATGATGAGAGAGTGGTGTTTCCTCTTTAGTATATCCTCCTACAGCATGGGCAGTGATGTTGACTGACATTTTAGACATGTTTAAGCTGTCTACGTTTCAACATTTATTGTTTGCAGGTTTCTGGTAGTCACACACGTTATAATGTTGGACATGTCGTGGTGACAAAAGTAAAGAGGATATCCAGATGATCTTTCTCTCACTGTGTCTCTATCCAAGCATTTATTATCTGCAGACTGCTACAGCTGACACGTTTCAAGATGAGAGACAACAGACACTTCAACAGATACTTTTCCAAATTGAAGATGAATAGAAGTGTGCTGACAATTGCAAGAAATACATACACAAGACAGAAAAGATAGAAGAGCTCGATCCTTCATTCAGCAAAAGCCTCTTGCTCTTAGCTCACCACAAAGCACTGTTCTTCTGTTTCTTCTAGAGTGTGAGAGCTTGGTTAGATCTGAGAGAACCTCTTCTTAGTGCAACTCCTTTTGTCTCTCAGATTCTGCCTCAGATCAAGCATGTATGATTGTTGTTAGCTTGGTCTAGGGGCCATCACTGTTGCATAGATAGCAAGTCCAGAGGGGGGTGAATGGATTGCTAAAAATTCTTTTAGACTAATACCTGTAAATAAAATGCTTGATAGAAAATACTAAGTTTGACAGTTAGAGTTAGTATGGAATAAAGACAAACAAGCAAGCACACATAGACAACAGGAAATTTTATCCTGGTTCAGATCTCCTATCCCAAGGAGTCCTACGTCCAGTCCCCAAGCAACAACTTGGGATTTCACTAAACAAGGGTACTGTCCCCCTTAAGGACTCCTACACATCTAGCAATAGCTAACCTTCTCTTCTCTACCCGAAGAGGTACAACGAACACCTGATACAACAAGTCTTCCTTCTTACCAAAGGGAAACAACCACATGTTCAACAATAGGTCTTCTCTTCACAACCGAAGAGGAGCACTTAAGAAGAATGAGTAGAGAGTGAATGGCCCCTAGAACAAGCTTATAGAATTTCTTGATCTGAGGCGAGGTCTAAGAGACAAAGATTTACAGCGATGGATTCTCTCAGGTCATACACAAGCTTTCAAAAGACTAAGCAGATGGCTGTAGAGAGCTGAAGAGCTAAAGGCTGAATTTTTGAATGAACAAGCTCTTCTACCAGGTGCTCCAAGGGATAACCAGTCATTTTGCATGGAGTCGTCGGTCTTCTATATATCTTCTCTTGAGAATATAGCCGTTGAAGTATCCGTTGTTTCAATGTCTGAGGCATGGTAGTTGAGTATGGTCGAACGTGGGTACCAAGAATACATGCAGCCATTAAATGCCCAGAGAGACATGCACACAGAGAAGGATCATCCAGATATCTTTTACTTCTTGTTTGTCCAACGTTGTAGGGTGTGATCTTGGCAGAAATATGCGCGCAATAAATACTAAAACATAGACAACTCAACTGTCTCTAAGCTGTCAGTCAACGTTAGATGGCATGCAATAAGAAAATATGCCAAAAAGGAAATGACATTTTGTCACCCTGTAAAGCTTTTGTTTAAAGAACACAGGAGTAGAAAGCACACACATATATTTCGTGCAGAGATATGTACTAGCACAATAAATGCTCAAGAGCACGAGATGCAGTGTTATACGCGGGAAGATTTGAACTCCACAGAGATTCAAAAAGAATACATTTGAATATAATGAAGGATAATTGCTTTCAAGATTATCTGATAAGATAATGAAAGTATATGACACTTTATTTAAATCATAATCGTTGTGAAGAGAGTTGATATATTCATGAAATCGTTGTCATAAACATACAAATGAAATCTATATTGAAATAGAGTCGATGTGACCATAATCCATGTATAAATATAGTGAAATCATTGTTCTATACACAATCGTTATATGAATGAAATTGATATACAGATGAAATCGTTGTTTAAGTGAAACATAATCGTTGTAGTGACCAAATCGTTCTTTAACAGAATCGTTGTAGCGGCCAAATTGTTCTTTAACAGAATCGTTGTAGCGGCTAAATCGTTGTTTCTATGAAGTCGTTGTTTATGTGACCAAATCGTTGTTTAAGTGAAATCGATCATGAAATCGTTGTTTCAATGATGAAATCGTTGTTTTAGTGAAATCGATCATGAAATCGTTGTTTCTATGATGAAATCTTTGTTTAAGTGAAATCGATCATGAAATCATTGTTTCAATGATGAAATCGTTGTTTTACCGAAATCGATGTTTAAGTGATATGAAATTGATGTATCAACGAAATCGTTATGAGATCAAAATCGTTGTGCGATGGAAATCATTGTTTCACTTATGAATTCGTTGTGCGATGGAAATTGTTGTGCGATGGAAATCATTGTTTCACTTATGAAATCATTGGGTGATGGAAATCGTTGTTTTATTAAAGGAGTCGATGTATACTTAGACATAATTCATGCTTTGAATCTTCAAATAACAATGAGTGTGGATAACTTACAGATTTTAATTTACTTGATGCTTATAAACTTCAGAGAAAAATGTTGGATAAAGTTTTCAATGGTTTTGTTAATTACAAAAAATACATATAATAAAAGATAATTTATTTATGGAGATGGATTGATCATCAATCACCTCTTAATTCTTCTTTGAGTGCTCCTCTTCATCTGTGAAGAGAGGACTTGGTGTGGAGTGGGTGATTTCTTCCCTTTTGTAGAAAGGAAAACCTGTTGTAACAGGTGGTGTATTGCCACTTTGTGTAGTGAAGAGAAGGCTAGCTTGTGCTGGATGTGTAAGTGTCTTTGAGGGGGACTGTACCCTTGGTTAGTGGAATCCTAAGTTGTTGCTTGGGGACTAGACGTAGTACTCCTTGTGATAGGAGGTCCAAACTAGGATAAAAATCCTTGTGCATTTTGTGTGATTGTTTTTCTCTTATTTATGCTGCTCACGAACTCTAACACCTGTGTTTAGTATTTTTGGTTGAAGTTATTTTTAACATGAAAATTAATAGATATATTTTTTAGCAACCCATTCACCCCCCCCCCCCCTTTGGGCTTGCAATTTGGTGAACAAGTGGTATCAGAGCCAAGTCACTTCGAGTAAGTAGATCTCATGATCTGAAGAGCAAAGATAAATGGTAGCCCAAGGTCATGCAGAGGGACAATATGTCAACAGGCCTCCACTGTTCGATGGAGAAGATTACAACTACTAGAAGAAAAGAATGGAGTTCTTTCTTAAAGGTCTTGATTTTCAAATATGGACGATAATAGAAGATGGAGATCTGGAAGTCACCAACACCAAAGATAAGTGGACAGATGGTGACAAGAAAAAACTGTCTCAGAATAGCATGGCCAAGAGTATACTGTGTTGTTCTCTAAGCAAGAAGGAATTCAAAAGAATATGTGAATACAAGTCGGCTAATGAAATGTGGGATAAGCTGAAACTCACCCATGAAGGAACAGATAAGGTAAAAGAAACTAGAATTGATATATTGGTAGCATAATATGAAAGGTTCCAAATGCATTTAGGAGAATCCATGTCTCAAATGTACAGCTGCTTTACAGATATCACAAATGGCCTGGCTGGGCTAGGTAAAAGATATGAAACAGAAGATCTGGTGAGGAAAATTCTAAGATCCTTGCCAACTTCATGGACTCCAAAAGTAACAACCATAAAAGAAGCAAATGATCTCATGGCAATGTCTCTTAAAAAACTCATTGGGTCTCAAATGGCTCATGAGATAAACATGGAAAGGTTGGAGAATCCTCCAGCAAGAACAAGTGTAACAATGCACTCAAGGTAGCAGAAAATACATCTGAAGGTGAATCAGAAGGTGAAAGAAGTGAAGAGAACAATGAAGATGAAGAAGCTTTCCTCTCCAGACGACTGTAAAGAATTCTAGCCAAAAAGAAGTATCAGTCAAGAAGGAGAAACTTCAAGAAAGGCAAAGTATTCAAAAGACCTAAGCCTATCTGCTATGAATGTAAGAAGCCTAAACATCTTAAGGCTAACTGTCCGAAAATTAAGAAGGTAGAATTCAAAAAGAAAGATAATACCAAGAAATTCAAAAGATACAAGAAGAAGGCAATGACTGCTGTATGGAACAATGAAAGTGACTCAAGCAGTGAGTCAAGTTCCAGTGAAGAAGAAGAAGAAAAGGCCAACCTAGCATTTATGGCAAATATTAACGATAAGGTAACCTCAAACTCTTCTTTTACTTCATGTAGTGATTCTAATTCTAATTCAGATAGTCTAGAAGAAGCATTCTAGAAAAATTATACATATCTTGAAATAACTAACTCAAATTTAAAATTTGAAACGGAACAATTAGAAAAATAAATCTTAGAACTAAAAAGGAGAAATGAGTTGTTATGTTAAGATGTAAAAATTAAAAATGAAAAGATATTAAGTCTAGGAAGCCAGGAAACTATAAGTAAATTTAAAAAAGAAATTGATGTATTAACAGAAGACAATGAGTATTTAACAGCCACAATCGAGAAATTAACTAATGGAAGATCTTCATTAATATTGAAAGGGGTAAAAGATCAGGTAGGAAGAAAAATGGAATTGGGCATACTCCACCAGAAAATGAAGAAATAGTTATATATCCTAAAATATACCTATTGCCAAGATTTGTAGCAGAACAAGAACCTGGTCATAAAACAAAGGTGAATAAACACAGTAAACCAAGCAAAACAACAAATGATATTTTCTGTTATGCTCATTGTAATAAATTGGGTGATACGAAAAATACTTGTACAACAAAACACCTAAAGTGGATTCCAAAGAGAAATTATATAGAAGCTAACCAATCAGCACCCAAAAGAAACTGGGTACCTAAATCTCATTGATTTATTATAGGAAAGCCTTAGAACATCAAAGTGATACCTGGACAGCGGTTGCTAAAGGCATATGACAGAAAATAAACGACTGTTTTCATTTATCAAGACTTAAGAAGGAACAGTCACATATGGAGATAATGGTAAAGGTATAGTCATTGGTTGTGGATGAGTTGGAAGCAAAGATAGGACACTGATAGAAGAAGTTCTCTGCGTTGAAGGTCTCAAAAACAATTTGATTAGCATAAGTCAGCTATGCGACAAGGGTCATCAAATAAAGTATCAACAATCCAAGTGCTTAATCATCAAGGAAGGGACAACAATTTTTGAAGCCTACAAGGAAAGAAATCTCTATGTACTAAGGTTGGAAGATCTGAAAGGTCAAGATATATGTCTGACTGCTTGCAAAGAGTAAAATACTGAACTATGGCACATAAGACTAGGACATGACAACTTTAGATGGAATCAGAAAACTCATCAAGCATGACCTAGAGGAAGGCTTACCTAAGATAAATTCAAGACTAGATAAGATCTGTGAACCATGTGCAAAAGGAAAACATGTCAAATCTTCTTTCAAATCAAAGACAATTGTCACCACCTCCAAGCCTTTAGAACTGCTTCATATGGACTTATTTGGACCTATGAGAACTACAAGTCTAGCTGGGAAGAATTTTGGATTCGTTATTAATGTTGATTTCATAAGATACACATGGGTCTCTTTTGTTGAACACAAAGATGACACATTTGAAGCATTTGTCAAGTTCAGCGAGATAGTTCAGAAAGATAAGAAGTTCAACATTATAAGTATTTGATCAGATCATGGAGGAGAATTTCAGAATGACAGGTTTGCAGAATTCTATGATGATCTAGGTATTGAACATAATTTCTCAGCACCAAGAACACCACAACAGAATGGAGTAGTAGAAAGGAAAAATAGAACTTTATTGAACATGACAAGAACCATGTTATATGAATGCAATCTTCCAAGATATTTTTGGGCAGAAGCAATTAATACAGCTTGCTACATAATCAATAGAGCTATGATTAGGCCTATATTAAAGAAGACATCATATGAACTGTACAAGTAGAAGAAACCCAAGATCAGTCATCTCAGAATATTTGGATGCCCCTGCTTCATTCACAATAATGGTAAGTCAAATATTGGTAAGTTGGATCCAAAATTCGATGAAGGTATTTTTATGGGCGACACTTCAAAACCCAAAGGTTATAGAGTTTTCAATAAGAGAAGTCTATTAATTGAATAAATTGTACATGTTATTTTTGATGAATCTAATCCCTTTTTGAGAAAGGAAGTTGTTAGTAATGATGAAGGCACATAGAACTTACCTGAGAAAATGAAGCAAATATCCGTTAAAGATAATGAAGATCCACCCTTGGAAGAATTACAACAGAAAGATCCAATTGATAAAGATCTTCCCAAGAAATGGAGATACAAAAAGAACCATCCAGTAGAAAACATAATTGGAGATCCAAATGTTGGGGTAAAAACAAGAGGTAATATTATTCCTTGTGATTATCTAGCTTTCGTTTCTCAAATAGAGCCAAAGACAGTCAATGAAGCACTTATTGATGAATCTTGGATTCTAGCCATGCAAAATGAACTAAATCAGTTCAAAAGAAACCAGGTATGGTCTCTTGTTCCTAGACCATTAGATCATCCTGTTATTGGCACTAAATGAGTGTTCAGAAACAAATTAGATGAAGCTGGTGTTATTACTAGAAATAAGGCTAGATTGGTTGCTCAAGGCCATTCTCAAGAAGAAGGCATAGATTTCGATGAAACATATGCACCAGTTGCTAGACTTGAGGCTATTCGGATTTTACTAGCTTATGCATCTACATTGGACTTAAAACTTTTTCAAATGGATGTAAAATCAGCTTTTTTGAATGGTTTTATAAAGGAGGAAATCTATGTAGAACAACCTCCTGGTTTCAATGACCTAGATTATCCGAATCATATTTTTAAATTACATAAAACTTTATATGGTCTGAAACAAGCACCTAGAGCTTGGTATGAAAGACTTAATGAATTTATGCTAAACCATGATTTTATTAGAGGAAAAGTAGATAGTACTCTATTCATTAAATCTTGTGCCAAAAATATATTAATTGTACAAATTTATGTAGATGACATTATCTTTGGATCTACTGATAAATCTTTGTGTAAGTATTTTGAAAAGTTAATGCATGGAGAATTTGAAATGAGCATGATGGGAGAACTCAACTATTTTCTTGGATTACAAAGCAAGCAAGGGAAGGAAGGAACTCACATCAATCAAATCAAATAAACTAAGAAATTATTAAAGAAATTCAGATTTGAAAATGCCAAATCACTATCTACTCCCATGAGCACATCAAGAAGGTTAGATAGTGATGCAGAAGGTAAGAAGGTGGACCAGAAACTTTACAGAGATATGATTGGTTCACTGCTATACCTAACTGCAAGTAGACCTGATATTTTATTTAGTGTATGCATGTGTGGTAGGTATCAATCTGATCCTAAGGAATCACACCTGATTGCAGTGAAAAGGATTTTTAGATATTTAGCTCTTACTACACATAAAAATTATTCCACTGCTATGTGACAACACTAGTGCTATCAATCTCACCAAGAATCCTATACAGCACTCGAGGACAAAGCATATTGAGGTTAGATATCATTTTATTAGAGATCATATGGATAATGGTAATATTAGTATTTCCATTTTATTAGCAGACATCTTTACAAAAGCCTTACCTTAAGAGAGACTGACCTCTCTATGACAGGAATTAGGCATATGCAATTTGTAACAGATTTATTTACATATGACTAAAATAAATTAATGTATTTTAGAACATTATTTAACCCTCTCTCCTCTATTTAAATCAATTCTACTTTCTCCTATATTCTTTTCACCTTTGCGCTATCAGTCACACACCTTTTGTCATCTTGTGCAATTAATCCACCCTTTTTACTTTACTTTTCTTTATGTTATATCGCTGGCAACTCATCCCTTACTAATTCTCTCTCTCTCTCTCTCTCTCTCTCTCTCTCTCTCTCTCTCTCTCTCTCTCTCTCTCTCGACTAGAGGTCAGCAAAACCCTGCATCGACTCCTGAGTCCTCTTCCCTCTTCAAGAAACTTTTGATTCTTCCCGCTAAATTTCTTGAGGGGTTTTACTCCTGTTCCTTCTATGATCATTTAGAATCTTCTCTTGTCAATTTTCATGGCCACTTTTGGAAGTTCTAGCAGTTTGGGTGGCTACAGTGCGGCGTTCCTCACGGCCGAACAGCTCGAGAAGTTTCAGGTAGTCAAGATAAAGGCTTGCGGCAACAAGGCAGTTGATTTGGAAGATTTAGAGAAGCATGGAATGGTCAGTGTGATTGAAAGTGGATTCTCTCTATCTGCTAATATTTGGTCAAAGGTCTCCATGGCATAAGGAGGTGCCATCATAGGAGATACTCATGATACTGAAGCTCTATCTATTCAAGAAGTTGCCCCTGTAGTTAGGGATAATGAACCTGCTGCATCCATACTTACCGAGCAAAGAATTGAGGACATTGCTCCTAAGCATATTGAGCTAATTGAGCCCTATGGGCAACCAGATGAAAGAGTTGTACTTGAGCCTGAATTGGAAACTCCTGTTGTACAGGAAACATTTGCTAGTACCATTGAGTAAGTTTCTCATACTAAGGGGGAGCATGTAGCAGTCCCTGTTGAGGAATCACATAATGTTCCAGTTGAAGAACCTCCTGTCGAAGGAGAGCATGCAGAAGGTGTCCCAGATAGTATGCCTTAGGGACATTTAGAAGAAGTTCATATGGAGGAAGCTCCAGCTCAGGGGGAGACTGTTGCTACTATCCTTGAAGATCCTTTTCTGGAAGGTATGGTAGAAGATGCTTCGGATGATGATGATGTCTGTGCTCACCAGCACACAGGATCTGAAGCTATGCATAATGAACCAGCAGTTGGTGGTGCTGTAAAAGAAAAGGGTGTAACCGATAGTATTCTTAAGCTCACTAGATGGGGTCACAACAAGAAACCCAAGAAAATGAAGATATGTGTTCATCTAAAGCCTGTTGTAGCAAGGTTGGATGCTCAGAGCGAGTTAATTTGTTCTCTTCAGGCAGATTTTGCATCCGTAGTTCACAGCCAACACTCCCAAGACAAGGTTTTGTGTGAAGTACAATCTGAGCTTCAAGGGATGAAAATTGAATTGAGTAGTTTAAAGACCATGGTGACTGATCTCACTCAATTTGTGAGACATCACCTAATCTCATCTACCTCTGCATCACCCCCTTTGGCTCAAGCTCCATGTGTACATGTTCCTCAAGTTCCTCCAGTTGTACAAGAGCCAGGGCCATTTGTATAGGAACCCGAGGTTGCTACTGGGCCATCAGGGCCTCCTACATAGGCAGAACAGGAAGAGACTGTTGCAGGGCCATCAAGGCCTTCTACTCAGGCAGAACAAGCTGAACAAATAGACCCTGTTGTAGGGCCATCAGCGCCATCCACTCCTACAGAAGAGGTGGCTGGGCCATCGGGGCCTTTAGAGCAGATAGAGGCAACTCTTTGGGCGATCTGGGCCATCTGTGCATATGGAAGACTCCGGGCCATCTGGGCCTTCAACCTTAGTTGATCCACCTACAGTCATGAAGTCTGGCACAGAAGTAGCTCTTGCTAAGATTCCTTCGGAAGTTGTGAGTGAGTAGACTCCTACTCCTTCCTCTTGTATTGCTCCATCCACTGCTCCACCTGCTCCTGAACCCTCCAAGAAACCTCTTCCCAAACACATTTCCTCTCCTACTCATTTCATTGATGAACCCTTATCATCACCTACTCCTCCTCCCTCTATTCCACCTCCTTCTTCCGAGGCACCTCTAGCCTCTACTTCTGGTACCTCTTTAGCTAGACCATCTACTCAACTTCCCCCACATTTTTTCTCCTCTCTCCATCCTCCTACTCCACCATCCTTCATCATTCTCATTCGTGAAGGAGCCTGCTCTACTGGCATTTCTGTAAACTAAGGTTGAATTTGAGGAGGCCATCATCAAAATAGTTTTATCAGTTTCATCTCATATCCACAAGACTGCCTCTCAACCCTCTTCCAGTCCTACTCCGAATAAGAGGAAAATCTCCAAAGAGCTTGTTCTCCACAGCTCTTCAGCTCTATTTCCTCCATTGTGGTACTCTCTCACAGTGGTCCACAGACGAACATCCCTCTACATACATTCAGAAATGCACCTTTGCTGCAACTTTTGGACTCCCTTATCTGAATCTTTCTAAATATCTCTCTCTTATCCTTCCATTATCTACTGTGCCTAAATCTGAACACAATAAGATTCTTTCTTCTGCTGAGTCCAAGACAGAGGAACACTTGTCCATATCCCATAAAGCCCTTTACAGAAAAATTTGAGATTGCAAGGGATCGCAGATATCCTCCATCCAATCACTCTCTTTCCCGATCAGAATGGTTTGTGAGTCAGCGCACCTCCTCTTGGGGTTCTCTCATTCAAAAAGAAGTCAAATTGGTAAGGCAATTTCAGATGTACAATGACTACTGCCATGTAAATGATCTTCCTAAAGTTCAATTAGCTCAATTCAGACTTGCGGTGAATGAACTTTGGTCTCAGCACTCGGACAGTATAGCTCTTCAAGTTGATTATGCCACTTTCAAGCTACCAGATTTGAAGCTACTACCTAAGTTACATTTTCTGCTCATGGACTTCGATGTTGGTCCAATCATTTTTAAAAGGTTAGCCAGAGTCAAATCTCCGATTAACGTTAAAAAAGGAGTCTCCTTAGCATTCCATCACTTTCTTTTCTGAGAATATCACAGATGATTCAAAAAATCTTCAGTGTTAGCCCGTCTACTGGTAGAATCAGAAAGATTTTTTCCAACCGACTAGTGTAAGATGTATCCCTAGGCAGCTCTCCAGCTGGATCAGCTCAATGCAACTCAATTCCGGTCAAATCAGCCCACATTATCTTCTGAGTAGTTCATGGATCTCAACTTCATTAATTTGGTGTCTGATCCTTACTCCATATGGGTTGAACGGTACAAGGTATATCTTACTCTGAGGCAAGAACTACTAGCTCACTACATTACTTATCCTATCTTCATAGATCAGTTTTTGCAGCATGCAAGTTTTGGCACCCGCAGCCTCTATAGGATGACTCTCAGTGATCCAGAGTACAATCAGTTTATTGAGGATCAGAGGTAGCTTCACATTCAGAAATTCTATGCAGACATGGGGCCTTCCTATAATATCAGTTGGGCATTGTTTAAGAATCATTTTGAAGAGCAGGAAGTCAAAGCCTGGCTGATCCTCTCACGCCTTGCTTTTCTTCTGTTCCCTGCCTTCTATATCTCAAACTCTCACTGATTAATACCATCCATTTCGTGGTCTCTTGGCTTCCATTTCTCTTTGTCTCTTTTATTCCCTTCATTTCTTTTTGCTTACTGACAAAAAGGGGAAGAAAATACTCTGAAATACATCTTTCTAATGTTACTTTAAATTTATTTCAGAAATTTTGTTTACATATTTTTATTGTTTTGTCATCACAAAAAGGGAGAGATTGATGATTAGCCTATCTCCATATATGGTGATAAACAAAACCTTGGAATTATTTGACTAACATAATTTTCTAAAGTTTGTCAACATGTATCAAATAAAATAAAATTTGTAAGTAAGTTACATTCATTTACATTAGAAGTCAAATGCATATGATTTATCTAAGTCTACATCGACTACTATTGTAAGTTCACATCGATTACTATTTTAACATCACATCGATTATAGGCTACTTAAACATCGACTATGGTTCAACATAGATTACCGCTCAACATCGATTTCACTTAAACATCAATTACGTTTCAACATCGATTATGGTTCAACATCGAATTCACTTAAACATCGATTATGTTCCAACATCGAATACGTTTCAACATCGATTACGGTTCAACATCGATTGCACTTAAACATCGATTATGTTCCAACATTGATTACGTTTCAGCATCAATTGTTCAACATCGATTCCACTTCAGCATCGATTACGGTCACATAGACTTCATTTCAACATCGATTATGTTTAGACATGGACTGTCTCTTAACATCGACTCTCCATGAACATCAATTACGTTTAGATATCGACTGTCTCTTAACATCGACTCTCCATGAACATCAATTATGTTTAGACATCGATTGTCTTTGAATATAGACTGTCTCCTAACATCGACTCTCTTCGAACAATGATTATGATTTGGACATTAACTCTATTATCTTGATAATGAACTTTATAATTATTTTGTTTCCAAATATAAGTTTCATTAAACATGACAAAATATTCTTGATCATATTTTCCTCACATTTCTTTCAAATGTATTTTAAAATACTTTGCATTTCAAATCTTCCCACGAACTGTTGCATATCCTGTGCACTCAAACATTTATTATTTCGAGTATAGTATCTATGAACGTCATCTTTTATTGGTTACCATTTTCATGACATATAAGTTAGAGCTTTAAATGATGACAGAATGATGTTTCCTCTTTAGTATATCCTCCTACAGCATGGCCAGTGATGTTGACTGACAATTTAAACACGTTTAAGCTGTCTACGTTACATCATTTATTGTTTGCAAGTTTCCGGTAGTCACACATGTTACAATGTTGGAAATGATGTGGTGACTAAAGTAAAGAAGATATCCAGATGATCTTTCACTCACTGTGTCTCTATCCAAGCATTTATTATCTGCAGATTTTCTGGATATCTTACGTTGGACCTGGTACAGCTGACACGTTTCAAGATGAGAGACAACGGACACTTCAACAGATACTTTTTCAAATTGAAGATAAATAGAAGTGTGTTGACAAATGCAAGAAATACATAAACAAGATAGAAAAGATGGAAGAGCTCAATCCTTCATTCAGCAAAAGCCTCTTGCTCTTAGCTCTCCACAAAGCACTGTTCTTCTGCTCTTCTAGAGTGTGAGAGCTTGTTTAGATCTAAGAGAACCTCTTCTTAGTGCAACTCCATTTGTCTCTCCAATTTAGCCTCAGATCAAGCTTGTATGATTACTGTTAGCTTGGTCTAGGGGCCATCACCTCTTAATTCTTCTTTGAGTGCTCCTCTTCATCTGTGAAGAGTGGACTTGCTGTGGAGTGGGTGATTTCTTCCCTTTTGTAGAATGGAAGATGTGTTGTAACAGGTGGTATATTGCCTCTTTGTGCAGTGAAGAGAAGCCAACTTGTGCTGGATGTGTAGGTGTCCTTGAGGGGGACTATACTCTTGGTTAGTGGAATCCTAAGTTGTTGCTTGGGGACTGGACGTAGGACTCCTTGTAATAGGAGGTTCGAACCAGGATAAAAATCCTTGTGCATTTTGTGTGATTGTTTTTCTCTTATTTCCACTGCTCACTAACTCTAACACCTATGTTTAGTGTTTCTGGTTGAAGTTATTTTTAACAAGAAAATTAATAGATATGTTTTTTAGCAACCCATTCACCCCCCCTTTGGGCTTGCAACTTGGTCAACAGTTTTGGCCTCCATTCTGCATTGTGGGTCCTTTCAAACTAGTCAGAAAGAGTGAAGTTATGATCCCCTACAATGTATCTTCTATTCTGCTCAATCTGATACTTTTGGTAGAGAGCCTTATTGGACCTTGCCCATTGAAGTTTTTTTTTTGGATTAAGCCAATGAAAGAATGTTGCTTGCTTCAGATTTGGGCACATGAGACATGGAAAGAATTAGTGCAAGATATTCTAACAAATTCAAAGTAGGTAGTCCAAACACTATAACAAATGTATACTTCTCATTAGACTCTTTATAAACTGACACTCTTCTATAAGTAACTTCCAATGCAAACCAGAGAAGAGGATACATCTAAGAGGAATTCTACTACACTGATTTCCTCATTATCCTTTTAAGCTTAGAAGCTAGAGATGAAGAGGATAGAGAGCCTCTTCTGTGTACATGTGTTGCAATAGACAATACTACCTTAATAATCTCCTATTCAAACTCATCCTTAATGTCCTGAATAGCTAGTTGGATTACACAAGCGCCGGGTGGAATAATGGTGATGCAAGAGGGTGGAGTAGGTGGTTGAATGGAAGAGAAGGTAAGTGTAGAAGGTTGTTGGGTTGAAGGGCTAGGTGCAAAGTCCATATGGGAGGAGGCAGGCTAGGTATTTAATGGTTTTGAGTGCTACAAATGGCTCAGAAAGAAAGGGAGTGGAAGAAGAGGGTAAAGAAGTGTCTACTGGGGGGTTTATTGGAGATGTAGGTCTTGGGGATGAAGAGAGTTCAACAATAAAGGGAGCTGGAGAGGAAATGGGTTTATGGATAAGTTGTTTGGAAGGTTTAGGAGCTGGAGGAGCACTGGAGGGATCTACCTGAAAGGTTGGATCTGGTGTCTGTGCTGGTTAATCCACAATTGAGACCTCTTCTTATATATTTATAGTACCAAGCTCCTCAAGGTTTTGCTGCTCTTCTTCCACTGATGGCCTTGATGGCCTGACCTCCTCTTTTTGCATAGATGGACCTGGAGGCCCAGCGTCTTCTAGTCTAACACTATGTGCATTTGCTGGCATTTCAGATACTTCTGGCATTGGAGGCACTTCCTCATTATTTAATTCCTTTTCAATTTTTTGTTCATGGCCATTGGTTGTATTTTCTGCCATTTGAGGTCTAGCATCAGGAGATGGAGCTCTATGTGTCCTTGGAGGATCAACATTCATGCTTTCCGGAGTAGAAGGAATTATGTGAGTTCTTACAAGATGTGTGAGTTTAGTTAACATAGTCTGCAAGCTGCCCAATTCAACTTTAATGTCTTTGATCTCTTACTGTATTTCACATAGAATTTCTCCTTGAGTATCTAGTCTTTGGTTTACTGGAGCCATATGGATACAGAGCTTCTAATTTCTTTTTTGTATGAGAAGTCTTCTTCTTAGGAGAAAGTACCATAGCTTTTGGGAACTTGAGGAGCTTCTGTGACAGGTGCCTCATCAAGAACAATATCATCTAGAAGACCCATAATGGGAATCTCCCTTGTAGTCTGTGTTGCTAAACCCTCATCATCAAAGACATCCTCAACCAATCCTTCGATAAAAGAATGGTCCTGAAGTGTTCTGTGAAACTCCCCCTCAACTGATGGCAAATGGGAGTCCATAATAGGAGCTTCTTGATCCTCCCCCTCAACAGAAGCTTCCTCTACATGAGCATCTTCTTCATCAGCATTACTTTGGAAAGATTGTTCATGTTCTTCTTTCACACAGAACAAATAACATTCTTGGACTTCATTGCTCACATTTACAAGTAATTGCTCTTCTTCTGCAGCAGTCTTATTGGTAGACTCAACTAATACTTTTGTATTTTTATGAATGCGACAGACCCTGAGGTCGTGATTTTGTCCCGACTACCATGAACCCAACAGGTCTAACCGGCGTGATTTGAACACGACAGGGACCTACGTTGCGATTCACTATATGTTGAGAAAACCCTAAATTTCATGCAAAACACGATAATCATGCTATACAACCATGGTTTAACCGTTGTAAGGAACTGTTGTAGAAGGAAATGTCAAGGTAACATATTTTGATAACATTCATGGGATTTATTAATTAAAAGTTGGATGCACGACTCTCACATGCTAGCTTGATTCTCTTACACTTGTACATACTAAACACGAATTTTTCCATGAGGCTTTACTGGAAATTTCTCAATAATTTATCTGGTAATTAAGTACAATTTATCATGTAAATTTCCCTATTTCATTTAATTAAACTTGTCTATGTTTTATTCGTGTGATTTAATATGGTTATCACGTTCCTCTGCCTTCAAGCACTCGAGGCAAGACGGACAATGTTTCTATACCCACTTTAACTTGGCTTGGATGACCTCTCCATTGGGAATACTCCTGACAGGACTAGAAACTCCTTGTCGAGGCCTCCATAAGACTCCTTGGCTCTGGAGGACGTCCATTATCAACTAGCATGTTGTACCATCAACACCTATTTTACCCTTAGGGATTAGCATGATCCAATGGCCTTAGTTGTTCTCTCTTACCTTGAGATCATGTTGGACCTCTGGCTTGTGTTCGTAGCATGGCTATTGGGCAGTTGTGACATCTACCGGACTACCGACACACGACCGTGTGTGTTGTGCAACTGTTATTATCGCCTATTTAACAATGATTTACGAATGTAACCCTCGATCTCATCCACTATCCTATTTCTCTCATTTGATCACATCCTCTCTGTACTCTAATCTATTCTTCAATTACTCTCATCTATTCTTGGTACTCTATTTAACCATTTAATTGATTGTCTAAGATAACAAACATAACCATGCCAGGCCACATTAAAAAGGGCCCGATCTGATCTTGGGAGGTGCGCCCGAAAGGTAATAACTCGCGGGGATTTAATGATCAGGGTATATGGCATAATACCCAAGTGCCATACTATCAAGATTTAAACGAAGACAATCAATCACAATACTATGTTTTCTCGGTTGACAAGAAGATCGACCAAATGTGCTATCTCGACTAGTGGACTCTTGTGCAACATTACATGCTATTTCGTTATATGGCCAATTCCTTATCATTGAAAGTGTTATCGTTCTCTTGCTATCGTTATATTACCCTCGTGACTATACTTGATCATTCTCTATAGTTATCCTACTTGACAAGACATTAATCAATTAAAGCATGCCTATTTATACGAGATATTAAGTCCTACTGGGCGATTATCGCTCATCCTGCACTATTTATTTCATGTGTTTCAGGTGACTATGATGGGGATTACCACACACACGAGGAAGAGGAGGAGAAAGCCTAAGAGTGACCAGCCTTTTCGACAACCCAAGCTTTTAGTAGTTAGTTAGATAGTTCGGTTTGTTTTGATTTGAATAAAGTACTCTGGGCCCATAGTTATGCCTCTGAACTAGTGAATGTAATAGATGATTAGTGGAATTATTAATGAAGTTGGATTTTTGGCATTATTTCAATTTTTGAAATGGTTTGACGTCTAACTCTCGCTCTATACTATTTATTTAGCTGTTTATCGCTCCGATATTCCGTGTCGGGGCATTACAAGAACTTCCTCAACCGACGCGCAAGGACGGGGGTACCAGGTAACGGTAACAACCTCTAACGGGACTAGCCCTCCAATGCCAAGCACCGGGTGAAAAACTAGTGTAGGACCATGGTAGGAATAACACAGGTGCGAAGATACTCTGAGATGCAGCTGAACAGACTCCAAACAAGGTGTAGGCCACTCTCTGTCTGAGAAGGAGACATGGCCACTATCACTTTCTAAGAGGAGGCGACGCAGTGGTATTCGCAACTAGAATGCGACAGGGAGGGTGTCGCAACTAGGAGTCGAAAGGCGGCGGGGAAGCGTCGCGGCAAGGAATTGTTGTGTTATGGTCTTGTGAATAGCCATACTCTTTGTTTTGATTTGTTTTGATGATGACATATGATGACATAATCCTTGTGAATCATGAAAATAACTTAAAATCATTGTTTGGTTGATGCACATTAGTGTCTTCATATTAAATACCCCTTAAATAATGTTTGCATATCATAGACTAATTGACCATATTAATAACTTGCATAATTGTTGCTTCGGATGTTCAGTTTTTTTCTTTATCAGTTGAAACACAGATGTAACAACCCGACCTCCCGGACCCCCCGCCAGGGACCCCCGAAGGTCGTGCCGCCACCCACGGATCCGAAGACCCGGAAGGGTTAGAATTTAGTCCAGTGAGATAATTAATGAATTCAAATAACTATAACAAGAAAGACTGTACATTAATAAAGAAATTAAGTACAACATGTCCCAAATAAAAGTACAGGTACAGAAAGAAGGTGCAATCCTTAAGGGGCATACACCGAGGACTTGCAAAAAGGCCACTCTCAACTCACGCTACAAGCGCTCACCCTTACAACTCACACTACTGGCAACGCACGGCGCAACAAACTGCCACCACGACCGTCCGGAAACGAACTCCTGCCACAGCGAGTCCCTACCTGAAGAGAGTAGGGGGGGTGAGCCTCGCGAACAAGACTCAGTAGGGATTACCAGTCCCGTACCAGCCAGAGCAACAGGAACTTCAACAAGCGGAAGTAAAACTACTCTATAAAGCAGTAAAGCGAGAAACACCTACTGCAGAGTACTACAAAGCAGCGGAAATAGAGAAACGCCTCGACCACAACCCGGGTCAGGCCAATCGTGACTCCTGCAGAACCAACGGAGTCAAACACATGCAGAAACAACTAGAGCAATGCCACGACCCGCAACCGGGGTCGGGCCAAAGCAACACAACGCGGAAGCAAACCCTCGGCATACACCTGTCGAGACAACGGAGCTCACGGAACACCGGAGCAACCACGTGAGACCAGAGTCTCACGACACAAGCACCAACATCCTGGACCTCCACGAGGTCAGGAAGGAACAACCAGGTGTCACCTCGAGAGACACCAAGCAACCAAGTGAGAAAAAACATCTTACCACAGGCACGACCACCTAGGACCTCCACAAGGTCGAGGGCCCACAAATAGAACCACCCTACACCTCGGACACTCCACGAGGTCAGGGAACTACACACTCTGGTGCCACCACAAATGGCACCAAGGAACGGGCTACCGAAACAGCAGTTGGGTGCCTGCACAAGGCACCCTAAGAGAACCCGCAGAACGGAAACCACTAAACACGGCCCACAAGACCACACTAACCAAGCCCACGGAACTAGACACGGCCAGGCTACAATCCCCGTGCAAGCTAGGGCAACGAGAAATCATTCTCGGAAATCGCGTGAGAAACACCGTCACGTAAGAGCACACAAGCCACCGCTACAGGCATCTAAGAGGAGGACACACAGTCCACTCCTCCAGCTCGCCAGCCACTGACTCCTGCCTACAACCTCCCCAGAAGAGTGACGCTAGCGAGCCACAGCCAAGAACACAACCACAAACCACCGCAGCCCGGTCGAGCTGCGGCCCCATGCCTGACCTCTCTATGCGGCTCTGGAACCAATGCAGAGAGAGGCTGTGAGTAGGACTAGCTGGTCTGCACCGAAAGAGCGCCACAACAACCTTGGAAACCAGACCCAGCTGAGAGAACTCTACAAACGACAGAAGCCACTGTCCCCACTGTTTTCCCCTCTACTCCGAGTCCGTAACTCGAGCACGCCCGCCGCTCGGAGCAACACCCTCTGACATAGGCGCACGGGGATGGGGGTCCCAGGAAACGGTAACAACCTGTCTTGCGGACAAGCCCTCAAGTGCCTAGCACCGGGCGAATAGAGAACTGGCGTGGCAACCACCAACATAAACGGCACAGCTGGCTCGTAACCAAGACAAGCCCAGCAGGCACAGGCGCACACGGCACCCCTTTCGGAAAACCCCCAGAAGGCTATCGGCCAACGCCGGCACACAAGGCACGGCCCGAGAAACCGTAACACTAACAGCAGAACAGAAACCACCTCTCTTATAATAATCGATTAACAGATAGTCAATCGATTATTAGACAGGCGCAAGCCTCCTAGAACATCCGCTAGGACACGGCCACAAAGGTGTCATCTTCGGTCACTAAATGCAGCGAGCCAACCTGCCGCGTTCCTCACCAGAAGGTCCGGAGGGCAACCCTGCCCTGGGGCACAAGCCGACACACCAACCACGGCCACGGAAAACACCTGAGGCAACCCAGACCTTGTCGCGCCCTCCTAGCCCGTCGCGATCTCATCGTGATGGGTAGGGCAACCACGACAAACCAGTCATGTCGGGGAAGCAGGTCGCGACAAAGCTCTTGTCACGACAGCAAACTAGGTCACGACGACCCTATCGCGACAAGGCCGCGCGTCGCGACAGGAACCTTGTCGCGACGGGCAGCCAGGTCGCGACACCCTTATCGCGACTGCCTCCTGGGCGGCGATAAAGTCGTGCCCGACTGGGGCGCCTCCTCTGGTGTCGCAACGCGCTCAACGGTCGCGACATCAGTTGGAAGGCAGACCGACGGGATCCACATCTTGTGATCGCCCACAAATGCTACAACTAGCACACCACGGGGAGGGGAGCATGGTGAAAGCAATAAAAGCATGCAAACACCCAATAGGACCTCCAATCCACACTAACAAGATAGGGCACAAGCATCCCTATAGGAGAATGAAGAACCAACCCACAAAGGGGCCTTCACGACGAGCTTGCCACCTCCTCCTCACTCCCATGGCGACGCGCCACCGCTCCGCACGAACCGCCGCCGCTCCGTCAAGCCCGAACCGCCAGATCGCCGGAGAGGGAAGCCTTCCTCCTTGGAGAAGAGAAGGGAAAGGGGAGGAAATGCCAAAAGGAGGGGAAGGGAGAGCCGGCCAAGGCTTTTACCCTGCAGCTCTCAAAACGCGATGGGGCGGGGCATCTCATTACCAACCGTAACGTGACGGCTGCCCCCACCGCGACCAGAACGCGCCCACCGTGGGCGCCGCAACAGCCTGACAGGTCGCTCTGACCTGCCTGCCACCCTGACATGCACTAGACGCCTGTCAGAAGACCAAAAGCAAAACCCTGTCGTGACCCGTTGACTGGGCGCGACAGGAATGCGACACAGCTAGTGGTTGCAACAGGGATGACTGTCGCGACGGGAACCTCGGTCGCGACATGGCCAGTCATCCCACACAAACGGAAATCCGGAAACCCGAGATGTTACAACAGAACTTTGGATGTCCACTTTTGGTCACAGTTAGTCGAAGCTAGACTTCGCATAAGTCAAAGCTAGACTTCGCATATGACAAATTTAGACTTTGTATATAAGGAAGCTCGAATTGGTATATGACAAAGTAACTTTGCATATGATGAAGCTATACTTCGTATATGATGAAGCTAGACTTCATATATGATGAAGTAACTTCACATATGACGAAGCTAGACTTCGTAAATGACGAAGCTAGAATTTGTATATGACAAAGTTAGACTTCATATACGATGAAATTAGACTTCGTGTATGACTAAGTAACTTCGTATATGACAAAGCTAGACTTTGTATATGACGAAGTAACTTCATATATGACGAAGTTAAGCTTCGGATATAACGAAGTCACTTCAACTGACCAAGACAAAATTCGACCAAGACATCGGATGTTCACATTTACACTTGGTCAGTAGAAGCAATGTCACTTCATATATTCATGTGTTGGTCATTGTCATCCAAAGCAACTTGCTTCAGATGTTACAATTTAGTCTTTGCCAGTTGAAGTGTTGTATCTTCGGATTTTCATATGTTAATTCTTTATCAGTCAAAGCTCAACATCAATTACCTCATGTTAAACATCGATTGTCATAATATCGGTTACTAATCAACTCAAACATCGATTATTGTGAGCTTCACATCGATGACCATGACCATATTAATTGTCTTTTCTCTTGAAAACTTAAAGATGCTATATG
Source organism: Colocasia esculenta (assembly GCA_014218235.1). NCBI lineage: Eukaryota > Viridiplantae > Streptophyta > Magnoliopsida > Alismatales > Araceae > Colocasia > Colocasia esculenta. The sequence goes on along the minus strand of CM024759.1, from coordinate 57,681,184 downwards.
TGCACGATATTGAATGGCACGTGTCTCATTTAAGGTGCATGGGTACACAAAACCTTAGGTACGAGGTTGGGTATGTAGGCTATAAATGTGCCCTCTGTCTCATCTGAAAAAGAGGCCCCAAAAAGAGAGTTTAGAATATTCCAGGGGCCACCAGGAAGGGAGCAGAGCAACAATAGAAGAAGAGGAAGCAAAAGAGCAGAAGAAGAAGAAGAAGAAGAAGAAGAAAGAAGAAGAAGAAGAAGAAGAAGAAGAAGAAGAGGAAGAAGTGCAGAGCTGGAGGAGAAGAAGAAAGCTGTGATGATGATGCACTAAATGAAGCCTTACCATTGCTAGATCTATTGAACCCAATAGCAGAGCATCGCTAGTCAAGCCTGATTCGAAGGAGATCAAATCAAAATGCTTCAGCAACACATCAATATGATGAAGGCATGCAAGATGATCTAAATCATGATCCAGGCTACCAAGACTTGGTGAATTTGAGGTCAAATTGATCAATACACAGAAGAAGAAGTAAGATCAAAGGACAGATGTTTGATGATTTGCTTCTCTGAACTCAAATTCTTTTGATCAACTTATTTTTCCTTTTATTCACTTCAGAACTCTTTGGATGCTTCTACTTGTGATAGGAGTGTTGATCCCACATTGTGTTTGTATGTGGATTGAGGAGGTCTATCTGACCATGAAGCTGTGAATTAGTAGATAAGTTGTGTAATCAGTGTTTGTCCAGCTGTGTGTCAATGGTTCTAGAAGCTGTGAATCAGCAGTCAAGCTGTGTGTCAGCAGATCAAGCTGTGAGGCAACAGAACTCAAGCTGTTAGTCAGTGGTCATTTGTGTTAAGCAACGACCCTTAAGAAAATAATTTAAGTTTTTAAATTATTATAATATCATGTTTTTGCTATGACAAAATCTTTAAAAGACTTTCTACAAATTAAAAGAATTAATTATACATACCACAGAAAATAGTGTGGACAAACTCTATCTCGAGAATTTTTCGAAGTCCACAGACCACTCTATGAATCCAACTGTGGACTCCGACTTCTTAAGAATCGAAATATCTTGGCGCAAAATCATCTCAAAATTTTTTCTAAGTCCAGACAACTTCACTGTATCTGACTGTCAACTCCAATTTCTACAGTCGAATGCTTCCTTCTGGACTAACTCTCAGAAGATGAAGTATTCTGTACCCGACTACCAACTTCCACTCATACAGTCGAATGCTTCATAGATCTAACTCCTCAGTATCCGACTTCTGAAGTGCTTCATAGATCTAACTCCTTAGTATCCGACTTCTGAAGTCGAATTCTCTGTCTTGTTTCTATTAATTTCCATAGAAGTCGAATTCAGTCTATCCGACTCTTAAAGTCGAATTATGACTTTCTATTTCTTCTATATCCAACTTGAAAAGTCGAATGCTATATTCTCTTTGCAACCTCTGTTGAAGTTGAATCAGTCTATTTATATCTCCGTCTCCTAGAGTCGAATTGTAATCTCTTTTGTATCCGACTTCAATGTCAAGTCCTGTACTTGTACTTTTTCTGTGAAGACACTATTTTATTATCTGATGAAATATTAGTTGCATATCTTTTTAACTTCCTTGATACAATTACTGTTAAAACCATCATTAACTGAATATTTTCTGAATCTATCAAATTATCATTTTTTTAAATATGTTCTGTCAAGATGAGATGTCCATCTTTTATTGGCCTGAAATGCTATCTGTCTGAGGTTTCCATACTTTGTATTTTTCTATGACTCACCTACCTATGAAAGTATAGAGGTACCCTCTCTTTTTGTCTTGTCTTTGCTACAGATCATTTATTGAAGCACATTTTATGTATGGAGCTTTCACAGTCCACTTAATGAGAACCTTCTAGCTGTGAAGATGCAACCCTCATCTGAAGACATTGGAAAGAAGCAAAGGCAGAAGGACCCATGGATAAAAAATTTAGCTATCATCCAAAGGATCCTAGATCTCTCCTCAACGACCAAATCTCCAACGGCCAATTTTTCAAACGACTACATTTTTAGGAATATAAAAGAAGCTGAAGTTTGAAGAAGAAGACAGAACTGAAAAACTTCAGTGAGCTCAACACTTAGCAATTTTCAGAAGCTAGAAATCTCACAAGTCTTCTTCCAAGCGACAAGTTTGAGAGCCCTTCTTTCAGCAGATCCTCAAAGCTCTTTCAGTTTCACAGAAGTCTTGTGTTCGGGTGGCATTTGTAATTAGAAATTTTCTTGAGTCCACCCTTCTTGTTCAGAAAGGATTTGAGTTACATCTCTGATCTTTTAGCCTTTCTGAACTAGGTGTGTTTGCTCATTGTTGAGGCAAACACACAAGAATCATTTATTTTTTTCTGTGTAATTTCTGCAGGAGGTTTGTTCCTGCATTTCCCCTCTTGTGTAGGGAAGACCTTATTGAAGGTAGTGTCTTGTACCCCTGTTAAGGGAAGACTTGCTTGGGAGCAAGTGGGCTTGTAATTCCTCTCAAGGGTGAGAGAAGGCCATAATTATTGGCAGTTAATGAAATCTCAAGTGGTTGGCTTGAGGACTAGATGTAGGACTTCCATGTGGGAAGGGCCGAACAAGGATAAATCTCCTTGTGCATTTGTGTGATTGTTTCCGCCAATTCACACTTGAATCACACACTATACTAAATACTAACAGATTTATTGAGTGCTGTTTAATTTCAGATAAAATTTTAAAAGCACAAGAAGTCCTATTCACCCCCTCTAGGACATCATTAGTACCATTTCGATCCATCTAGTGGTATCAGAGCGAGGTCTTCTCAGAAGAATCTAAAGATTTGAGAAGAAATGGTAGCTGAAGCTCACAATTATGAAGGCCAGTCTGTTAAAAGGCAACCATTCTATGATGGTGAACATTATCAGTATTGGAAGATGCGGATGAAGTGCTTCATCAGAGGTACAGATTTTGATCTATGGCAGGTAATAGAACAAGGTGATTTCCAAATCCTTGGTGAATCCTCCTCCTCTGGTCTTTCTATAGCTGATAAGAGAAATATGTCATTAAACTATAAGGCTAAAAATTATCTTTTCTGTGCTGTCTCTAAAAGAGAATTTAACAGATTATCTGCTTGTAAAACTGTAAAAGAAATGTGGGATAAATTACAAGTTACGTATGAAGGAACTGATATGGTTAAACAAAGTAGAATAGATATTCTTGTATCCTAATATGAACAATTTAAAATGCTTCCTAATGAAAACATTACTCAAATGTATAATCGCTTTTCCAACATAATAGTAGGTTTATGTTCTCTAGGAAAAGATCTTACTAATGAAGAAATAGTAAGGAAAATCCTAAGATCTTTAACTAATGTTTGGACTCCTAAAGTAACTGCCATTGTGGAAGCACATGATTTAACTCAATTATCTATTGATAAATTAATTGGATCCCTCATGGCTCATGAAATTAATATGGAGAGATTTTTTGAAAATTCTTCGAAAAAGAAAATGCCAAATGCTTTGAAGGTTGCAGATTCCTCCTCATCTGAAGATTCCAAGGAGAAATCAGATGACAGTGATGATGAGGTAATGCTATCAAGAAAATTGCAAAGAATCCTTGCAAAGAAGAAGTTTGGCTCCAAGAGATTTTTCAAGAAAGATAAGAAGAAGGAGCCAACCTGCTATGAATGTAATCAACCAGGACATTACAAATCTGAATGTTCTAAGCTGAAGAAGAAGGATCAAGCAGAAAGATCTGACAAGAGGAAAGACAAAGAAAAGAAGTTCAGAAAATATAATAAAAAGGCAATGGCAGCAACATGGGATAATGAAGAAGCCACTAGTTCAGACTCCTCAAGTTCAGAATCTGAAGAGGAAGAAAAGGCAAATCTAGCCCTCATGGCAGGACTAGAGTAGGTAAATTCTAAAACCTCATTTACATCCTATTTGAATCAGATTCTGACAGTCTTGAAGATGCTTTTAATGAACTATATGAAAACTATAAAATAGTAGTAAAACAAATGAAAATAGTTAAAATAAATTTGCTAAACCAAGAAAAGGCTAACACATTTCTGAAAAATGAAGCAGAAAGGTTAGGACAAAACTTAAGTGAAACCAAGAGAGCAAATGAATTATTATGTGAAGACTTAAAGAATAAAAACAGTAAAATCATGGAATTAGAGTCAAATTTAAAAGAGCTTAAGGATGAAGAAAAACAAAAGAAGAAAACAACTACCTAAGAGCTACTATAGAGAAAATTTCTAAATGCAAAAATTCTTTGTTTGTTAAATTAAATGGCTCTAGGACAGGAAAGAAAAAGTATGGAGTAGGGTACACACCTCAATTTAATGAAGAAGACATTGTTTGTCCTAAAGTTTATCCAACTCCTAAATTTGTATCAGAAAAGAAAATTAAAAATTCCAAAAAGGTCAATCAGCATGTTTATAAACAAAAACAGAAGTTTAACAACACTGCACACAGTAAGAATGCTTTTGATTTATGTTGTAGTCACTGCAATCAACTAGGACACACTGTCAGCACATGCACCACCAGACACTTGCATTGGATTCCTAAGACTAACCACCAAGGACCCAAGAAAATTTGGGTACCAAAAGTTACAACTTAAATTTATTTGCAAGGTCGGCTAAGAGCATCCAAATGGTATTTGGATAGTGGGTGCTCAAGGCATATGACAGGTGATAGGAAGTTGTTTATAAGTTTTAGAGATGAAATTGGTCAAGTCGCCTATGGAGATAATGGAAAAGGAAAAGTCTTAGGATGTGGGACAGTTGGAACTAAAGAAAAGAATTTGATTGAAGATGTCATGTATGTAGAAGGATTGAAGCATAACCTCATAAGCATCAGTCAATTATGTGATAAGGGTCATCTAGTAAGATTTCAGAATGATAAGTGCATTATTCAAAAGGATGGAAAATTTGTATTTGAAGCTCAAAGAGTGAAGAATCTATACACATTACAGTTAGCAGAATTAAAAGAAGTGACTTATGTCTTGCAACCACTAAGAGTGAAGAAGCTGATTTGTGGCATAGAAGATTGGGTCATGCAAGCACTTCAGTCATCAAGAAATTGATAAAGCATGATCTGGTTGAAGGTCTCCCAAAGATGAATTAAATGAAGAAATTTGGAATATGTTCAGCTTGTGCAAAAGGGAAGCAAGCCAAGACATCATTTCAGTCCAAAACAGTTGCCACAACTGCCAAACCTTTGGAGCTAATTCACATGGATTTGGTTGGACCCATAAGGACAGTCAGTCTTGGATGAAAGGTGTATGGCTATGTAATAGTAGATGACCACTCAAGATATACTTGGGTGTCATTCTTAGAAGCCAAATCAGAAGCCTTTTCAGCTTTTCTGAAGTTCAGCAGAGTAGTTCAAAAGAATCAGAAATTCCATATTATCAGTATCAGATCTGATCATGGTGGAGAATTCAAGAATGAAGAATTCATGAAGTTCTGTGAAGAGAATGGAATTGAACATAATTTTTCAGCACTAAGAACAGCTCAAAAAAATGGAGTAGCCGAAAGGAAGAATATGACACTGCTAGACATGGCCAGAACTATGCTTACTGAGTACAATTTACCAAGATACTTATGGGTAGAGGTAGTCAACACAGCCTGCTACATCATCAACAGATGCATGATCAGACAAATTCTAAAGAAGACCCTGTCACGTCCCGAGAATTACGCAGCGAATATTGTTAATTAATTCGAGTCGATATTTCGAGACGTGGACAGTCGGCAAATAAGCCTCTAGCTAGCACGCACTAAATGTGTATCAACACAACATCATAATAGGGCCCACATGTTGAACTCAATATAAATTGTATTCAAATCTCAACTCTGTGTATTCAAACAAAAACTAGTACAGGACTAAGACTCAATAAAAGGGAAAGTACATTTAATCCTCACTTCCTACTACATTGTTCTAACACTCAAAATAAACTAACTATAGATAGACTCATGATTGGAACGCTCTTCACTCAGACGCATTCCCATCCTCGACTTGCTCCTCCTCTTGAACTTCATAGTCACCTAAATTGGGTAAAAGTAGGGGATGAGCAAACTAGCCCAGTAGGATTTATATCTCAATGTGCGGGCAATGATATAAGTGATTAGCATTTTAGAACTAGGAAAGTATGATGAATGATATGCAAGTACGAATAAAACTTGTTAAAACATGGTATATAAAACAAGCTAGAGAGAGTGATTATGATAGAACAAGATTGTGAACAAGATGACAAGATAGAACTAGCAATAGATCACTTTGTACGAGCACGCGAGATTTCACTTGATGTCAAGAACGCAGGATATCACTAATTGCATTAAATGCAGGATGGCCATATCACGCAAGCAAGCAAGCAAGAACGCACGAGCACGATCATGTAACACTAATCAGGCATGTAGACTCTAATGTACACCAAGGAAAGATCCACCAAGAATGCACACTAGGACACATGTATGTGGTTGTTGTATCTAACATTCAACAAGCAAGAAAGTACTCCCAGCGCAGATGCAACCCCAGTAATCATTATACCCCATGGTTAACAGTATATCTATGACTCGCCGTCATTGGGGCTAGATTAGAGCCCTTGGACACACGCCGTGCCCTGTCAGCATCTCATGTAAATTTTAAATGTAGATACCCACAGTCATTAATAATGGCCAAATGAGAGTTTCGATATGTAAGCATGTGTAATGTCATGTTCATGATGATGATGGGAACAAGTGATAAGTAATTGAACATGATTTCATGATAACAATTGTTGAGAGATAATTTCGGTAGCATAACGGTACGATTTGTACTTTGGTTAAATCTTTACATTAATGGCTTTAGTCTACATTGTCAAATCACGCTCACGAGAACAAGAGGAGAAAGGAAGTGCACGCTATCTTCAGGGAACTTCAATGGTACAACCAACTCGTCGGCCATGTGGGAATCCATAGTCAGAGGAGATTTACGGAGGCCTTGGAAAAAGGTCGCTAGTCTACCGATTCAGAATGACCGGTAGAGAGTTTCCAATTTCCCAAGAAAAGGCTGCCTAATAGTGCTAGTGTGTAGTGCGGTACGCGTGTCTCAATTCACAAACCATCGGTCTCAAACTCGCAGGAAGCACTTGACAAAATAACATGGAACAAAACTATGCACTTTAACTAATCATGGATTGTAAGATTTTATGATAACCATTATCATTTAAACATGGAAGAACAGTAGGAAGACTAAATCACAAGAAGCATGAATGGATCATAACATTTAAGGAGCACTTAGAATAGCATTCATGTAATTAAAGCTTTTAAATGGGTTAATCTCTTTTAAGCCATTAAATAACAATCATGAAATGATCAGACCCAAAACACGAGCAATACACACTAAATATTACTTTGACCAGACCTCGGGTATAGTGGTTAGGTTTGCAAGACAGTAAGTGGGGTTTTCTGCAAAAATTTTGAGATCGCAACAGGGGCCTATAAGGAAGGCGACATGGGTGTCAGGCTCGGAGTCAGATCGCGACAAGGTCATGTAAGGAAGGCGACAGGGTGTTGTCAGGCCCGGGGTCAGATCGTGACAGGGTCTTACGAGGAAGGCGATGGGTCGGGCCCAGAAGGCGACGGGTCGGGCCCAAAAGGCGACACAGGGGTGTGAGCATCGCGATAGGGAAGCCAGATCAGGCAGGTAGATACCGACGGAGCGCACGTCGCATTAAGAAGGCGACTAGAGGGGTGTCGCAACAAGACCTCTGAATGCAACCTATCTGGCCATCGCGATCACAGGTTCTGTGCCAGACTCTGACAGAGCAAGGACATGCTCTTGGATTGCGGTCCAGAACATCCATCTATTGACACAGGGTGCTTCCGAAATAGAGAACAAATTGTACAGTGTATGAAAAATAACGAAACCAGTTTTAAAACAACCTAGACATACAAGGGTACTTCCAGTAAATCGGAATTGGAAAATAAGGATGGTTTCAATAGGCTTTGATCACGTTGAACACAAGATCAGAACAAGTGTAACCTGAAGTCGTAGTTTTAGGCAGCAACCCTATTACCACGCTTATAACTCTCTAACTGACGAGATTTAGACAAAATGTACAACACCAAACTTGAAGAGGATGACTAGTAGAATAACTTTCATGTTATAAGTTTACCCTAATTCGGTCTTGAATCACATGAAACATACAATGAATAGGAAAAGCCCTAAAAGTGCACGACTTTGAGAAAATGCTTATAATTCAAAATCTACTCAATGAAATTCGATGAAACCAGAGGGCAATGAAAACTAACTTGATGCTCTACACATTTGGTTTAGGAGATGTTAAGATTTGGCCCGAGAAAACCTACCTCTTGGGTTGATGAAGTCTCGTTCTTCAGAAAACCCGTGTTCAGACCACTATTTGTAGAACGCCTAATACTCCGTGGATACTGCATGGAATTTGGGCATTCCACTTGGGTTAGGAAGTAGACTTGGCCCTCTTTCCAAGGGTATAAGCCTTGCACTATGAGATTTAGGTTTGGCCTACCTTTGATTGGCTTCAAGAAGGTGGTTTGTGCAGGTCGTAGCAGATGAACGGGGGAAGAAGATGAGCTTGGTATGCTTGATCTCCTACTCTCCAGCCACCAAGAGCTCCTCCACACGACCCCAGCAAGTTCTAAACTCGTCCCTAGGGTTTGGGTGAAGAGTATTTAAGCATCCATGGTGTTTAGGAGTCCTATTGTAACTAGGAAGGAAGGGTTTCGGGATTGGCATGTTGGTTTCCTATTTTTGATGATTTCTTCCTCCATTAGAGAGTCTTGACCATCAAAAAACTTCCATGGATGGGTAGACACGAATTTGGGTTGCCATGAATACATGTTTGTATCCCAATTCAACTCTAATTGCCTCTTTTTAATTTCAGCTTATTTATGGTTACGAATTTCTATGTAATTTCTTGCTTCATTTGATTTTTTTGGGGCCATAGGTGGTCCATTGACCCACTTATGATATTGGGTCATTATTATATATTGTTAGAAGCATTTCTAATATTTTTATTTAATTTATGATTGCGTCGTATTTCCGTGTTAACGGTTTTCCGACTTGTTTCTTTATTAGGATAATCGGTCACAATAATTCTTAAACCTAGCTCACATGATTTTTATTGACCCAATTTTCTTGATGGGTCATTAGAGGATATTATTTGAAATCCATTTATGATTTTTATTTAATTTCCTGACTCGTCCAAGTACGTGTGATAATGATATTTCGACTTATTCATGAATTACGATAATAAGTGGCGAAACACTTTAAACTTAGCTAATCCAATTTTTCTTGGCACAAATTTCTTTGTGAAACGTTTAGTAATAATGTTTGGGGTTGATTTATTATTTTTACGGAATTTTCCGATGTGTTTTAGCTCATACGATAATGATACGTATGTTTTAATTACTTGTTATTATGGAAATTATTTATTTACATTTTAATTGAATTTTTATATAATTGAAATTTTCGGGGTGCTACACCCTCCCCCACTTAAGAGAATTTGGTCCCCAAATTCATATATAGAAAGATTTTTGTATAAGTGAGGTGTACTTACTTGTGAATAACTCTGGGTACCTTTTACGCATTGCTTCCTCGGTTTCCCACGTGTCGTCTTCATCCATGTGTTGATTCCATCGAACCCTTACTAGTGGAATAACTTTGTTCCTTAGTTGGCGCAGTTCCCAGTCCACGATCTTAATCGGCTTCTCTTGATATGTTCCGTCTTTGTTGAATTCCAGAAGCTCATATTCTATGACATGCCATGGATCTCGTACATACTTTTTCAATATGGATATGTGGAACACATTGTGTATTCCATCCATTTGTGGTGGTAAAGTGAGACGATATGCCACCTCGCCGACTCTTTCAAGGATTTCAAAAGGCCCGACAAACCTTGGTGACAACTTGCCTTTAATGCCAAATCGCCTGATCCCACGGCCTGGAGATACTTTCAAGAATACATGTTCACCAACCTGAAACTCCAGGTCTCTTCTTCTATTATCTGCATATGCCTTTTGTCTTTGCTGCGCCACTGCCATTCTTTCTTTAATAAGCTTTACCTTCCCTGTGGTTTCTCTTATCATCTCAGGTCCTAGCATTTGTTTTTCACCAACTTCATACCAGCATATTGGAGATCGGCAACTTCTGCCGTAGAGTGCTTCAAATGGTGCCATTTGAATGCTAGCTTGATAGCTATTATTGTAGGTGAACTCCACGAGGGATAAATGTTCGTGCCAGCTTCCTCCAAAATCTAGGACACATGCTCTGAGCATGTCTTCAATCACCTGGTTGGTTCTTTCCGTCTGACCATCTGTTTGTGGATGGAAAGCCGTACTAAAGTTTAGCTTAGATCCCAAGGAGTAGTGCAGTCCTTTCCAAAAGTGCTATGTAAACCTAGGGTCTCTATCAGACACGATAGACACCGGTACTCCATGTAATCGGACTATTTCCTTCACATATAATGCAGCCAGAACATCTACTGACCACTTATTCTTCACCGGCAAGAAGTGAGCCAACTTAGTTAAGTGGTCGACAATAACCCAGATACCATCGAACCCACCCTTAGTTTTGGGTAGTCCGAAAATGAAGTCCATCCCTATACCTTCCCATTTCCATGCTGGGATTTCTAGGGGTTTGAGTTTACCTGCGGGTCGCAAGTGTTCCGCCTTGACCCTTTGGCATGTTAAGCATCGAGCGACATATTCCGCCACTTCTCTCTTCATATTAGGCCACCAAAAGCTTCTTTTCAAATCTTGATACATCTTCGTAGTTCCAGGATGGATGGTATACCTGGTCTTGTGAGCCTCATCCATAATCATTTTCTTTGTCTTCGCATGGTCGGGTACACAGACTCGATCCCGGAACAATAACCTTCCATCTTCAGTTAATGAGAAATCCGGCCTCTGATCTAGATTAGCCTTAATCTCCACCAGTACAGGGTCATTGTCTTGAAGTGTTGTGATGTCCTCCAATAGTATGGGTTGTGCTCTAACACTAGCAACAAAGCATCCCTTCTCTTTGACGTCAGCATCAATATTTAACTTGGCGAAATCTTCTAATAACTTCCATTCATCCACCATTAAACTTGACAATGTGATCATTGGCTTCCTACTTAGAGCATCTGCCACAGCATTTGCTTTTCCTGGATGATATTTGTAACGTAGCGCGTTTTCGGATCTTCGCGGATCGTGGATTAGTGGTAGTTCGGATCTGTGTTTATTGGTTTTGGTGTGGTGCTCATGGCCAGTATGAGGTCATTGGGCCTTGGTTGTGGTTTCCGCGCGTTGTGTGGAGCTTAGTGGGCCGGCAGGTTAGGTATGTAGTGCCCGTTGGTTCACCGGATGTGAACGCAACGGTGGTGAAGGCCGCGTTCTGAACGCGTCGGTATCGAGGATCGCGTTCAGGTTGCCGCTGTTTGGAGTCGACGCCTGCTAGCGCGCCGCGTGTCGTGCACGGGGCGGGGCTGCTGACGTCTGGACTGCTAACGCGACGCTTAAGGCTGTCTCAATCTTGTCGCGGTGGTTAGGTGTGTCGCGTTAGTAACCGCTATTCGGTTTTTAAAAAGGGTTTGGCCGAACAGAGCAGGGGAGGCTCTGCTCGACCCAGGGGAGTAGCTGCTGCGGCCTTGTTGGGCGATTTGGCGTTTTGGCGAGGTTCTTGTCGCGCTCTCGATGCGAGGTCGTTGCATGGAGCGGGGGAGACGTCGTGCCATAGCCAGTTTGGGTGTTCTTCGTGAAGGTAGGGAGTTCTACCTTGATTTGATTATGTGGATTGCTCTTTGGTTTGTTTATTGCTTAAGAACAATAGATACCATGTCTAAGAGGTGAACTGAGCTTGAAAACCGGATTGAAATTATGCTTAGGGTGGTTTGTATGAATGATCAGGTGATGGTTTCCGGATCCTGAGAAGGCGGCGGTTTAGACTGTCGCGACCAGGTCGCGGTAGGCCGCTCGGCCGCGACAGTGTTTCTTGTCACGCCATATCGTGGTGTCACGATCAGAAGGCGGTCCTGGCCTCTATCGCGACAGAAACCGAGGGTTTTGTTTTGTATGCTCTTGGTGCTTTGGTTATCGTTGTTTATAGTGTATGACTAAGAGAAGAGGTGCTTTGACACCCGTGAAACTCTGTGAACAGGTTACCTACATGGTTAGTAGGTAGTTTACATAATCGGTGTGGTGTTATTGTGGTGTGAGGTGCATTGGCATCTGTAACACCTCTAAAGTATGTTTTTGGATTAGTTTGCGTGTGATTAAGTGGTTTGAGGATGTGCATGGCACATACTCCGTGTGGTGGTGTTACGCGTGTATGAGTGTGTGTGTGTGTGCATGGCACATGCACTGGTTGTCGTGGTGACTAGGCAATGATGGTTCAAGTGTGAACCTAGCCCAAGTCCTGTAGTGTCCTATGTGAACTAATAGAGATGGTTTAAGTATTATAATTCAAGTAAGGTTAAAGGTTACCGTGTAGTTAATGTGTATGGTTTGTATGTGGCAAGGAGGTCATGTGATGACCAATGATGAGCCAAGTGTAATTGATTATCGGGATCTATGAGTATGCTTGTGTAGGATAGCTTGTGGGTCACGGAGTGACCAGGTCAAGCTAGTCCTTACATTTGTACTGTGGTTTGTAGTAAAGAATACATAAGTATACATCGTGGTTTGTGCATTGCTGAGTTTGGTGGTCCGGCGCCTATTTCGGAATGCCTCTTCAGTTGGGTACCCCAGGTTCTGTGTGAGCCAGGCATGTGAGTGTGCTCGGGGTTTGTCCCGGTGCAGTGGTACCGTCGAGGTCTTGTCGTCTTCCTGGACACCCTCACTCTCGGGGAGAGTTGTCGTCCGGCTGAGGGAAAGACGACAGTAGGGCAGCGACTTGTGTTTGTGGGTGTGCAGTCGCTTGTAGCGCGCTCGTAGCTGGAGGTTACGGACACCAGTAGACGTACTGGTCCCCAGCTAGTCCTGTTTACCAGTGCCTCACTTTAGAGAGCTCGGGCCAAAGTTTCTAAAGGTGCCAAGCATGGGCCTGCAGGGTGTGTGACCTGTAGGTTTGTGGTGGTTTGGTTAGACTCCACAGTTCTTTGGCTTTACTTGTGTTGTGGAGCTGCAGTTGGACCTTTCGTCCGTGACTGCGAGACTGAGAGGTTGTTCTTGTGTTGTGTTGTCCGGGTTGGATACTGGTGTCATGAACTAGTAGTCTGTCCCGTGTGGTGGCGTCGTGCTTTCCAGATCGTGCTTTACTATTGGCTATAGCGTGTGTTAATTGTAGTTTCTCCGGTTGTTGTGTGCCATGGTGTTGGCACAGTTGTAGTTGTGGTTGGTGAGCAGTGACTCACTAGTTGTGGTGTGCCCTAGTGGTGGCACAATTGTGTTTGTGTTTCAGTGGTGGTACCTTGTGGTGGTGGGTACTTGTACCCTCTGTGGGTATTGGTTTCTCGTGGTACCTTGTGTACCAGTCTGTTTAGGTGGTGAGGTGGAGGTCGTGTGGTGAGACTTTCCACTTGTTGTGTTTTACCTTCCTTGGTTAAGTGTCCGAATATGATTTAGTATGTGATGGATTGGCATCGTGGTAGCCAGTCCTGCTTCTTAAGTATGACAGTCGATACATCGTGATTTAGGGGTATAAAGGATTAGCTCTTGGTTAGCAATCCTGATTCTCATGTGTGTTGGAGGCTTTCCAGTGAAGCTAGTAGCTTAGGCAATGCTTTGCCTATGTGGCTTACAGCTTAGGCGACCAGTTGTTGAGGTGGTGTGCTTGTGAGGCTTGTGGCCTAGGCTTTTTAGTTATTGAGTGGGATTAATGGTGCTGTTGTCTCTTCGTCTTTCCGGGATTTGCAACAACTGTGTTAATCATGTTTAGTAACTGTTAAGTATGCTTTGTTGTGAGCATGAAATGGTTTGACTTCTGGTGTTGCCAGTGAGACCCGTTGGGGTTGAGGTTCTCTTGCGTTGAGTGTTGTTTTGAGTGGTTCCCTGCTGAGCCAGTGACTTGTTGAGGCTCACTCCCTTATAATTCTTTTCAGGGTTTACCGTTGGTGTCGCTTAAGGAGATGTTGTGACAGACTTGTACCACCAGCAGTAGTGTTAGTAGAGTTGTGCGAGCTTGTGCTCCCTCGGGGTATGCCCTAGGTAGTTGTACTCTTCTTAATTTGGGCATGTAATAATGTAATGGGACAGTTGTAAATTGTAAATGCAGGTATCAGCACATATCCTTTCTTGTGTCTCTTACTATTGTGGTTTGTCTTTTATATTCTTCCTGGACACGTGTACGAGCTATCCCTTGCAAGACTTCGGTCCGTTCGCGGGAGACGGATCTGGATATGGACCCTTAATGGGTATAGATATCCAGGGCCGTTACAATATTGGATCGTAAAGTCGAAGTCTTTGAGATACTCCAACCACCTCCGCTGTCTCATATTTAAGTCCTGCTGAGAAAATAGATACTTTAAGCTTTTATGGTCAGAAAACACAATGAATTTCTCACCATATAGATAATGATGCCATATCTTCAAGGCGAAGACTACAGCAGCTAGCTCCAGATCATGTACAGGATAGTTGTCCTCGTGCTTCTTCAATTGTCTGGACGCGTAGCATATAACTTTCTCATTTTGCATCAGCACACAGCCAAGGCCGATCCCGGATGCATCGGTGTATACTTCAAAACTACCCCCAGCAACTGGCAGGGTCAGTACGGGTGCTGAGGTAAGGTATTCTTTCAATGCCCTGAAACTTTCTTCACATTCATTAGTCCATGCAAATGGATTCTCCTTCCTGGTAAGTCTGGTCAATGGTACAGCTATCTTTGAGAAGTCCTTAATGAAGCGACGATAATAACCGGCTAATCCAAGAAAGCTTCTAATCTCCGACACAATTGTCGGCCTTGACCAGTTCTTTACCGCCTCCACCTTAGATGGATCTATAGATATTCCCTCCTTGGATATGATGTGGCCAAGGAAGGACACCTCTTCCATCCAGAATTCACACTTACTAAGTTTGGCATAGAGTTGATTGTCTCTAAGCACTTGCAGAGCCACCTTCAAGTGTTCTTCATGTTCTTCTTTGGATTTGGAGTAAATAAGGATATCATCAATGAACACTACTATAAACTGGTCCAGGTATGGCCTATAAATATTATTCATAAGTTGCATGAAAGCCGCTGGAGCATTTGTTAAGCCAAAGGGCATAACTACGAACTCATAGTGACCATATCTACTTCGGAATGCAAACTTGTGAATATCCTCCTCCTTTATTCTTAGTTGATGGTAGTCTGATCTTAGATCAATCTTGGAGAAATACTGTGCACCGGATGTAACGTCGCGCGTTTTCCGGATCTCTGTGGATCCAGGTTTAGTGGGTTTGGTGGCCAATGTGAGGCCCATTAGTGTTGTGTGTTTCTTATTAGATCCTTACCGGGTTTGGTTTGGGTCCGTGTTGGTGTTCAGCTTGCTGGACACCAGCAGTGTGTTGACGTCCATCGATGAGGACGTCGACTGTTGAACTTGGCGTCAAGCTTTGTGGACGTCTAGTTGTGGCGATCTGGTTAAACGACCCAAGGGTTGACGTTAACTTGACATGCCTGTGTTTTTATGGCAGACCCGAGCTCTGTTCTTCCTCCTCCTTCTCCCTTCCTCTTCCCCCACCTTCACCCTTGAGCTTCTTCGCGAGTTCTGGCAATCGGCGGGAGCTCGTGGGAAGGCCGTGGTGCGCGTGGTAGCTGCAGATCGGGCGGAGAATGGCGGATTGAAGCGCGGTGTTCGTGGGACGTTTCTCGGGTTTCGGCGTGATTCGAGGTTCTTCGGGAGTTTAATTACGTTTCTGAGGTAGGGGTCGAGCCCTGTTAGCTTGTTAGAAACATTAAAACACGACTTAATCACTTGAACCAGCATTTTTATTGTATTTTTGGATTAAGTTGCACCATGTGGGGTTAATGGGTGGTTTGAGTAATTTAGTGAATGAAGCATGTTGTAATGAGTTGTTTCGGGTTCTGGTATGTTAAAGGAACCACTTTTATATGTTTTTCTGTAGTTTAAACGGTTGGAAAACCTGTAGAGTTGGATTAGGGTTTCTGCAGGGTTTTAGGCCGGAGAACTTGGCGTCAAGATCTCTTGTCGCCAAGCTCACCAGCCGGGATATAGACGGCTAGATCGCTTGCCGTTTACTTCTTTCAAGCGGCAGTCGATGTTGCCGCCAACCTGTGCATGTATCCATGCAGTGTTGTTTACGTAGCTTTCCTGGTTATGAATAATGTGTGATTGTGTGTGCATGGCGATGACCGGTGTGAGCCAGTGCACTTGTTATGCTCTTGGAGCATATTGCTCATGTAATGGGCATGTTTTACATGAATAATGTGTGGTGCATGTATAGGTTTAAGTATGTGCATGTTGTCCACGTGTTGGACATGTGGTACACTAACCAGAGTGTATTATACACGTGTTGACTACGTGGTTTGGACGTGTTGTCTACGTGTTTGGGCGTTGTGCATATGGTTTGTGTGTTCATGGCACATCATATGTTATCATGTTTATTATATGTTAATTATTGTGGTGTTGTGGCGATGAGGTTCATGTTTGAACCTAGCCCAGATCCGTTAGAATCTTTTATAGATTATCCTAGATGGATAATTAGTAAAATATAAATGTGATTATCATGATTATGTTTAATATGACCTTCACTGTCACAAGATAATTATTGATAGGTTAAATATGATTGGCTATCGTGATTTATATATGTGTTAGTGTGAGTTAGCTTGTAGGTCACCGTGTGACCAATGATAAACTGCGGTGTTATTTTTAATATGGCTAGTATGTGTAGTTGTGCAAGTTAGCTTGTCCTAGTCACAAGCTATCTTTAATGGTGATTTGTGTACCGTGATCGGTAACAGAAAGTGTTTAAGTAAGTATCATGGTTTGAGCTTGCCGAGTGTGGTGGTCCGGCGCCTATTCCGGAATGCCTCTCTAGTCGGGTACCCCAGGTTCTTTGTGAGCCAGGCACGTGTGTTTGTTGTGCTCGGGGTTTTGTCCTGGTACTTGTGTTGTACCGTCGAGGTCTGTGTCGTCTTCTTGGACACCCTCACTCTTTGTTTGAGTTGTACGTCCGGCTGAGGGAAAGACGGCAGTGGGACAGCGACTTCCCAGAGTTTGTTCTTTTGTCGCTTGTAGCGCGCTCGTAGTTGGGGGTACGGACACCAGTAGACGTACTGGTCCCCAGCTAGTCATGTTTTCCAGTGCCTCACTTTAGAGTGCTCCGGCCAGAGACTCTAGAGGTGCCAGGCATGGGCCTGTAGCTGTGTGTCTGCAGGTGTGGTGTTGGTTGGTCTCCACAGTTGTTTGACTTGTTCTCGTGGAGCGGCAGTTGGACCTTCCGTCCGTGACTGCGAGGCTGAGAGGTTGTTCTTGTGTTGTGTTGTCCGGGTTAGATACTGGCCTGATCAGCCAGTAGTCTATTCCCGTGTGGTGGCGTCGTTCCCTTCCGACTCGTGCTTTGCTACTTGTCGTGGTTTGTGAGTTGTGACTCGTGGTCGAGGTTTGGCCAATTCGAGGTGTGCCCTGGTGTTGGCACAACTGTGACCGAGTTGTGGTTTGTGTGACTCGTCGATTAAGGTTTCACCTATAATGTTGTCTCTAAGTGAAGGCACAATATAATTGTGGTTCAGTGTGCTGTTCATCACCTACTTATACCCTTGTTCGGGTGTGTGTGTTGTGTTGTGGTACCTCAGAGTAGCAGGTACCTATTTCCTTTGTGGGTTACTTTGTAGTTTTGTGGTGGTACATTGTGTACCAACCTTTCTGGGTACTTGTGTGTTGTGGGGGTCTTGTGGTTTGACCTGCCTCTTGTTGTATCCTAATTGTTTTAAGTAGATCTTTGTTTATATTTTATTGTGGATTAGTTTGTAATTGTTAATTATGTTACCTTTGTGGGTGATTTGTCGATGAGGCCTGTAGCCTAGGCATATTGTGGTTTAGTAGAGTTGTGCTCCGTGGAGGCCGTGTGAGATCTTCCACTTTTTGAGCTTTACTCTTCTTGGATATGATTCCAATTATAGTTTAGTGTGTTATGATTGGCTTCGTGGTAGCCAGTTCCGTTACCTTGTGTGTAGTTTCCGATGTAGTGTGATTTGGAGTATAAAGGACCAACTTCCAGTCCTGTTACTCAAATGTTTAAGGTTTGCCTATGAAGCTTGTAGTCTGGGTAGTACTTTGCCTGTATGGCTTTTAGCTTAGGCAACCAGTTGTTGTGGCAGTGTGCCAGTGAGACTGTGGTTTAGGCACTTTAGTAGTTGGGCTGTCTAATGATATTATGTTAATCCTGTAAACCCACTTTTCTTCTGAGGACGTTATGTTTATTATCATGAGCATGTTCAATTGTTATTTATTGTTATGATGTGAGCATGAAATGGTTTAGCTATTGTTGTTGCCAGTGAGACCCATTGGGGTTGAGGTGTCTATGGTTACAGTGTTGCTTTGGGTAGCCCCTACTGAGCCAGTGACTTGTTGAGGCTTACTCCCCTACAGTTCTTGCAGGGCTTGCCGTGTGTTTGGCTTGCAGCGGTGTTGTGACAGACTTGTACCACCAGCAGTAGTGTAGTAGTTAGTGTTCTGTGAGCTTGTGTTCCCTCGGGGTATGCCCCAGGTAGTTGTACTCTTTTAATTGGACATATATTAATGTAATGGGACAGTTGTACAAATTTGTGAACAGATATGAGCACATGTACTTTCTTGTGTCTTATATTCTTGTGGTTTGTCTTTTTATACTCTTACTGGACTCATGTGTGAGATATCCCTTGCGACACTTCGGTGCGTTCGCGGGAGGCGGATCTGGATATGGAGCCTTAATGGGCATAAATACCCCGGTCCGTTACAAGTTGGTATCAGAGCAATGTCCAGTTAGAATATGAAAAGACATTGAAAGTATAATGTCCCAATACATGAATTAATGTCCACTGCTGGTAGTAAGTCTGTGTCTTTGTGTGATATAAAGTAGTTTTTACGTGAGCTTTTGGCACGTAAACCGTGTGTTTTTGTTTGTTAGATTGGCAGTTGTGAGCAGCTGTTGTGCCACAATGTGGATAGTGGCATAAGTTGTGTGGTAGCATCCTGGCACTAGTGCAGTTAAAGCAGTTAAATATAGTATTTAAAAGTTTTCAGTTGCAGAGATTAGAGGAGAAAGGTAAAGTAGTGCCCTGAGAGGGATATACCTGTTATATGTTAGTAAAGTACAGAGTTAGCAGAGACAAGTATAGAGTATTTTGTGATAGATCAGTTTGGTTATTAAAAATTTGCAGTTAAAGGAATTAAAAGATTAACAAGTTGGATATGGAATTCAGTAAGTAACTTATAATGAGATAGAAAGTTGGCAGAGACAGGTACATGGTAGCAAGGTGATAAGGATCAGGTCAGTGTGTGTGATAAGTTGCAGTTGAAAACCTCAGCAAATGTATTGTGGCATTAGAGATTTGAGTCAGAGGATATTAAGAAGCAGTGTGGATGAGAATGTGATTAATGTTATGAAGAGTTTGATATAATCAAGAAAGGCAGACCAGCTTTAAAAGAAGTATCAGTATATAAAGAGCAGTGATTTATAGCAGATAAATTTAGTATGCCTGAGATCAAAAATTTGAGAAAAGTGTTGTTATGAATAATGATGGTAACAGAAAATGTGATATGAAGATTTGTATAAATAAGTATAGAAATGATCAGTTGAATAAAGAAAGAGAGAAAAGAAAAATTAATGTGCGATAAGATTTTCTGAAAATTTCACAAGAGGAATATTTAGTTGATGATTGACAGTTTAGATAAAGAAAAGATATGGATTAGAGAAAGGAAGAATTTAGCAAATGATGAAGTAAATAAGATCAGATGAGTCAGGAATGCCAGTTAAAGTTTGCATATTGGTGCAAAGAAATGATTCAATTGAGCATAAATGAATTGTTATTAAGATATTTCATAGTATTATGCTGGAGCAGATTGATTAAGAATATTTGAAAAGTTTATGCCCCAGAATTATGGAAATTAGCCAGAGAATGTCAGTAAAGCAGGAAAGATATATGAAAAGCGCAACATGTCAATAGTGGTTTGACAGATCAGAAATTGCAGTAATTTCTTCAGCATGAATTAATTGAATGGGATGATTTAAGGAACAGTTGAAGCCAGAAGAAAGTAATTGAAAGTAATAATGTAAGCAGAAATTGTGGAATATTTTACAAAAGTGTTCGGTGTGATCAGAGTAGCGCAACGGAAGCGGAAGCAAATAAAGATTTAATATTCAGAGATTGTTTAAGTTTGTTTGAATAAAGAGAAAGTGTAAAGTTTTGCGAAGTGGAATAGAGGAACAAAGTTTATTATGGTCTTTGATCAGAGATTGACTTTAAGCGGTATGAGCAGAATAATATGAAAGGGCAAGAAATTCAAAGATGGTGAGTGGTTTTCTTTGAAGAGGTATCAGTTGTGAATATAAATGCAGATGAGGCAGGATAATAGTTGGCAGTGATAAATAGAAAAAGGAAATGGCACCAGAAAGTTTAATAATTTGGAAAGATTATGGTATGAAAGAATACTACAGTGTAAGATATTTGAGAAAGATAAAGCGGTCCCGAAAGAAATGTTGCAAACACAGCCCAGAAATTGTGGAAGCCTACGGTTGAAAGCTAAAGAAAGGCAATGGAATTGACAGAACAGAGTAAGTGTGAGATGAATTGAAAGGTTGAAGCAGAGAAAGAATATCCTACTTGTTCTGTGTTCGGATTTATTTGTTGTTTTTAGGTGATATTTTGATTTATTGTGGTTTGTTTTATATGTCGAGGACGACATTTCTTTTTAGGTGATAATAATGTAACGTCGCGCGTTTTTCGGATCCCCGTGGATCCAGGTTTAGTGGGTTTGGTGGCCAATGTGAGGCCCATTAGTGTTGTGTGTTTCTTATTAGATCCTTACCGGGTTTGGTTTGGGTCCGTGTTGGTGTTCAGCTTGCTGGACACCAGTAGTGTGTTGACGTCCATCGATGAGGACGTCGACTGTTGAACTTGGCGTCAAGCTTTGTGGACGTCTAGTTGTGGCAGTCTGGTTAAACGACCCAAGGGTTGACGTTAACTTGACATGCCTGTGTTTTTATGGCAGACCCGAGCTCTGTTCTTCCTCCTCCTTCTCCCTTCCTCTTCCCCCACCTTCACCCTTGAGCTTCTTCGCGAGTTCTGGCTGTCGGCGGGAGCTCGTGGGAAGGCCGTGGTGCGCGTGGTAGCTGCAGATCGGGCAGAGAATGGCGGATTGAAGCGCGGTGTTCGTGGGATGTTTCTCGGGTTTCGGCGTGATTCGAGGTTCTTCGGGAGTTTAATTACGTTTCTGAGGTAGGGGTCGAGCCCTGTTAGCTTGTTAGAAACATTAAAACACGACTTAATCACTTGAACCAGCATTTTTATTGTATTTTGGATTAAGTTGCACCATGTGGGGTTAATGGGTGGTTTGAGTAATTTAGTGAATGAAGCATGTTGTAATGAGTTGTTTCGGGTTCTGGTATGTTAAAGGAACCGCTTTTATATGTTTTTCTGTAGTTTAAACGGTTGGAAAACCTGTAGAGTTGGATTAGGGTTTCTGCAGGGTTTTAGGCCGGAGAACTTGGCGTCAAGATCTCTTGTCGCCAAGCTCACCAGCCGGGATATAGACGGCTAGATCGCTTGCCGTTTACTTCTTTCAAGCGGCAGTCGATGTTGCCGCCAACCTGTGCATGTATCCATGCAGTGTTGTTTACGTAGCTTTCCTGGTTATGAATAATGTGTGATTGTGTGTGCATGGCGATGACCGGTGTGAGCCAGTGCACTTGTTATGCTCTTGGAGCATATTGCTCATGTAATGGGCATGTTTTACATGAATAATGTGTGGTGCATGTAGAGGTTTAAGTATGCGCATGTTGTCCACGTGTTGGACATGTGGTTTACGTGACTGGCGTGTGGTACACTAACCAGAGTGTATTATACACGTGTTGACTACGTGGTTTGGACGTGTTGTCTACGTGTTTGGGCGTTGTGCATATGGTTTGTGTGTTCATGGCACATCATATGTTATCATGTTTATTATATGTTAATTATTGTGGTGTTGTGGCGATGAGGTTTATGTTTGAACCTAGCCCTGATCCGTTAGAATCTTTTATAGATTATCCTAGATGGATAATTAGTAAAATATAAATGTGATTATCGTGATTATGTTTAATATGACCATCATTGTCACAAGATAATTATTGATAGGTTAAATATGATTGGCTATCGTGATTTATATATGTGTTAGTGTGAGTTAGCTTGTAGGTCACCGTGTGACCAATGATAAACTGTGGTGTTATTTTTAATATGGCTAGTATGTGTAGTTGTGCAAGTTAGCTTGTCCTAGTCACAAGCTATCTTTAATGGTGATTTATGTACCGTGATCGGTAACAGAAAGTGTTTATGTAAGTATCGTGGTTTGAGCTTGCCGAGTGTGGTGGTCCGGCGCCTATTCTGGAATGCCTCTCTAGTCGGGTACCCTAGGTTCTTTGTGAGCCAGGCACGTGTGTTTGTTGTGCTCGGGGTTTTGTCCCAGTACTTGTGTTGTACCGTCGAGGTCTGTGTCGTCTTCCTGGACACCCTCACTCTTGTGTTTGAGTTGTACGTCTGGCTGAGGGAAAGACGGCAGTGGGACAGAGACTTCCCAGAGTTTGTTCTTTTGTCGCTTGTAGCGCGCTCGTAGTTGGGGGTACGGACACCGGTAGACGTACTGGTCCCCAGCTAGTCATGTTTTCCAGTGCCTCACTTTAGAGTGCTCCGGCCAGAGACTCTAGAGGTGCCAGGCATGGGCCTGTAGCTGTGTGTCTGCGGTGTGGTGTTGGTTGGTCTCCACAGTTGTTTGACTTGTTCTCGTGGAGCGGCAGTTGGACCTTCCGTCCGTGACTGCGAGGCTGAGAGGTTGTTCTTGTGTTGTGTTGTCCGGGTTAGATACTGGCCTGATCAGCCAGTAGTCTGTTCCCGTGTGGTGGCGTCGTTCCCTTCCGACTCGTGCTTTGCTACGTGTCGTGGTTTGTGAGTTGTGACTCGTGGTCGAGGTTTGGCCAGTTCGAGGTGTGCGCTGGTGTTGGCACAGCTGTGACCGAGTTGTGGTTTGTGTGACTCGTCGATTAAGGTTTCACCTATAATGTTGTCTCTAAGTGAAGGCACAATATAATTGTGGTTCAGTGTGGTGTTCATCACCTACTTATACCCTTGTTCGGGTGTGTGTGTTGTGTTGTGGTACCTCAGAGTAGCAGGTACCTATTTCCTTTGTGGGTTACTTTGTAGTTTTGTGGTGGTACATTGTGTACCAACCTTTCCGGGTACTTGTGTGTTGTGGGGGTCTTGTGGTTTGACCTGCCACTTGTTGTATCCTAATTGTTTTAAGTAGATCTTTGTTTATATTTTATTGTGGATTAGTTTGTAATTGTTAATTATGTTACCTTTGTGGGTGATTTGCCGATGAGGCCTGTAGCCTAGGCATATTGTGGTTTAGTAGAGTTGTGCTCCGTGGAGGCCGTGTGAGATCTTCCACTTGTTGAGTTTTACTCTTCTTGGACATGATTCCAATTATAGTTTAGTGTGTTATGATTGGCTTCGTGGTAGCCAGTTCCGTTACCTTGTGTGTAGTTTCCGATGTAGTGTGATTTGGAGTATAAAGGACCAACTTCCAGTCCTGTTACTCAAATGTTTAAGGTTTGCCTATGAAGCTTGTAGTCTGGGCAGTACTTTGCCTGTATGGCTTTTAGCTTAGGCAACCAGTTGTTGTGGCAGTGTGCCAGTGAGACTGTGGTTTAGGCACTTTAGTAGTTGGGCTGTCTAATGATATTATGTTAATCCTGTAAACCCACTTTTCTTCTGAGGACGTTATGTTTATTATCATGAGCATGTTCAATTGTTATTTATTGTTATGATGTGAGCATGAAATGGTTTGGCTATTGTTGTTGCCAGTGAGACCCATTGAGGTTGAGGTGTCTATGGTTACAGTGTTGCTTTGGGTAGCCCCTACTGAGCCAGTGACTTGTTGAGGCTCACTCCCCTACAGTTCTTGCAGGGCTTGCCGTGTGTTTGGCTTGCAGCGGTGTTGTGACAGACTTGTACCACCAGCAGTAGTGTAGTAGTTAGTGTTCTGTGAGCTTGTGTTCCCTCGGGGTATGCCCCAGGTAGTTGTACTCTTTTAATTGGACATATATTAATGTAATGGGACAGTTGTACAAATTTGTGAACAGATATGAGCACATGTACTTTCTTGTGTCTTATATTCTTGTGGTTTGTCTTTTTATACTCTTACTGGACTCATGTGTGAGATATCCCTTGCGACACTTTGGTGCGTTCGCGGGAGGCGGATCTAGATATGGAGCCTTAATGGGCATAAATACCTCGGTCCGTTACACCGGAGATCTGGTCAAACAGCTCGTCGATGCGGGGCAGTGGATACTTATTCTTTATTGTCAACTGGTTTAATTGACGGTAATCAATACATAGCCTCATTGTCCCGTCCTTCTTTCTGACAAATAGCACTGGCGCTCCCCACGGGGATGTGCTAGGCCTGATAAAACCTTGATCTAGTAATTCTTAGATCTGTCTCTTTAACTCCTGCAATTCAACAGGGGACATAAGGTACGGGGCCTTTGAAATAGGGGCTGCCCCAGGGAGTAACTCGATGGTGAAGTTTACCTCCCGCTCCGGTGGTATACCAGGTAATTCCTCTTGGAATACATCAGGGTAGTCCCTGGCTATTGGAATGTCTTCTAGGGATGGTTTCTTCTTTTCAGTTGCCAAGACGGAAACTAGGAAAGCGTCACAACCTTGGTTGATCAGCTTAGAAGCCTTTAGGGAGGATATCAAGATGGGGTGTTTGTGATATCGGGTGCCAAGCAGTGATAGAGTTGGGAGGTTTGGTCTTTTAAAAGTGACCCTCCTATGGCGACAGTTTACATCGGCATCATATTCAATTAGCCAATTGACACCCAGAATGGCATCATAGCCCTTCATGTCTAAACAGATAAGGTCGGCAGAGAGATTGTGTCCTCCAATTATAGTTTCACATTTTGGCAAGTAGTGAGTGATTTCAGATTCTGAGCCTAGTGGAGAGGCTACAATGATCTTGGATTTCAGGGGTACAGGTTTGACAGGTAGAGTTGCAGCAAATGTGGTGGAAATAAAAGAATATGCAGCTCCAGTATCGATAAGTACGAAAGCAGGTTGAGAGTGTATGGAAATGGTACCTTCCACCATACCCCCTTCCTCAGGTAGGTCAGCTTCTATGACAGCATTAAGGCGTCCCTGACGCCGTGGTACATTCTGAACTCTGCCTGGCTGGTCCTTCAGCATAGGACAATCAGGAATACGGTGGTCACGACCACCACATCTCAAGCATGCCCCGAGCTTCTTCCAGCATTCTTCAGCTCGGTGTCCTGGCTTATCACAGAATTTGCAGTTTTCAGCCAACTGCCTACCTTCCACTTTGACTCTCTTGTCTCCCGCGGCATCTCTTCCGGCATTCGGCCTCTTGTTGTTGTTGTTGACGTTGTTGTTACGAAAGGTTGGAGCAATATTAGGTGCTCCCTTCTTGACGAAGACCGGCTTGGAGTTGTCCTTGCCCCTCATGCCATCCACTTTGGCAATGGTGTCTTCTACCAGCTGGGCTCTTTGGACCATCTCAGTGTAAGTTTGAATATTGTGTGGTCCGAGCCTTTCAATGAACATGGGCCTGAGCCCATCCATGAAACGGTTAGCCTTCAGCCTTTCAGTTCACACCAGGTGTGGGGCATACATAGCAAGACGCACGAACTGAGCCTCATACTCAGCCACGGACATTCCTCTCTGCTTCAGTGCGGCAAATTCTCTCGCTTTCTTCTCCTTCACTCTCTCAGAGAAATATTTTCCCCGGAATATCTCCAGGAATTCAGCCCATTCCAGTTCAGCTATATTAGGCAGGTGGGCCGATGTGGCCTTCCACCACGCTCGGGCATCCTTGGTAAATTGGAAAGTGGCCAGTACCACTTTCTCCCTGTTGTTGCATTGCATTACTTGGAAGATCCTTTCTATTTCTTCCTACCAGTTTTCTGCCCCGTCTGGGTCAGGGGATCCATAGAAACGAGGAGGGTTTAAACTTCTAAAATTGCGGTGCAGATCACCGGCTCCATTCCTTGTAGCTCCAGCTTGATTTCCAGCCTGAACTACATTTTGTAGTGCCTGGGTAAGTCCATCCACAGTGTCTTGCATAGCTTGCTTCTGGTTGCGAGCCATCGCAGTTGAATGAGAGTGTTATGAGGGTTCCTGAGAAAAGGATGGAAACCAATTAATGTCTCTAGATACGTTATAAGAGTCAATGGGTTGGAGTGTTTAATTCTTTCTCACATATTCCCAGTCTCTACCCATTCTCACCAGGTACTATATTTAATTTTCATGACCTAGGTTCCATAGGTATCTCCTATTCCTGAGACATTTTCCTATTTGGTATTCCTAGGCTCTGATACCACTAAACTGTCACGTTCCGAGAATTACGCAGCGGATATTGTTAATTAATTCGAGTCGATGTTTCGAGACGTGGACAGTTGGCAAATAAGCCTCTAGCTAGCACGCACTAAATGTGTATCAACACAACATCATAATAGGGCCCACATGTTGAACTCAATATAAATTGTATTCAAATCTCAACTCTGTGTATTCAAACGGAAACTAGTACAGGACTAAGACTCAATAAAAGGGAAAGTACATTTAATCCTCACTTCCTACTACATTGTTCTAACACTCAAAATAAACTAACTATAGATAGACTCATGATTGGAATACTCTTCACTCAGACGCATTCCCATCCTCGACTTGCTCTTCCTCTTAAACTTCATAGTCACCTAAATTGGGTAAAAGTAGGGGATGAGCAAACTAGCCCAGTAGGATTTATATCTCAATGTGCGGGCAATGATATAAGTGATTAGCATTTTAGAACTAGGCAAGTACGATGAATGATATGCAAGTACGAATAAAACTTGTTAAAACATGGTATATAAAACAAGCTAGAGAGAGTGATTATGATAGAACAAGATTATGAACAAGATGACAAGATAGAACTAGCAATAGATCACTTTGTACGAGCACGCGAGATTTCACTTGATGTCAAGAACGCAGGATATCACTAATTGCATTAAATGCAGGATGGCCATATCACGCAAGCAAGCAAGCAAGAACGCACGAGCACGATCATGTAACACTAATCAGGCATGCAGACTCTAATGTACACCAAGGAAAGATCCACCAAGAATGCACACTAGGACACATGTATGTGGTTGTTGTATCTAACATTCAACAAGCAAGAAAGTACTCCCAGCGAAGATGCAACCCCAGTAATCATTATACCCCATGGTTAACAGTATATCTATGACTCGCCGTCATTGGGGCTAGATTAGAGCCCTTGGACACACGCCGTGCCCTGTCAGCATCTCATGTAAATTTTAAATGTAGATACCCACAGTCATTAATAATGGCCAAATGAGAGTTTCAATATGTAACCATGTGTAATGTCATGTTCATGATGATGATGGGAACAAGTGATAAGTAATTGAACATGATTTCATGATAACAATTGTTGAGAGATAATTTCGGCAGCATAACGGTACGATTTGTACTTTGGTTAAATCTTTACATTAATGGCTTTAGTCTAGATTGTCAAATCACGCTCACGAGAACAAGAGGAGAAAGGAAGTGCACGCTATCTTCAGGGAACTTCAATGGTACAACCAACTCGTCGGCCATGTGGAAATCCATGGTCAGAGGAGATTTACAGAGGCCTTGGAAAAAGGTCGCTAGTCTACCGATTCGGAATGACCGGTAGAGAGTTTCCAATTTCCCAAGAAAAGGCTGCCTAATAGTGCTAGTGTGTAGTGCGGTACGCGTGTCTCAATTCACAAACCATCGGTCTCAAACACGCAGGAAGCACTTGACAAAATAACATGGAACAAAACTATGCACTTTAACTAATCATGGATTGTAAGATTTTATGATAACCATTATTATTTAAACGTGGAAGAACAGTAGGAAGATTAAATCACAAGAAGCATGAATGGATCATAACATTTAAGGAGCACTTAGAATAGCATTCATGTAATTAAAGCTTTTAAATGGCTTAATCACTTTTAAGCCATTAAATAACAATCATGTAATGATCAGACCCAAAACACGTGCAATACACACTAAATATTACTTTGACCAGACCTCGGGTATAGTGGTTAGGTTTGCAAGACAGTAAGTGGGGTTTTCTGCAAAAGTTCTGAGATCGCGACAGGGGCCTATAAGGAAGGCGACATGGGTGTCAGGCTCGGAGTCAGGTCGCGACAGGGTCATGTAAGGAAGGTGACAGGGTGTTGTCAGGCCCGGGGTCAGATCGCGACAGGGTTTTACAAGGAAGGTGATGGGTCGGTCCCAGAAGGCGACACAGGGGTGTGAGCATCGCGACAGGGAAGTCAGATCAGGCAGGTAGATAGCAACGGAGCGCACGTCGCATTAAGAAGGTGACTAGAGGGGTGTCGCAACAAGACCTCTGAACGCGACCTATCGGGCCGTCGCGTTCACAGGTTCTGTGCCAGACTCTGACAGAGCAAGGACATGCTCTTGGATTGCAGTCCAGAACTTCCATCTATTGACAGAAGGTGCTTCCAAAATAGAGAACAAATTGTACAGTGTATGAAAAATAACGAAACCAGTTTTAAAACAACCTAGACATACAAGGGTACTTCCAGTAAATCGGAATTGGAAAATAAGGATGGTTTCAATAGGCTTTGATCACGTTGAACACAAGGTCAGAACAAGTGTAACCTGAAGTCGTAGTTTTAGGCAGCAACCCTATTACCACGCTTATAACTCTCTAACTGACGAGATTTAGACAAAATGTTCAACACCAAACTTGAAGAGGATGACTAGTAGAATAACGTTCATGTTATGAGTTTACCCTAATTCAGTCTTGAATCACATGAAACATACAAAGAACAGCAAAAGCCCTAAAAGTGCACGACTTTGAGAAAATGCTTATAATTCAAAATCTACTCAATGAAATTCGATGAAACCAGAGGGCAATGAAAACGAACTTGATGCTCTACACATTTGGTTTAGGAGATGTTAAGATTTGGCCCGAGAAAACCTACCTTTTGGGTTGATGAAGTCTCGTTCTTCAGAAAACCCGTGTTCAGACCACTGTTTGTAGAACGCCTAATACTCCGTGGATACTGCATGGAATTTGGGCATTCCACTTGGGTTAGGAAGTAGACTTGGCCCTCTTTCCAGGGGTATAAGCCTTGCACGATGGGATTTAGGTTTGGCCTACCTTTGATTGGCTTCAAGAAGGTGGTTTGTGCAGGTCGTAGCAGATGAACGGGGGAAGAAGATGAGCTTGGTATGCTTGATCTCCTACTCTCCAGCCACCAAGAGCTCCTCCACACGACCCCAGCAAGTTCTAAACTCGTCCCTAGGGTTTGGGTGAAGAGTATTTAAGCATCTATGGTGTTTAGGAGTCCTATTGTAACTAGGAAGGAAGGGTTTCGGGATTGGCATGTTGGTTTCCTATTTTTGATGATTTCTTCCTCCATTAGAGAGTCTTGGCCATCAAACAACT
Source organism: Colocasia esculenta (assembly GCA_014218235.1). Taxonomy (NCBI): domain Eukaryota; kingdom Viridiplantae; phylum Streptophyta; class Magnoliopsida; order Alismatales; family Araceae; genus Colocasia; species Colocasia esculenta. The sequence continues at coordinate 57,651,588 of CM024759.1, read as the reverse complement.
TCCATGGATGGGTAGACACGAATTTGGGTTGCCATGAATGTATGTTTGTATCCCAATTCAACTCTAATTGCCTCTTTTTAATTTCAACTTATTTATGGTTACGAATTTCTATGTAATTTCCTACTTCATTTGATTTTTTTTGGGCCATAGGTGGTCCATTGGCCCACTTATGATATTGGGTCATTATTATATATTGTTAGAAGCATTTCTAACATTTTTATTTAATTTATGATTGCGTCGTATTTCCGTGTTAACGGTTTTCCGACTCGTTTCTTTATTTGGATAATCAGTCACAATAATTCTTAAACCTAGCTCACATGATTTTTATTGACCCAATTTTCTTGATGGGTCATTAGAAGATATTATTTGAAATCCATTTATGATTTTTATTTAATTTCCTGACTCGTCCAAGTACATGTGATAATGATATTTCGACTTATTCATGAATTACGATAATAAGTCGCGAAACACTTTAAACTTAGCTAATCCAATTTTTCTTGGCACAAATTTCTTCGTGAAACGTTTAGTAATAATGTTTGGGGTTGATTTATTATTTTTACGGAATGTTTCGATGTGTTTTAGCACATACGATAATGATACGTATGTTTTAAATACTTGTTATTATGGAAATTATTTATTTCCATTTTAATTGAATTTTTATATAATTGAAATTTTTGGGGTGCTACATACCCCATATGAGCTTTACAAAGAAAAGAAGTCCAGCATCAGTCATCTTCGGCCTTTTGGTTGTAAGTGTTTTATTTTAAATAATTTTAAAGATAACTTAGGAAAATTAGATGCTAAAAGTGATGAAGGATTCTTATTAGGATATATTTCAAAACCTAGGGGATATATAGTTTTTAATAGAAGAACTTTAACCATAGAACAAACTGTGTATATATTATTTGATGAAACTAACCCTTCTATCAAAAGAATAGAAGGAGAAGATTGTGTAGGAGATTTATGCAGGGATCTAGCGAAAACATCTCTTGAAGATGAAGAAAAAGAAGAAGAAAAGGAAGATCCTCCACTAGAAGAACTTCAACAGCAAGAAGAACAACAAGAAGGACTGCCTACAGAATTGAGATATCACAGAGATCATCCAAGGGAAAATATAATAGGTGATCCTCAAGATAGCGTAAGAACAAGAGGTATGAACATTCCTTGTGATTTTTCGGCTTTAGTTTCTCAAATTGAGCCTAGGACAATCGATGATGCACTGGCTGATGAATCTTAGATCCTTGCTAAGCAAGAGGAACTTAATCAGTTCCAACGCAGCCAGGTTTGGACTCTTGTCCCTAAACCTTCTAACCATCCAGTTATTGGGACCAAATGGGTCTTCAGAAACAAAATGGATGAATCAGGAGTAATCACCAGGAACAAGGCCAGACTTGTAGCTCAAGGATATTCCCAAGAGGAAGGCATTGATTTCGATGAATCTTATGCCCCAGTAGCTAGATTAGAGGCAATCAGAATTTTGTTAGCATATGCATGCTCTTTAAACATCAATTTATTAATTTCAAATGGATGTTAAAAGTACTTTTCTAAATGGTTTTATAAAAGAAGAATTTTATGTAGAGCAACCACCAGGTTTTGAAGATACTAAATATTCAAATTATGTTTTCCGTTTAAAGAAAGCACTATATGGTCTAAAACAAGCTCCAAGGGCTTGGTATGAAAGATTAAGTGCATATCTTATATCACAGGATTTTATGAGAGGTAAAGTTGATAGCACATTATTTATTAAGAAATTTTCAGAAGGAATCTTAATAGTGCAAATATATGTTGATGATATTATATTTGGCTCTACAAATGAATCACTTTGTAAATTCTTTGAAAACCTTATGCAAAGTGAGTTTGAAATAAGCATGATGGGTGAGCTTAATTATTTTCTTGGGTTGCAAATTAAGCAGACGAAGGAAGGTACTCACATTTGTCAAACCAAATACATCTCAGATTTACTCTCTAAATATGATTTTGACATGTGTAAGCCCTTAGGAACACCCATGAGTTTAGGAATTAAGTTAGATAGTGATCCACTTGGAAAAAAGGTAGATCAAAAGGTCTATAGAGGCATGATAGGATCACTACTCTATCTTACTACTAGCAGACCAGATATAATGTTCAGTGTATGTTTGTGTGCAAGATTTCAAGCTGATCCAAAAGAATTTCATGGTCATGCAGTTAAAAGAATTTTTAGATATCTTATAAATACAAGTAAATTAGGATTATGGTATCCCAGATGTTCAAATTTCAAGTTAATTGGATATAGTGATGCTGACTATGCTGGATGCAAAATAGATAGAAAAAGCGCCAGTGGTACTTATCAAATCCTTGCAGGGTGCTTGATTTCTTGGTCTTCTAGAAAGCAGAATTCAGTGGCATTATCCACTACATAAGTTGAATACATTGCAGCTGGAAGTTGCTGTACTCAACTGCTGTGGATCAAACACCAATTAGAATACTATGGTCACATACTTCAAGAAATACCAATGCTATGTGACAATACGAGCGTAATTAATTTGATCAAAAATCCTATCCAACACTCAAAGATAAAGCACATTGAGGTTAGACATCACTTCATCAAGGACCATGTAAGTAATGGTGACATTTTGCTTGATTTTATTTCTACATAAAATCAACTTGCTGATATTTTTACTAAACCTCTTTCTGAAGATAGATTTACATCTATTAGAAGAGAAATAGGTATGTGCAATCCTGATTAAATTTCTAAAACAAATTCACACTGGAATTATACATTTAGAAATTGTTGTGAAAAATTTCATGCCTGATCTGTACGTTAAGCTTTTACTGAGAAAATTTTCTAAGTCCCAGAACAGCGACTCCTGCAGTCAGAGACATAATTCGACTTATGTTAAAACAAATGCTTTCGACTCTTGCAGTCGGAGATACAATCCGACTTCCCGAGTCGAAGTCTGAAAAGGTGTGTAGTAATCATAAATGAGATTAAGACAAATTTATTACGCAACGGTTAAATCAATCAATCGCGTCCGTTCACCTTGAAATCTCTGGTCAGTTATGACTCTAACTTTTATATTAAGACATCCATTCCCTTTTCCAATAGACCCTTTCAAACTCTCTCGTCAACTCCCTTGTCATCTTCCTCCTTTTCGTGCCTACACTGTTCATCTTCTTCGGTCGACGTCTTCAGAGCAACTCCAAGACCTCCATTTTCTCTGAAGAAATGTAGGTTCTATGAACTCTACACTGTATTTCTCTTACTCCTTTGACAGTTCCCTGAGTCCTCTCCCTTGCTTTCTGTCTAGATGGCATCATCTAGGGCTCTGGAAGAAACCCAGTTGACTCCTGAGCAACTCCAATGCCTAGCCTCTGCTAAGTTCTCAACATGTCCAGAGAAAGTTGTAGACTTCTCCCAGTTGTTTGGAAACCTGTCATGGGTAGAAGAAACCCTAGAAGCTATGGGTTGGACTAAGTTATGTCAGATTTCTGAGCCCACAGTTGAGAATGCCCTTAAGGCTTTCTTTGTCTCTCTTCAAGTCTCCTCCGAAACTTCAGTCACAGGATATGTTAAGGGGACCAAAATTACAGTTTCTGAAGAGTTGTTGGTAGAAATATTGGATTGTCCTAACTCTGGGCACAAGCTTAGTGAGTCAGTGCCTTTGGACAAGCAGAAAATGGGCATCATTGGTAGCATGGCAACTGTCAGCAAGAAAGGTCTTCTGGTCAATGAACTGTCTGCAGAGAAGATACTCATTCATTCAGTCATTTCGAACATTGTAACCCCAAGGGCAGAGACCCATTCCTCCATAACCTCCAGGGATGGTAATTTATTATTTTGGGCCATCCAGAGGCATAGAGTCAACTTGCCAGCAGTTATTCTAGAGAAAATGATAGCCTCGAAAAATTTGCAGGAGTCCTTTCCTTATGAAACTCTGCTTACTTTGATTTTTAAGAAATTTTTAGTGAATTTGAGTGGTGAAATTGGCTTATCAACCTTGAGAAGAAGCCATTATGTCTTGGTAGATAGAAGTCAGAATTTATGGATGAAGGATTCCGTGCCCCAGTGCACCCATGAAATCTATCCTGATGAGATGCATATTTCCTCATCCTCTCAAGTAGTCCAGCAAGAAGAAGAAGCAAGAGAAGAAAATAGAATGGAAGCCCCAATACAAGACCAAGAAGAATCTATGCAGTAAGAAGAGCAGTTTCATGTTTCTGCCTCTTTCCTAGAACCAGATGCACCTGAAGAAACCATCAATCAAGTTCGAAGAGATTTAAGAGGAAAAGGAGTAGCACATGATGACATCCCTAGATCTACTCCCTTATAGCAAGAATTTGAGGAAAGGCAGCACCATTCCTCCCCTTCTCAGTTTGAGACCAGGCCAAGGTCTCAGGGGGAGAGTAGCAACAGTTTGAGCACCATTTTGGATTTAATGAACAAGCAACAAGAGAGCTTGTCAATTTTACATATGCTAGTGGAATTTGTTGATGCAAAATTTGACAGTCTGGCTGATGAGGTCAAGCAGATGAAGGACCTCTTACTTCAGTTAGTGTGCCATCAGGGCACAAATAAGCCATCTGCTCCCTCATCTGTCCTCCAAGAAGAGTATCCTCCAACACATCAACAACACCAAGAAGCCCCAACACAACAATTTGATCATGTTGAGCAGTAAGAGCAGCAAGAACAAGAGAAGGAGCAACAGCCTGAGCAACAACAAGAGCAGTATGAGCAGCAGCAGTAGCAAGCACAAGTGACAGAAGAAATTCTGCCCCCAAAGGAAATTATAGAAGTTCAGCAGAAGGATCAGCAGGAGCAGACATTAGTGCCAGAACAGCCTCAAGCGGCAGTAGTAGAGCAGTAGGAATCCCCTCAGAAATCTAGGCCTAAAAGACCTCTAGAGTCTCAGGTTTCTGATGTTGATGTTAGGTCCAAGGTCAAGACCTTTAGGAGGAAGGTGAAGAGAAGACTGCATAAAAATGGTAAACATGTATCCTCTTCTCCTCCTCTTCCTCCTCCTCCTGAACCAACTCCTTCTGTTCACACCACTACCACTAATCCTCCTCCTCCTCCTGAACCAGAACAACCCCCACCTACTCCCTCACCTCTTCCTACTGCACCCACTGCTCCCATTCCTTCCATTATTGAACAACCTCCACCTCCTACATCATCTGATCCTCCTCCCTCTTCATTTATTTAAGAGGATCAACCAATTGCCTCTGACAATACAAATTTCAAAATTTATCCTTTGAAATACCAATTCAAGAAATCCAAGGCAACCATTCCTCCTCTCCACACACAACCTCCAAGTTTCTTTTCTTCTCTTCCTACTGCCTCTTCATCTTAGCAGGCAGATCCACCCTTTCCCTTTCAGAAATACTTCCTAGTATTCAACTTTCATCCAAAGGTGGGCACATGCCAAAATACAACCCCGTCAAACTTCTTCCTCCATTTTGGTATGCCTTCATTTACCACTCCGAACATCATATGAACCTGTTCAAGGAATTTTTGTCCATCAGGGCATTCCTTGAAGTTCATGAAATGTCAGGATTCATGTTTGAAGATTGGCTTCCTATCCTTATTCATTCTACCCAAATTGTATTATCTGATCTACAGCTCATTTCTCAGAAATGCCATATTCTTAAACCCAAAGAGTTTCTTGAACTCTATCCTAGTGAAGCCACCAAGTACCAGCAATCCTTGTCTAGGAACCAATTTATGGATGTTAGTCTCTACCTGAATGTTAGGTTCTATGGCATGTTTGGAACCTTCATTAGAGACTCCCAGACTAAGTATACAAGGATGAAAGAATTCAATTTTTCCAGATTTAAATTGGGACTATCTGATGTCACTAAAGGCCAATGGGAAATGCTTATCCAAGGTCAAAGACAGATCACCCCTTCTATGATAGTTGGATTACCATCTGGTCTGTATCCATATTTGGTTGGTGCCATTTCATCAAGAAAAGATTTTGCTCAGCTAATCTTCAACAGGCACATTCGGATAGCCTCCAGATTCAGAATCAAGTACAAACTAAAACTATCTTTCCATAGGTTTGTACTTATGCAAGCTCCAAAGAATTCCCAGCATTTGACAGATCTCCAGCTGTGTTTTGCTGAGTCTGAGCGGTTCACAGAAGATCAATGGGTAGCAACTTATCCTAGGGATCATGCAGCTTGTGAGAAGCTAAAGATTTCTATCTCTGAGTATCTTTTCAAACCCTATACCGACCTTTGGAAGTCCCTTGCTCATAGGTGGGAGCAGAGGTACCTGATCTACTATCAAGCTAAGGAAGCAGCTATCTCCCAAGGCTTGCACTGGAATATTACAGTGCATGACTTTCTCCATCTAGCAGCCTCTAGGAAGTTTGTTCCTCTCAAGCATTTTCTGCGTTGGAATCACTATTATACCAAGCTTGACTGCTACCACAAGCGCCATATCAAATCTCATAGGAAACTTTCTTTTATTGGTCCCAACTACAAAATTGATGCTAGTCTTTTGAGAACTTCTTCCCTGACAATGAGAAGAAGTTGTGGGACCTTATGCAGCCTTATCTAGATCAGATCCCTCGTTCTCTGTATTTGCCTAGTTCTTTGGAAAAATCTTAAACAATTTCTGTATTTTGTATTTGCATATTTAATCTCTGAATACAATCTATGTTGATTTCTCCTTTTTGTGTGTTGTTAATATATCTCTCTCTTTCTCTTTTGCTATCTTACCTTTTATGTTAATGTCACAGAGGGGGAGAAAGAAGTAAGCAACAAATCACAAATTTTTTTTTAAGAACTTATGTGTTTGAAGTTAAAATTTGTTTTTCATTGTCTATTTAAAGATTTTTTGTCATTAACAAAAAGGGGGAGAAATGTTGAGCAACTACCCCTAAGAAAATAATTTAAGTTTTTAAATTATTATAATATCATGTTTTTGCTATGACAAAATCTTTAAAAGACTTTCTACAAATTAAAAGAATTAATTATACATACCACAGAAAATAGTTTGGACAAACTCTATCTCGAGAAATTTTCTAAGTCCACAGACCACTCTATGAATCTGACTGTGGACTCCGACTTCTTAAGAATCGAAATATCTTTGCACAAAATCATCTACAAAATTTTTCGAAGTCTACACAACTTCACTATATCCGACTGTCAACTCCGACTTCTACAGTCAAATGCTTCCTTCTGAACTAACTCTCATAGGATGAAGTATTCTGTATCCAACTGCCAACTTCGACTCATACAGTCGAATGCTTCATAGATCTAACTCCTCAGTATCCGACTTCTAAAGTCGAATTCTCTGTCTTGTTTCTGTTAATCTCCATAGAAGTCGAATTCAGTCTATCCGACTCTTAAAGTAAAATTATGACTTTCTATTTCTTCTATATCCAACTTGAAAAGTCGAATGCTATATTCTCTTTGCAACCTCTGTTGAAGTCGAATCAGTCTATTTCTATCTCCGACTCCTAGAGTCGAATTGTAATCTCTTTTGTATCTGACTTCACTGTCAAGTCCTGTACTTGTACTTTTTCTGTGAAGACACTATTTTATTATCTGATGAAATATTAGTTGCATATCTTTTTAACTTCCTTGATACAATTTCTGTTAAAACCATCATTGACTGAATATTTTCTGAACCTATTAGATTATCATTTTCTTAAATATGTTCTGACAAGATGAGACATATTATACTTAAAATATCCATCAAAATTTGTTTATGCCTGCATCTAAAACCTTTATTTAAATTGGTCTCTAGCTTCATGACAGTAGTCCGGATTTTCTTCTAATACAGAAGACATGTTGCATTTATGGTTTTCAGGTGCATGACATCTGACAGAGGCTCACCTACAACTGTCAGAATTTGTCCATACCTCTGTTACAAACTGACTGTCCATCTTTTATTGGTCTAAAAAGCTATCTACCTGAGGTTTCCATACTTTGTATTTTTCTATGACTCACCTACATACGAAAGTATGGAGGTACCCTCTCTTTTTGTCTTGTCTTTGCTACAGATCATTTATAGAAGCATATTTTCAGTATGTACCTTTCACATTCCACTTAATGAGAACCTTCTAGCTGTGAAGCTGCAACCCTCATCTGAAGACATTGGAAAGAAGCAAAGGCAGAAGGACCCATGGATAACAAATTTAGCTATCATCCAAAGGATCCTACATCTCTCCTCAATGGCCAGATCTCCAACGGCCAATTTTTCAAACGGCTACATTTTTTAGGAATATAAAAGAAGCTGAAGTTTGAAGAAGAAGACAAAACTGAAAAACTTCAGTGAGCTCAACACTTAGCAATTTTCATAAGCTAGAAATCTCACATGTCTTCTTCCAAGCCACAAGTGTGAGAGCCCTTCTTTCAGCAGATCCTCAAAGCTCTTTCAGTTTCACAGAAGTCTTGTGTTCAGGTGGCATTTGTAATTAGAAATTTTCTTGAGTCCACCCTTCTTGTTTAGAAAGGATTTGAGTTACATCTCTGATCTTTTAGGCTTTCTGAACTAGGTGTGTTTGCTCATTGTTGAGGCAAACACACAAGAATCATTTATTCTTTTCTGTGTAATTTTTGCGGGAGGTTTGTTCCTGCATTTCCCCTCTTGTGTAGGGAAGACCTTATTGAAGGTAGTGTCTTGTACCCCTATTAAGGGAAGACTTGTTTGGGAGCAAGTGGGCTTGTAATTCCTCTCAAGGGTGAGAGAAGGCCATAGTTATTGGCAGTTAGTGAAATCTCAAGTGGTTGGCTTGAGGACTGGATGTACGACTTCCATGTGGGAAGGGCCGAACAAGGATAAATCTCCTTGTGCATTTGTGTGATTTGTTTTCGCCAATTTACACTTGAATCACACACTACAGTAAATACTAACAGATTTATTTAGTGCTGTTTAATTTCAGATAAAATTTTAAAAGCATAAGAAGTCCTATTCACCCCCCTCTGCGACAGCATTAGTGCCATTTCGATCCAACAATTTGAAGCTGTGAATTAGCAATTAAGTGAAGCCTCACTTGGTTTCAGTGAGGGGTGGACGTAGGTCACCTTCCAGAAGCCGAACCACCTTAAAAATATCTTGTTTAGTGGTTTTCCTTGTTATGTCTTTACACTAGATGTATGCATAAGGATTTTACTTCACATTCTAATCACTTACACACTGTTTGATAAAATGTCTCACACATTTGAATCACATACTAGTCCATCAGATTTATGGGGTTCTGATAGAATAGATCTTTTAATTCAAGTAATTTTTAAACTACTTAAGTTTCCGCTACAAATCTATTCCCCCCCCCCCTCTAGCTTTCCATATCCTCTATGAACATGTGGTATCAAAGATAGGTTCTCCAGAACTTTGGTTTTACAACCAGTAGAATTTGAGTGAAATGGATCCCAGGGGATATTTGGCAAAAGAACATTTTGTAGGATCGAAAATAGAATGGACCAGATCTAGAAGGGGGGGGGGTTGAATAGATCTAGGCCAAAACTGCGGAAGCTTAGCCAATTTAAACCGATGTTTTGAATCAGAGTCAACTTAGAAAAGCAATTCACAGATCTGATGAGTGATTGTGTGAATTAAGTGATTAAAGTGTGTGATCAAGTTGATTAGAAGTGTAAGAGAAAATCCTATGCATACATCTAGCGCAAAATGAAATGAAATCACAGATCAAACCACTGCACAGGAGATTTTTAGGTGGTTCGGAAATCACACCATGTAATTCCTACATCCACCCCTCACACAGTGAGGCTCCACTACTCAACTTGAGTACACCACACACTAGAGCTTGACAACTCCAACACACTGAGTTCAACAACTCACACACAACCTCTAGAGCACAAACACTCTAGAAACCTGAGCACAGTTGCTCAACCACAACCTGAGTGCGACGACTCAATACAACTGAGCACAAAAGCTCACAACAAACATGCTAGATCAAAAACAACAAGATCTAGATCCTCTAGCAATGATCTGATCTATGAAGAGTTCATTCAAAGAGACTGGTGCAACACTTTTATGCACAATCTCAAGAATGACTCAGAAGAACTAAGGAGAATTGAGGAGTTGAATGTAGAGTCCTTGTTCTTCAGAAGAACTCCCTTGTAGAAGACTGAATTGAGAAGATCCGTGAATCCTTGAAGTCCCTGGGCGATGCTCTGCAACTTGTGCCTCTAGATCTTCCTTGAAGTCTTCTCAATTGACTGCTTCTACTTGATCTGCTCCCTTGGAAGTGATCTCACTGCATCTTCATGGATCAATCTTCACTTCTTGTGCTTGCGAGGATAAGAATTGGCTTGCAGCAGCACAGGGAAGGCAGGAACGGGGAGGAGACCTCTTCTTGCTACCAAAGAAAATTTTCTGGAAGGCTCTAAGGTGTTCTTCTTCTTGGGGGCCGATTAGATAGGTATTTATACCCCAACATCTCCAAAAGAACCCTTAGGGTATGTGGGCACATGATCCAAGGCCGATCCAAGTAATCCCTAGAATGCCACGTGTCCAGATGGGACTTAAGATGAAAACATTGCCGGAGTGTGTCGACACAGTCACTGGGTGTGTCGACGCACTGTCCCAATTCCACAAAACAGGTCTTGTGGGAGATGGCTCTAGTGTCGACACACTCACTGGCTGTGTCGACACACTGTCCCAGTCTGGCAAACATGTCTTCTGGAGACGGGATCTAGTGTCGACACTACTTGGGACTGTGTCGACACACTTGACCTTATCTTCATGACTTTTCCTTAGGGTTTGATACCCAGTGTCGACACTGGCAATGGGTGTGTCGACACTACCCTTGCAAGAAGTGTATGTCCCTGAGAAATAAACACATAAATCATTAGTCCAATGCATTATCATGAATATATATGATAAAATGTGTTTGGAAACATGCTTTTTGAATATTGTTAATACATGTGTGATGTATTTAACATGTTCCATTCATTATGCATTAAAATCACAACTTGTCATCATCAAAATTATAAGGGGAAATGTATTAAATTCACACTCAACCCAACAATCTCCTCCTTTTTGATGATGGCAACATTAAGTCAACATGAAAGTTTAAATTTTAAGGAAATGTGATTTTAAGCCATTCATTCACATAACATTCAATCACATACACACTGAATGACAATGAACACATGTTTCAACATTTTCATTCACATTCATCAAAGGCCACTGAGCACAATTTAGCAACATTTGACAATTTTCCTACTCAAGAGACACAATGTTACTAATAACCATGACTTTTCATAAATGGCCAAAAACCATATAAAGTTTGATGTTTACAACATTCATCCATTCATAGACAATCATTCATTGACATTCATAAGAGATATTCCTTCTCATTCAACAAAGATATTCCTTACAACATTCATCCATTCATAGACAATCATTCATTGACATTCATAAGAGATATTCCTTCTCATTCAACAGAGATATTCATTACAAAGATATTCCTTCTCCCCCTTTGACATCATCAAAAGATAAGATCCATCAAGAGGATGGAGGTGGAGGAGGAATAGGAAGAAGGAGGGACTCTATGGTCTTCAATCTTGACTCCATGGCAGCAAGGTTGGATCTCAACTGAGTTTGCATTGTAGAAAGTCTTGTGTGCAGTAATATTGAAGATAAGAGCATGAGGAAAATTTGTAAATTATGGGAAATCTTTAAAATGATGAAATATGGATGGAATCAACTGGACAAGGATTTTTAGGAGGCCAAAGAATTCATTTGTCATATTTCTACAAAAATCGAACAATAACTCAAGTGTTACACAATAACCTACAGGATTTATTCATTAAGTGACTTGAGGCATTAAAATGATAGTTTGAGTGATATAGGACATCTAAGAGCCAATGACAAACTACCATATTCTCCAAATTCAAAGAAATAAAAATGTCTTTTAGATTGAAATCAATTGTGATGAAGTTAAACAACTTTAAGCAAACTGATGGAGGACAAAAAATGTTTATTTTAAGCAATTCTCCTTGGACACACATATATTTTTTTTTAATCAAACTATCAAATGTAGTAAATCTTGTTCACTCAAGAACTAATACTTTTTACACACCATAGTCCATAGTTACTAAAGATTTGCTCATTATCCAGTTTCAAGGGGCAAATGACAACCTTTTGACATGAAAATATACGTTTATCAGACGCCAATATTTCCAGTTACTCAGTCGTCATCAAAATGTATAGAGCATCTTTTGTTTTTATTTATGATTTGTTGAACCCCTTTGAACAGAGATAGCAATAAATACCTCATGACATACATGGCACTTCATTCATTGTGAAGGTTTGTAGTTTCTCAGCATTTGTGTCATTGCTCTGTTGAGTAATAGTTGTAAGGAGAATTTTATAAAATTGAGATCATTTATATCTCACATCAGTTGCAAAAGAGGTGTTTAAAGTCAAAGCACACATTATCCTTCAGTCTTTGAAAGAAATTTAAATTTCTGTAGAGTTGAATAGTATAGTTGAGAGTTGACTGCAAAAATGTAGTGGATCAATCAAAAAGTCATTTTGAGGTTCTAGCCAAACTTAATGAGCACATCATGAGAGGAAGTTGATATAACTCAAGAGGAATCTTGAATTTTGTAAAAGAATGAGTAGTGAATTCATTAGCTCCCCCTGAGATGATGATTCCAAAAATTTTCATCAGAATGAAGATATGCAAGAATTGTGAAAAACTGAAATGATTCTTTTTGAGGAACAAAGACTCCCCCTCAACAATTGCATATTTAATTCTTGGTACTTGGCGGAGACACATACTCACGCATAGTGAAAGTGTCCAGACAAGCAGAACTTATCCTTCTTCAAGTCATCATTTGATATACCAAGAATTTCAACACAATATGAATTGAAGAATTTATTATCAAAAAGAAATTGATGTTGATTTGTGAGAGATGTGAACAACATGAATTAAGGAAGCAAAGAAGAATGATGGAACAGTGACTTCCCCTCAAAACATGCCTAAACACTCAACCCAATGAGAGATATCCAGAAGATGGACATTTGCATACACCAAGCTCTCTCCTCAAGGATGAAAATCTGTTGTCAGGAATGTTGAACCACTCCTATATTTTACCCTTTTATTTTGGTGATAATAAAATTTATGTTTAATTAATTATTATTAAAAATATTTAATATCATGTTTTTCTTAATAAATATAAATTTACATGATTAATTGAATATTAAATATATTTATTACCATGATTTTCCTAATAATAAATTAAATATCATGATTTTCTAATAAATATAATTTTATGACATTATTACCGTAATGATTTGCACTAAACACATAAATCGATGTCCATTCAATATATATCGATTTCAGTTCAAAGTGCCACATCGATTTGCTCTCATAAGGATTCCTTTATACTCACACAGACTCCATTGTAACTCATAAGGATTCCTTTGTACTCTCACATGGATTCCTTTGTAACTCTCACATGGATTCCTTTGTAACTCTCATAAGGATTCCTTTGTAACTCTCACATGGATTCCTTTGTAACTCTCATAAGGATTCCTTTGTAACTCTCATAAGGATTTCTTTGTAACTCTCACATGGATTCCTTTGTAACTCTCATAAGGATTCCTTTGTAACTCTCACATGGATTCCTTTGTAACTCTCACATGGATTCCTTTGTAACTCTCACATAGATTCCTTTGTAACTCTCATAAGGATTCCTTTGTAACTCTCACATGGATTCCTTTGTAACTCTCATAAGGATTCCTTTGTAACTCTCACATGGATTCCTTTGTAACTCTCACATGGATTCCTTTGTAACTCTCATAAGGATTCCTTTGTAACTCTCACATGGATTCCTTTGTAACTCTCACATGGATTCCTTTGTAACTCTCACATGGAACTCTCATAAGGATTCCTTTGTAACTCTCATAAGGATTTGCTCTCACGTGAATTCATTTGTAAAAACATAGATTTCCTTTATATTTTAAAATGTTTTTGGCATCTAGTGAAAAAGTCAATATTCTTGATTTGCGTAATCCTTTATCTTTCTGACAGGAGATCTTTTTGCTTATCTTTCTAGATCTCTTCTCTCCTGCCAACAAAAGAGAGATTACTTACCACTTCTGGGTGGCATCAGGAAACATAAAGGTATGAACCTTTTTGACAGAAACACTCTTTTATCTAAACACTTTTTTCTATGCTTGCAGACCTCGTAGACCACAAATTATCAGAAGAAAGAGAAGATGAGCAACGGCTAGAACTCCAACGGATTTATTCAAATTGCTCATATAAAAGATGAAGCAAGGCTGAAGAAGAAGTAAGGAGCTTTTCCTGAAGATCTTTTGAATGAGTGTACAACCAGTGAGGAACCTGAACTCCAAATACACTCAAAGAAAAAGAGAGAAAGAGCCTGAGCCCAAGAAGAAGTGTTCAAGCATCTGAAGCACTGAAGCATTCAAGCTCCTTCTCCTCTCTTCTCTCTCTCTCTGTGTGCATCTTGTAATCTGGGGGAGAGAGTCTTTTGCTGAGAGTTCTTTTAGTTGGTTTTTATTTGTTCCAACTCTCAGCTTTGTTCTTTCTTTTCTAAGAAAGATCCTTGTCTGGCTGTAGGACTGTATACAGTTGTTAACCTAGCTAGGGGTTAGTGTCTAGCAGAACCGCACTGGGGTTTGTACCAGGAGGTTGGCTTCTTTACCTGTAAGAGAAGTGGGTTGCCTTCTTGCCCGGGAAAGAGAAGAAGACCAGCTGGGGTGCTGGGTGTTGTAGTGTCCATAAGGGGGACTGTACCCTTGGTTAGTGAAATCCCAAGAAGTTGCTTGGGGACTGGACGTAGGACTTCCATGTGGGAAGGGCCGAACCAGGATAAATCTCTTGTGTTATTTGTGTGATTGTTTATTTGCTTCCGCACTGCTACTCTTTATCACACTAAACTAACCAAACCTTCAAGTGTTAATTTCTGTGTTTAAGTTTCTATTTCAGATTTCAGAAAAACCTATTCACCCCCCCCCTCTAGGTTAGCTTGCTGCCGTACCAAAAGGGCCAACAAGTGGTATCAGAGCGAGGTTCTCTGATCTATCAAGAAGATCTAACGATCTTAGAGAAGATCCATGGCAGCTCAAGGATATGCTGAAGGTCAATCAGTCACCAGACCTCCATTCTTTGATGGAGAGGACTACCAATATTGGAAGATGCGAATGGAATGCTTCATTCGGGGCACAGACTTCGATCTGTGGCAGGTAATAGAGGTAGGTGATTTTGTTGTTGTTCCTGTTCCAGGCACTACTGCTATTACAATAGCTGATAAAAATAAACTATCTCTAAACTTTAAAGCTAAGAACTATTTATGTTGTGCTTTATCTAAAAAAGAATTTAGTAGAGTATCTGCATGTAAATCTGCTAAAGAAAAATGGGATAAACTGCAGATAACTTATGAAGGAACAGATAAAGTAAAACAAACTAGAATAGATATTCTTGTCTCACAATATGAGCAATTTAAAATGTTTCCAAATGAAAATATCACTCAAATGTATAATAGATTTTCAAGTATAGTAGTTGGTCTAAGCTCTCTTGGTAAAAATCTTTCTGATGAGGAAACTGTTAGAAAAATACTTAGGTCCTTAACTATTTCATGGACACCTAAAGTAACTGCTATTGAAGAGGCTCATGATTTAACCAAATTGTCAATTGATAATTTAATAGGTTCTCTCATGGCACATGAAATAAATATGGAGCGATTGTCGGAAAGCTCATCTAAGAAGAAATGTACTAATGCTCTTAAGGTTGTAGCTGCTCCTTCCACTTCTTCTTCTAGCTCCAAAAATGCAGATTCTGAAGATAGTGACGTAGATGAAGTTCTGTCCAAGCTTCAGAAAATTTTCAAGAAGAAGAAAAATGGATCAAGAAGGATTCAAAAGAAAGAGAGAAAAGAAAAAGAACCAGTCTGCTATGAATGCAGAAAACCTGGACATCTAAGACCAGATTGTCCTAAACTAAAGAAGATTGGTCAACCAGAAAAGTCCAAAAAGAAGCACAAGAAATTCAAAAGAAAAGCCATGGCGGCTGCTTGGGAAAATGAAGAGGCCACAAGCTCAGAATCATCAAGCTCAGAATCGGAGAAAGAGCAGGTAAGTCTAGCCCTCATGGTAGGACTAGATGAGGTACATCCTAACTCATCTTTTGATTCTTGCACAGATTCAGGATCAGAGTATGAAGACTTAGAAGAAGTCTTTAATGAACTGTATGAAAAACATAAGGTGTTGTAAAAGAACAAAAAAATCTAAAAAACAACACTACTTGCTTGGAAAACACCAATTCTGATCTTAAATCCGAATTGGAACAATTAGAAGAACAATTAAAAGAATGTAAAGAAAATAATCATATTCTGAATGAAGAATTGAAAAACAAGGATAATGAAAAATTAGAGTTGGAAGAAAAATTGAAAACTCTCACTGAAGAAAATCTTTATTTAAAAGAATCAGTTAGGAAATTAACTAAAGGAAAAACATCTCTAGCCCTATGCTTAAAAGGATCAAAATCTGGAAATGACAAACAAGGGCTTGGTTATACACCTCCAGAAAAAGGAAAACAAGTAATAAACTCAGGAAAATATCCTTTACCAAAATTTGTAAAAGAAACCAAAATGCCTCAGAAAAAGGAACCTGAAACAACCAAGCTTTATCAAAAGAAAAAGGTTTCTAAAAATTATGTGCAAATCATGCATCACAAAGGCAATAAGAACTGCAAAACAAATTATATTCATTGCTGCTCTCATTGCAATAAACTAGGACACACTGTGAACACCTGCACAACTAAGCACCTAGTTTGGATACCTAAAGGCTATTTTTATGCATCTAATCATCAAGGACCCAAAAAGATTTGGGTACCTACTTCTGAGTAGTTTATTTGCAGGTTAGCCTTGGAGCATCAAAAACCAAGGATGCTCAAGGCAGGAGTGACTGCAGACTCTTCATTCAAATCACATCTGAAGAAAGAGTAGTCAAAAATTGAATTGGTCTTCATTACTAATAATTATTTACAAGTTTCATTCAGGTGGAGTCTCTCACTCAGGGGGAGCACAGACTAAGGGGGAGTTATTCATTTATGTCAATCATTGTTGAACCCCTCAATGGTAAGAATTTCTTTCACAAAGGGGAGAGAATGCAATGGTAAGAACCTTCCTTTTTGGTTTGTGACAAAAAGGGGGAGAGTATGCATGGTATGCATTATCTGTGAATTTTCTGTATTTTCTATGCTTTATGTATTTTTGTCAGAAAATTCTCATAAATTTTGTCATCACCAAAAAGGGGGAGATTGTTGAACCACTCCTATATTTTACCCTTTTATTTTGGTGATAATAAAATTTATGTTTAATTAATTATTATTAAAAATATTTAATATCATGTTTTTCTTAATAAATATAAATTTACATGATTAATTGAATATTAAATATATTTATTACCATGATTTTTCTAATAATAAATTAAATATCATGATTTTCTAATAAATATATTTTTATGACATTATTACCGTAATGATTTGCACTAAACACATAAATCGATGTCCATTCAATATATATCGATTTCAGTTCAAAGTGCCACATCGATTTGCTCTCATAAGGATTCCTTTATACTCACACAGACTCCTTTGTAACTCATAAGGATTCCTTTGTACTCTCACATGGATTCCTTTGTAACTCTCACATGGATTCCTTTGTAACTCTCATAAGGATTCCTTTGTAACTCTCACATGGATTCCTTTGTAACTCTCATAAGGATTCCTTTGTAACTCTCATAAGGATTTCTTTGTAACTCTCACATGGATTCCTTTGTAACTCTCATAAGGATTCCTTTGTAACTCTCACATGGATTCCTTTGTAACTCTCACATGGATTCCTTTGTAACTCTCACATGGATTCCTTTGTAACTCTCATAAGGATTCCTTTGTAACTCTCACATGGATTCCTTTGTAACTCTCATAAGGATTCCTTTGTAACTCTCACATGGATTCCTTTGTAACTCTCACATGGATTCCTTTGTAACTCTCATAAGGATTCCTTTGTAACTCTCACATGGATTCCTTTGTAACTCTCACATGGATTCCTTTGTAACTCTCACATGGAACTCTCATAAGGATTCCTTTGTAACTCTCATAAGGATTTGCTCTCACGTGAATTCGTTTGTAAAAACATAGATTTCCTTTATATTTTAAAATGTTTTTGGCATCTAGTGAAAAAGTCAATATTCTTGATTTGCGTAATCCTTTATCTTTCTGACAGGAGATCTTTTTGCTTATCTTTCTAGATCTCTTCTCTCCTGCCAACAAAAGAGAGATTACTTACCACTTCTGGGTGGCATCAGGAAACATAAAGGTATGAACCTTTTTGACAGAAACACTCTTTTATCTAAACACTTTTTCTATGCTTGCAGACCTCGTAGACCACAAATTATCAGAAGAAAGAGAAGATGAGCAACGGCTAGAACTCCAACGGATTTATTCAAATTGCTCATATAAAAGATGAAGCAAGGCTGAAGAAGAAGTAAGGAGCTTTTCCTGAAGATCTTTTGAATGAGTGTACAACCAGTGAGGAACCTGAACTCCAAATACACTCAAAGAAAAAGAGAGAAAGAGCCTGAGCCCAAGAAGAAGTGTTCAAGCATCTGAAGCACTGAAGCATTCAAGCTCCTTCTCCTCTCTTCTCTCTCTCTCTGTGTGCATCTTGTAATCTGGGGGAGAGAGTCTTTTGCTGAGAGTTCTTTTAGTTGGTTTTTATTTGTTCCAACTCTCAGCTTTGTTCTTTCTTTTCTAAGAAAGATCCTTGTCTGGCTGTAGGACTGTATACAGTTGTTAACCTAGCTAGGGGTTAGTGTCTAGCAGAACCGCACTGGGGTTTGTACCAGGAGGTTGGCTTCTTTACCTGTAAGAGAAGTGGGTTGCCTTCTTGCCCGGGAAAGAGAAGAAGACCAGCTGGGGTGCTGGGTGTTGTAGTGTCCATAAGGGGGACTGTACCCTTGGTTAGTGAAATCCCAAGAAGTTGCTTGGGGACTGGACGTAGGACTTCCATGTGGGAAGGGCCGAACCAGGATAAATCTCTTGTGTTATTTGTGTGATTGTTTATTTGCTTCCGCACTGCTACTCTTTATCACACTAAACTAACCAAACCTTCAAGTGTTAATTTCTGTGTTTAAGTTTCTATTTCAGATTTCAGAAAAACCTATTCACCCCCCCCTCTAGGTTAGCTTGCTGCCGTACCAAAAGGGCCAACAAGTGGTATCAGAGCGAGGTTCTCTGATCTATCAAGAAGATCTAACGATCTTAGAGAAGATCCATGGCAGCTCAAGGATATGCTGAAGGTCAATCAGTCACCAGACCTCCATTCTTTGATGGAGAGGACTACCAATATTGGAAGATGCGAATGGAATGCTTCATTCGGGGCACAGACTTCGATCTGTGGCAGGTAATAGAGGTAGGTGATTTTGTTGTTGTTCCTGTTCCAGGCACTACTGCTATTACAATAGCTGATAAAAATAAACTATCTCTAAACTTTAAAGCTAAGAACTATTTATGTTGTGCTTTATCTAAAAAGAATTTAGTAGAGTATCTGCATGTAAATCTGCTAAAGAAAAATGGGATAAACTGCAGATAACTTATGAAGGAACAGATAAAGTAAACAAACTAGAATAGATATTCTTGTCTCACAATATGAGCAATTTAAAATGTTTCCAAATGAAAATATCACTCAAATGTATAATAGATTTTCAAGTATAGTAGTTGGTCTAAGCTCTCTTGGTAAAAATCTTTCTGATGAGGAAACTGTTAGAAAAATACTTAGGTCCTTAACTATTTCATGGACACCTAAAGTAACTGCTATTGAAGAGGCTCATGATTTAACCAAATTGTCAATTGATAATTTAATAGGTTCTCTCATGGCACATGAAATAAATATGGAGCGATTGTCTGAAAGCTCATCTAAGAAGAAATGTACTAATGCTCTTAAGGTTGTAGCTGCTCCTTCCACTTCTTCTTCTAGCTCCAAAAATGCAGATTCTGAAGATAGTGACGTAGATGAAGTTCTGTCCAAGCTTCAGAAAATTTTCAAGAAGAAGAAAAATGGATCAAGAAGGATTCAAAAGAAAGAGAGAAAAGAAAAAGAACCAGTCTGCTATGAATGCAGAAAACCTGGACATCTAAGACCAGATTGTCCTAAACTAAAGAAGATTGGTCAACCAGAAAAGTCCAAAAAGAAGCACAAGAAATTCAAAAGAAAAGCCATGGCGGCTGCTTGGGAAAATGAAGAGGCCACAAGCTCAGAATCATCAAGCTCAGAATCAGAGAAAGAGCAGGTAAGTCTAGCCCTCATGGTAGGACTAGATGAGGTACATCCTAACTCATCTTTTGATTCTTGCACAGATTCAGGATCAGAGTCTGAAGACTTAGAAGAAGTCTTTAATGAACTGTATGAAAAACATAAGGGTGTTGTAAAAGAACAAAAAAATCTAAAAAACAACACTACTTGCTTGGAAAACACCAATTCTGATCTTAAATCCGAATTGGAACAATTAGAAGAACAATTAAAAGAATGTAAAGAAAATAATCATATTCTGAATGAAGAATTGAAAAACAAGGATAATGAAAAATTAGAGTTGGAAGAAAAATTGAAAACTCTCACTGAAGAAAATCTTTATTTAAAAGAATCAGTTAGGAAATTAACTAAAGGAAAAACATCTCTAGCCCTATGCTTAAAAGGATCAAAATCTGGAAATGACAAACAAGGGCTTGGTTATACACCTCCAGAAAAAGGAAAACAAGTAATAAACTCAGGAAAATATCCTTTACCAAAATTTGTAAAAGAAACCAAAATGCCTCAGAAAAAGGAACCTGAAACAACCAAGCTTTATCAAAAGAAAAAGGTTTCTAAAAATTATGTGCAAATCATGCATCACAAAGGCAATAAGAACTGCAAAACAAATTATATTCATTGCTGCTCTCATTGCAATAAACTAGGACACACTGTGAACACCTGCACAACTAAGCACCTAGTTTGGATACCTAAAGGCTATTTTTATGCATCTAATCATCAAGGACCCAAAAAGATTTGGGTACCTACTTCTGAGTAGTTTATTTGCAGGTTAGCCTTGGAGCATCAAAAACCAAGGATGCTCAAGGCAGGAGTGACTGCAGACTCTTCATTCAAATCACATCTGAAGAAAGAGTAGTCACAAAAATTGAATTGGTCTTCATTACTAATAATTATTTACAAGTTTCATTCAGGTGGAGTCTCTCACTCAGGGGGAGCACAGACTAAGGGGGAGTTATTCATTTATGTCAATCATTGTTGAACCCCTCAATGGTAAGAATTTCTTTCACAAAGGGGAGAGAATGCAATGGTAAGAACCTTCCTTTTTGGTTTGTGACAAAAAGGGGGAGAGTATGCATGGTATGCATTATCTGTGAATTTTCTGTATTTTCTATGCTTTATGTATTTTTGTCAGAAAATTCTCATAAATTTTGTCATCACCAAAAAGGGGGAGATTGTTGAACCACTCCTATATTTTACCCTTTTATTTTGGTGATAATAAAATTTATGTTTAATTAATTATTATTAAAAATATTTAATATCATGTTTTTCTTAATAAATATAAATTTACATGATTAATTGAATATTAAATATATTTATTACCATGATTTTTCTAATAATAAATTAAATATCATGATTTTCTAATAAAATATTTTTATGACATTATTACCGTAATGATTTGCACTAAACACATAAATCGATGTCCATTCAATATATATCGATTTCAGTTCAAAGTGCCACATCGATTTGCTCTCATAAGGATTCCTTTATACTCACACAGACTCCTTGTAACTCATAAGGATTCCTTTGTACTCTCACATAGATTCCTTTGTAACTCTCACATGGATTCCTTTGTAACTCTCATAAGGATTCCTTTGTAACTCTCACATGGATTCCTTTGTAACTCTCATAAGGATTCCTTTGTAACTCTCATAAGGATTTCTTTGTAACTCTCACATGGATTCCTTTGTAACTCTCATAAGGATTCCTTTGTAACTCTCACATGGATTCCTTTGTAACTCTCACATGGATTCCTTTGTAACTCTCATAAGGATTCCTTTGTAACTCTCACATGGATTCCTTTGTAACTCTCATAAGGATTCCTTTGTAACTCTCACATGGATTCCTTTGTAACTCTCACATGGATTCCTTTGTAACTCTCACATGGATTCCTTTGTAACTCTCATAAGGATTCCTTTGTAACTCTCACATGGATTCCTTTGTAACTCTCACATGGAACTCTCATAAGGATTCCTTTGTAACTCTCATAAGGATTTGCTCTCACGTGAATTTGTTTGTAAAAACATAGATTTCCTTTATATTTTAAAATGTTTTTGGCATCTAGTGAAAAAGTCAATATTCTTGATTTGCGTAATCATTTATCTTTCTGACAGGAGATCTTTTTGCTTATCTTTCTAGATCTCTTCTCTCCTGCCAACAAAAGAGATATTACTTACCACTTCTGGGTGGCATCAGGAAACATAAAGGTATGAACCTTTTTGACAGAAACACTCTTTTATCTAAACACTTTTTTCTATGCTTGCAGACCTCGTAGACCACAAATTATCAGAAGAAAGAGAAGATGAGCAACGGCTAGAACTCCAACGGATTTATTCAAATTGCTCATATAAAAGATGAAGCAAGGCTGAAGAAGAAGTAAGGAGCTTTTCCTGAAGATCTTTTGAATGAGTGTACAACCAGTGAGGAACCTGAACTCCAATACACTCAAAGAAAAAGAGAGAAAGAGCCTGAGCCCAAGAAGAAGTGTTCAAGCATCTGAAGCACTGAAGCATTCAAGCTCCTTCTCCTCTCTTCTCTCTCTCTCTGTGCATCTTGTAATCTGGGGAGAGAGTCTTTTGCTGAGAGTTCTTTTAGTTGGTTTTTATTTGTTCCAACTCTCAGCTTTGTTCTTTCTTTTCTAAGAAAGATCCTTGTCTGGCTGTAGGACTGTATATAGTTGTTAACCTAGCTAGGGGTTAGTGTCTAGCAGAACCGCACTGGGGTTTGTACCAGGAGGTTGGCTTCTTTACCTGTAAGAGAAGTGGGCTGCCTTCTTGCCCGGGAAAGAGAAGAAGACCAGCTGGGGTGCTGGGTGTTGTAGTGTCCATAAGGGGGACTGTACCCTTGGTTAGTGAAATCCCAAGAAGTTGCTTGGGGACTGGACGTAGGACTTCCATGTGGGAAGGGCCGAACCAGGATAAATCTCTTGTGTTATTTGTGTGATTGTTTATTTGCTTCCGCACTGCTACTCTTTATCACACTAAACTAACCAAACCTTCAAGTGTTAATTTCTGTGTTTAAGTTTCTATTTCAAATTTCAGAAAAACCTATTCACCCCCCCCCCCTCTAGGTTAGCTTGCTGCCGTACCAAAGGGCCAACAAGGAAGAGGTTTAGTGAAGATGGTAGCAATTTGTTTTTCAGTTTCAATAAAGAGAAGTTCAAAAGACTTCTTTGCTACCTCATCTCTCAAGAAATGATGTCTAATTTCAATGTGTTTTGTTCTAGAGTGCTGAATTGGGTTTTTAGACAGATTTATAGCACTTGTGTTATCACAAAGAATTGAAACACAACCTAACTCTTGGTTATAATTAAGAAGCTGATGTTTCACCCAAAGAATTTGAGTGCCACATCGACCAGCTGCAACATACTCAGCCTCTGCAGTTGATAGAGCAACTGAGTTGTGCTTTTTGGAAGCCCAAGAGATTAGACATCCACCTAAGTACAAACACAAGCCACTTGTGTTTTTCTATCAAGTTTACACCCATCATAATCAGCATCACAATAGGCGCAAATCTAATTTACAACCAACAGGATACCAAATACCAAGATCACATGTTCCAACAAGATATTTGAAAATTCTTTTAACAGCTAACACGTGACTTTCTTTAGGATTTGCTTGAAATCTAGCACACAAGCATACACTGAATTGAATATCAGGTCTAGAAGTGGTGAGATAGAGTAGAGAACCAATCATACCTCTATATGTCTTTGGGTCTACTGACTTACCAAGTGAATCTTCTTCTAGTTTCACATTAATTGCAATGGGTGTGCTTGAGGTTCTGGAAGTCAAACCTTTTCAGAAGTTCTTTAACATATTTGGTTTGGCTTATAAAGATTCCCTCACTAATTTGGTTAACCTGCAATCCCAAGAAAAATTGTAAGTCTCCCATCAAGCTCATTTCAAATTTAGTTTTCATTTGATTTGCAAATTCAGTGCACAGGCTCTTATTGGTGGATCCAAAAATTATGTCATCAACATAAATTTAGACTGTAATTATTTTTTTATTTACAGTTTTTGTGAACAAAGTTTGATCAACATTACCTCTAGAGTATCCTTTTTCAAGCAGAAAAGAGCTCAAACGGTCATACCAAGCTCTTGGAGCTTGCTTAAGACCATAGAGAGCCTTATGAAGCTTAAAAACATGATTACGATACTTTTCATTTTCAAAGCCTGGAGGTTGTTCAACAAAAATATTTTCTTTTATGTATCCATTCAAAAATGCACTTTTGACATCCATTTGATAAACTTTAAATTTCAATGAAGATGCAAAAGCAAGGAATATTCGTACAGCTTCTAGTCTAGCTACAGGGGCATATTACTCTTCAAAATCAATTCCAAATTATTGGTTGTACCCCTTGGCAACTAGTCTAGCTTTATTCCTCATGACTTGACCATTTTCATTCAATTTATTTCTGAATACCCATCTAGTGCCAATGACAGATTGATCACTAGTTCTAGGTACTAATTCCCACACTTGATTTCTTTCAAATTGATGAAGTTCATCATGCATTGCATTTATCCAGTCTGAATTCATTAGAGCTTCATCAATTGACTTTGTTCAATTTGGGAAATTAGTGCTAGTGGGTCTTCATGAATTGCATTCAAGAATGATGATCTAGTTCTTACCCTATCATGTACATTGCCAACAACATTTTTTATTGGGTGATCTCTCAAAAATCTGTGTTCAGGAATTACCTGTTGAGATGCATTTAAATTTGGAACAACATTACCTGATCCACTTGGAGTAGGTGAGTGATTGTTCAAATTCTCACCAAGGTCTTCATTCTCCTCAATAGTTGGTGAAGAATCAACAATGAAGTCATCCTCTTCATTGTCTGGACAGTCCCTGCAAGATTTAGAATAATGAGTTGAAAAGGAATTTTCATCAAAAACTACATGTGGAGACTCTTCAACAGTTTTGTTTTTGAGAGAATAAACTCTAAATGCTCTTGAAATTTCAGAATAGCCAAGAAAGATAGCTTCCTGACTTTTAGCATCGAATTTATCAAGATTTTCTTTATTGTTGTTATGAACAAAGCATTTACACCCAAAGATTTTGAAATAAGACAAGGTTGACTTTTTGTTTTTCAACAATTCATAAGGGGTTTTTCTGATTTTTGGTCTGACCAATGCTCTATTGAGAATATGATTTGCTGTATTTACAGCTTCAGCCCAGAAGGATTTGGACAAATTGCTTTCCAAGAGCATGGATCTTGCCATTTCCACAAGTCTTCTATTCTTCCTTTCCACAATCTCATTTTGTTCTGGAGTTCTTGGTGAAGAAAACTTGTGAAAAATGTGAAGTTCAGCACATAAATCAGAGAAAGATTTGTTTTCAAATTCACCCCCATGATCAGTCAAAATATTTTTGATTTTATAACGAAAACTTGTTAAGGCAGTGGTACAGAAATTCCTGAATTCAGGGCAAGCATCACTTTTGTGGGATAAAAAGATAACCTATGTAAATCTAGTAAAATCATCAATAATGACAAAACCATATCTTTTGCCACTAAGACTTAGAATTCTTGTTGGGCCAAAGAGGTCCATATGAAGCAATTCTAGTGGCTTAGATGTGAGTACATCATTGAAGGTTTTAAAAGATTTTCTGATTTGTTTTCCTTGGGCACAAATCCCACAAATTTGATTCTCTACATTTGAAAAAGATTCAGGAAGACCTTTAACCAAATTTAGCCTTAACAACTTATTTATTGTTCTGAAACTTGCATGACCAAGTCTTTTGTGCCAAGTCCATGCAATTTCATTCTTATTTGCAATAAGACAAATGTTTTCAGAAAGGTTTTTATCAAGGTTGATCATGTACACATTGTTTTCTTTTTTTCCAAAGAATTTTATTTTATTAGTTGAAGAGTAAATTATTCTACAAAAGTCTGATTCAAACACAACTCTATGACCATTGTCACATAGTTGGCTAATGCTCAGCAAATTATAATTCATACCATCAACTAACAAAACATTATCAACTGAGTTTGAGGAAGATTGACCAACCTTTCCAGATCCAATGATTTTTCCTTTATATTTACCTCCAAAAGTGACAGAACCTCCCTCCTTTTCAATCAGGAATGAAAATTTCACTTTATCTCCTGCCATGTGTCGTGAGCACCCACTATCAAGAAACCACACATTTGAGTTGGGTGCACGACCTTCCTGCAAAATCAATCAGTGGAGAGAAGATTTTGGTACCCAAACATTGTTGGGACCATTAGATTGTTTGAACATTGACAGCAAATCTTTTCCAATCCAAATCTGACTTGTTTTCTGCTTTTGTTTTATTTCAGTGGTGTTTTTTGCCTTTTTCAATTTATCCTTCCCTTTTGGAATAAAAACACCAGTGTTCTTTTTCTCATTAGGATGGGAGTTTTGCATTTGGACATGATTGTTCATTTGTGAAGGTCCAAACCACGGGTTTTGTTGGTACATTGAAAAGTTTGGATAGAAGAATTGAGGATGGTACCAAAAAGGATTGTGATACCATTGGTTCCAAGAATTGGTCCAATCAGCTTGATGTGCTGTCTTGGAAGTCCAAGGTTTATCATGAATGTTTTATTTTGTGTTTTTCTTATTTTTCAAGTTTTTATTTGATTTTTTGGTTGACTGGTTGGTGGTTTTTGAGGTTGAGCAGGTCGACCTGTCAGGTGAGTGTGTCGACCTGTTTGGTTTCTCTTTGTTCTGGTTTTTCAAAGTTTTTGTTGTGTTGTTTGGCACTTGCTTGTTTTTGTTTTTCTCAGGACTAGGACTTTTGACAAATTTTATTAAAGGTGCTTTTTCCCTCATTTCACCAAATTTGTCTTTCTTAGATTTTTGTGTGGAAAATCATAATCCATATGTTACAGATTTCATTCTTGTTCCTAACAAGGCATCCAGATTATCTTTTCCTTTTGTAAAGGTTTCAATGACTTGTTCTTTTTCTTTCAACTGGTTTTCTAAAGTTTTGATTTCATCATCACTTTGTTGTTTTTCTTTTTGTTGCAATTCCAGTTTTTCAGACAGTTTCTTAATGTCATTGTTGGCCTTTTGGGATGCAAGCTTGAGCTCATCAATTACATTTAGAAGATTTTCTTTTTCTTCATTGAGCTCAGCCACTTCATTTTCCAATTCAGACATTCTTTTGTTTATTGATTGGTTATGCAGGATGTTTTCAATTTTCTTCTTTAGATGCTTATTTTTTTTTCTTATTTCAGAATAGTTTTCAACTAATTCAACATAAGCATCTTGCCAATCATCAATTATATAATCTTCAAAGGATGTACTTACCTTTCCATCAGAACTGTTTGCCATAAAGCAGATTTCCTCACTTTCAGAGCTTGAGGACCTTTCTTCTTCATTTTCACTTGGATCTTCATCTGACCTAGTGGCAACCATTGCTTTAGGCTTCTTGAATTTATTGATCTTCTTGTATTTTTCCTTCTTGTTCTCAGGACATTCTCCATTCATGTGTCTTGGTTTGTTGCACCTGTAACAAATAACAATTTCATCAGTTTTCTGATTTCTATTTGAATTGGCATTTGAAAAGGAAGTATTTCTTTTCCCAGATGAGAATTTCTTTTTCCTAGTGAATTTTCCCTTTCTAGATTTTAAGAATTTTCTGAATTGCCTGGTCATGAGGGCAAGTTCATCCTCATTGGACTCAGACTCCTCATAACTTGTTTTCTCTTGATTTTTGTCGTTGTTACTTGATGAAGCTTTAAGTGCTAATGGTTTGGTTTTGATTATGTGCTCTTCATTTCTCTTCAAATTTATTTCATAAGTCATCAAAGATCCTATGAGTTCATCCAAGGAGATTTTGGACAAATCTTTAGAATCTTCAATAACTGTGGCCTTAGTGTGCCAAATTGAAGAAAGAGAGTGCAAGATTTTTCTTACCAAATCAGCATCAGTATAGTCCTTACCTAGAGCTTTCAGTCCATTCACAATTATCATGAACCTAGCAAACATTTAGAAATTAATTCATCAGATTTCATCATGAATAATTCATATTCAGAGACAAGAATATTTGCTTTGGTTTCTTTTACTTGTGATGTTCCCTCATAGAGTAACTCAAGCTTATCCCACATCTCCTTGGCAAATTTGCACATGGAGATTCTTGAGTACTCTTTTGGGTGGACTGCACATTGAACCATGTTCATGGCACTGTCGTTCAGGGTGGCCCTTCTAATTTGTTCCCTTGTTCAGGTTTCCTCTTCTCCCTGGTTCCCATAAGGACCTACCTTAACAACCCTCCAAATCTCATAGTTCTGGGCTCTAAGGAAGACTTGCATTCTATTCTTCCAATAGGAATAGTTAGTCCCATTGAAGAATGGTGGCCTATTGATGGAATGGCCTTTAGTAATGAAACCTCTAGAATCCATTGAATCAAAATGCGATGCAGTGAAGGAAACACTTAACAAACAAGCAAGTGAAACACACAGAGCAAATAGAAACACTTAGATCAGATCAGATATGAACCCGCTCTGATACCAATTGTAGGATCGAAAATAGAATGGACCAGATCTAGAAGGGGGGGTTGAATAGATCTAGGCCAAAACTGCGGAAGCTTAGCCAATTTAAATAGATGTTTTGAATCAGAGTCAACTTAGAAAAGCAATTCACAGATCTGATGAGTGATTGTGTGAATTAAGTGATTAAAGTGTGTGATCAAGTTGATTAGAAGTGTAAGAGAAAATCCTATGCATACATCTAGCGCAAAGTAAAATGAAATCACAGATCAAACCACTGCACCAGAGATTTTTAGGTGGTTCGGAAATCACACCATATGATTCCTACATCCACCCCTCACACAGTGAGGCTCCACTACTCAACTTGAGTACACCACACACTAGAGCTTGACAACTCCAACACACTGAGTTCAACAACTCACACACAACCTCTAGAGCACAACCACTCTAGAAACCTGAGCACAGTTGCTCAACCACAACCTGAGTGCGACGACTCAATACAACTGAGCACAAAAGCTCACAACAAACATGCTAGATCAAAAACAACAAGATCTAGATCCTCTAGCAATTATCTGAGCTATGAAGAGTTCATTCAAAGAGACTGGTGCAACACTTTTATGCACAATCTCAAGAATGACTCAGAAGAACTAAGGAGAATTGAGGAATTGAATGTAGAGTCCTTGTTCCTCAGAAGAACTCCCTTGTAGAAGACTGAATTGAGAAGATCTGTGAATCCTTGAAGTCCCTGGGAAATGCTCTGCAACTTGTGCCTCTGGATCTTCCTTGAAGTCTTCTCAATTGACTGCTTCTACTTGATCTGCTCCCTTGGAAGTGATCTCACTGCATCTTCATAGATCAATCTTCACTTCTTGTGCTTGTAAGGATAAGAATTGGCTTGCAGCAGCACAGGGAAGGCAGGAATGGGGAGGAGACCTCTTATTGCCGCCAAAGAAAATTTTCTGGAAGGCTCTGAGGTGTTCTTCTTCTCGGGGGCCGATTAGATAGGTATTTATACCCCAACATGGCCAAAAGAACCCTTAGGGTACGTGGGCACATGATCCAAGGCTGATCCAAGTAATCCCTAGAATGCCACGTGTCCAGGTGGGACTTAAGATGAAATGGTTGCCGGAGTGTGTCGACACAGTCACTGGGTGTGTCGACGCACTGTCCCAATTCCACAAAACAGGTCTTATGGGAGATGGCTCTAGTGTCGACACACTCACTGGCTGTGTCGACACACTGTCCCAGTCTGTCAAACATGTCTTCTGGAGATGGGATCTAGTGTCGACACTACTTGGGACTGTGTCGACACACTTGACCTTATCTCCATGACTTTTCCTTAGGGTTTGATACCCAGTGTCGACACCAACAATGGGTGTGTCGACACTACCCTTGCAAGAAGTGTATGTCCCTGAGAAATAAACACATAAATCATTAGTCCAATGCATTATCATGAATATATATGATAAAATATGTTTGGAAACATGCTTTTTGAATATTGTTATTACATGTGTGATGTATTTAACATGTTCCATTCATTATGCATTAAAATCACAACTTGTCATCATCAAAATTATAAGGGGAAATGTATTAAATTCACACTCAACCCAACACATTTCGTGAACAAGCCACCTTATTTTCATAGAACTAAATACACTTATTGGAAAACTCGCATGCAGGTTTTTTTAAAAAGCCCAAAGTCCTCAGATTTCGAAGGTGTTAGTAGTGGAACATATAAGCTGGAAGATGATGAGAAATGGACTCCAGAGCAAACCAAGAAGTCAGATGCCAACTGGAGCACTATGAACATCATGCAATGCTCTCTTCATCCTACTGAGTTTGCAAGAGTTTCCTCTTGCACTACCGCCAAAGAAGTATGGGATCGTCTGATACTAATCTTCGAAGGTACTTTGAAGGTAAAGGAAATTAAAGCTAATATGTGGATTTCTGAGTATGAGGCTTTTAAAATAAAAAAAATGATGAGACCATCTCAGAGATGTATGGTAGATTAACCCTCTTAACAAATGGCTTGAAGAGTCTAGGAAAAACATAAACTGAATATGAACTTGTTAGAAAAATTCTGAGATCCTTGACTCTAATTTGGCATACAAAGGATACTATAGTTGAAGAGTCTAGAAATTTGTCTACTAAAACTGTTGACCAATTGATTGGTTTCTTACTGACATATGAATTGGGTTTGAAAAGGATAGATGATGATGTAAAAAAAAAAAAAGAAGCCCTTGGAACTTAAAGCAAGTCCTAGTGTGAAAGAATCATCTAAGGAAGAGAAGTCATCAAGCTCAGGAAATGACTCAAGTGAATCAACCTTGCTCACAAGAAAATTCAGAAAGTTCTTAAGAAAAGGAGGTAAAGGATTGTTTAAAAGAAGACCTCAAATAGGCAACTCTTTCAAACAAAAACAATTTGCTAACAAAAATTCTGACAGAATTGTTTGTTACGATTGTAGGAAACTAGAGCATGTCAAACCAGAATGCCTTGATGTTAAGAAGAAGATTCACCCCAAGTGGAATAAAAACAATCCCAAAGCTATGATAGGTACTTGGAGTAAAGAAGAAGAGAATGAGGAACAAGAAAATTCATAGGATGATAAGGATATAAGCAAAATATGCTTGATGGCCAGAGAAAGCTCCAGTGATTCTGTAAAATCCAGTAACTCTCTTAATTCATGTTCTGACAGTGATGATGAAGAATTATCTTATGATGAATTGAAAATTTTTTGTGAACATTTGTGTAAAAGAACCAAGAAGATGAAATCTGAAAAATAAGATTCTAAAACTTGAAATTCAGCAAAAAAAAAATCATGTTGGAATGTTCCCAAACCCTTTCAAAAGAAAATGAAGATATGAAATGTAATAGTCCATTTAAACTTCGAACCCTTAGTTTCCCCTTAACACTCTTTTAATTATCTTAAACCCTTTTTGCTCTATATTTAACCATTATCTTTCGAATTAAATGGGAATGAGAGATGTATTATTATCATGTACTTTGTTATTTACCCTATTTGGATCTTAGTTTGAGTTCCCTGTTGAAAATTTGTGTTTTCGGTCGAAGTGCAACTTTGTATTTGACGAACTGTAGCTTCGTATATGACGAAGTGGAACTTCGATTGTTTTTATTTATATCGTGGTCACTTGAAGTGTAGCTTCGTATATGATGAAGTGAAGCTTCAACTATTTCTGTTTATATCGTGGTCGGTCAAAGTGTAGCTTCGTATATGACGAAGTGGAACTTTGACCATTTCTATTTATATTGTAGTCGGTCGAAGTGTAGCTTCGTATATGACGAAGTGAAGCTTCGAATATTTCTATTTATATCATTGTTGGTCAGAGTGCAGCTTTGCATATGACAAAGTTAAGCTTCGTATATGACGAAGTGGAACTTCATATATGACGAAGCGAAGCTTTGACTATTTTTGTTTGTATCATGGTCAGTTAAAGTGTAGCTTCGTATATGATGAAGTGAAGCTTCGACTATTTTTGTTTATATCATGGTCGGTCAAAGTGTAGCTTCGTATATGAAGAAGCGAAGCTTCGATTGTTTCTATTTATATCATGGTCGGTCGAAGTGTAGCTTCAATTGTTTCTATTTATATCGTTGTCAGTCGAAGTGCAGCTTTGCATATGAGTTGTAGCTTCGTATGTGATGAAGTGCAACTTCCTATATGACAAAGTGTTACTTCGTATATGACGAAATGAAGCTTCGAATATTTCTATTTATATAATTGTTAGTTGAAGTGCAGCTTCACATATGACGAAGTGAAGCTTCGTATATGATGAAGTGGAACTTCGTACTTGACGAAGCGAAGCTTCGACTGTTTTTATGTATATCGTGGTCGGTTGAACTGTAGCTTCGTATATGATGAAGTGAAGCTTCGACTGTTTCTGTTTATATCATGGTCGGTCAAAGTGTAGCTTTGTATATGACGAAGTGAAGGTTTGACTATTTCTATTTATATCGTGGTCGGTCGAAGTGTAGCTTCAATTGTTTCTATTTATATCACTGTTGATCGAAGTGCAACTTTGCATATGACGAGGTGTAGCTTCATATATGACGAAGTGCAGCTTCCTATATGACAAAGTGTAACTTCGTATATGACGAAGTGGAAGGTTCGACTGTTTCTATTTATATCGTCGTCAGTCGAAGTGGGAACTAGAAATCGATGTTTAATAGGTAATTGATGTTTGATTGGTAACTGATGTTTCAGTCAGTAATCAATGGTTTAACTAGAAATTGATGTTTAATAGATAATTTGTGTTTGATTGGAAACTGATGTCTCAGTCAGTAATCGATGCTTTGGTCAATAGTCCAAAATCCTTCTGTCCTCTTAGCAACCAGAACCTGGTATAATCTTGTAGTGCTGGTGCTTTTGTCATATTGATGGAATGACCGTCATCATAAGACTCTATTGGCTTGCCAACTTTCTGGCAGGGATCCCTATGTTTGTCTGTAAACTTCATACTTTTCCGTAAATCATGTTGTTGACCATCTTATGAACCTTCCACTCATACTGCCATCAGTCTCATCCACGGGATTTGTATCTTTCTTTGGTCTGTATGTTGGCTAGGTGTCTAGACCCCCTTCTTAGTATCGCCCCACCTTAAAATAAAAAAACCCTTATATAGCATTGGTGGCCACCCCTAATGGATTTTGGCTATCTTCTGTTGCTGGGAGATCGAAGGCTTGAGATTGGAGTCATAGCAACTTCCTGGCGGTTTTGGCCTCCCAGTTCCCTGTGGATTTTCTGCTGGTTTTCCCCATGCTATGGTAGGCATAACCAATCCCTCCATTGATCCCTTTGGAAGTCTCTCATCATCTTCGTATATGAATATGCATGTTAGATCCTTTGTGAAGCTTCTGAGAGTCATCCCTTAACTCCTCGGCTCCATGTCGTTTACGAGCCTGCATGTTTGATTCAGAAATTTGATTTGAACCTTTTGGGATATCCTATGAAAATCCTATGTCTGATTGTCTTGGCAAGGGACTTTGATCCTTCTCTGTAGGGTGGTTAGGACTCCTCATGGTTAGAGTCATGCGTGAGGGGTCAGCCGTGATGACGGTTCATCCCATAGGTTAAACGTGGGTGGTTAGGCTCACTATGTTGGGCAATATTGAGTATGTATGTATATGAAACATCCTGTTTCGGTAGGTGGTTAGCTATATGTTATGCATCCCCTGAGAGCTTTGCTAATGCCATTTGGAAGATTTTGTTTCCCTGCCAAAGAATCATGTCTTTGAAATATGATTCATGCATATCTAAAATCAAGAAATCTGTAAGTCTTCCATGCTATGTACTTTTGTGTAACTTTTGTGCTTCTGCAAACTCATAATTGTATTTTGTACCATGCTCCTATCCTTTTCACCTCGTTGGTTTGCCTGCTGAGTTTCCTTAGAACTCATGCCTTTGTTCACACCCATTTCAGATGCTTCACTCTGAGGAAGTTCCCTCTCAAGCCGACCTCCTTGCTAGGCTTCTTCAGGCTGGACTATCTCTAGGGATTTAAAAATCTATTTAAGTAGTGGTTGTACCTTTTCCATTCAGATTTTCTAGCATGAAATTTTGAACAGACTATAATATTGTATATATGTTATTCCAGTGCTTCGCACTAGTAGTTGATGTTGTAACTGAACTTTCTATAATTAGTATTCTTACCACGTATAGCTCTTGTGTTTGGTCTACAAATATATATATTGCATGCAGCAGAAGGCCTTCCCATGGCGATGTGTAAGATACTTCCATTCGGATAGTGTGCATGTCACCTCTTAACTGGTCGGGAGGGGTGATAGATCACCACAGATGGTACCAAAGACTTGGTTATGGGATAGGGTCATTTTGTGACCATTCACTTAATAAGATGTTAATAATAATCTGAGCGTGTGTGCTTTTGGGTTAGTTATAACCTTCTATTTTTAGGAATAGAGAGGTAGAACTTTTATTTGGAGGTCTTAGTCTCTAACTAAGTGGCTTTAATTTAGGAGTATGGAGGAGAGAGGTATAGGGTTGGAAACTTCCAGTCGTGAGGAACCCACTATTGGAGG
Organism: Colocasia esculenta; assembly: GCA_014218235.1. Taxonomy (NCBI): domain Eukaryota; kingdom Viridiplantae; phylum Streptophyta; class Magnoliopsida; order Alismatales; family Araceae; genus Colocasia; species Colocasia esculenta. The sequence goes on along the minus strand of CM024759.1, from coordinate 57,616,787 downwards.
ATCCTCTGGGGGAGCACAGGATACCCCAACTGGTGATGCCCGAGGAGCTTCTGCCACACCAGACTTCACTACATTCATGCAGTCGTTTCAAGGGCTTGTGCAAACCATGATGTTGAACCCTAGTACTTTCCAGCCAGATAGGGGAGCAGGGATATCATTGATAGAGAAATTCAAGAAGATGGGACCTCCGATTTTTTCTGGGACTAGTCAATTGGAAGAAGTGGGAGGTTGGGTCAAAGAGATGGAAAAGATTTTTAGAGCTATAAAATGTGTAGAGGAGGATAAGGTGACCCTGGCCACCTACATGCTCCATGGTAGGGCTGATGACTGGTGGCAATGCATGGTGAGAAGCACTTTCAAGGACAGGGCTGATGATATCCACTGGGAGGAATTTTTGCAAGTGTTTAATAAGAAGTACACTCCTCAACACATCAAGGATAAGAAAGAGCTAGAGTTTTTGCAGCTAGAGCAGAAAGGATTGAGTGTATCTGAATATGAAGCCATGTTCACCCTCTTGGAGGAATATGCACCCCACTTATGCAGTGATGAAGTTAGAAGAGTGAAGAAATTTGTTAGGGGTTTGAAGCCTGGGGTGCGTAGTAGAGTGGCACCTATGGACCCTCAGACTATGACCGCTGCTTTGAGGATAGCCTTTATAGTCGAAGCGGAGCATGAGGAGTATGTCAAGGACAAAGGTGCTAGACTTGAGAAGTAGAGAAGCTTGCCTAAGGAAGACAAGGAGGAGGGGAATAAGAAGCATTTCACGGGACACCCTGAAGGAGAAGGCAGTGAGAGATGGCCGGTTTGTGCTCAGTGTGACAGAAGGAACCAGGTACTGAGTGCTGGAAGACCACCAGAAGATGCTTTGGTTGTGGCCAGGCAAGACACATGGTTAAGGACTGTCCCCAACCTCAACAACAACAACCCCGAAGGGCAGGCTAGAGTTTCGCCTTAACCAAAGAAGAAGCATAGGAATCACCTGCTGTGGCCAAAGGTATTCTTCCAACTGGGGGGACTGCATGCTAGAATTTCTTTGATTTGGGGCCACTCATTCTTTTATATCTCATTAATTTGCCAACTTATTGAATAAGGAAGTAGCTTTACTTAGCGAAGGAATGATTCTTGACTATCGTGTTGGTTAGATAGCTACCAAGGACTGTGAGCTTTCCACTTATGTGTATACACTTGATATGCAAGATGATGATTTGATCCTAGGAATGGTTGGAAGTAAGTAGACATCAGTGTGGGCGTTTTTGTTCTCCATCTCCGGATCCCTCAAACGTTGCTCTCGCGCGCGTGGGTGAGTGTTGTGCTGGCCAGTTGATCCCGTCTTCGTCCTCTTTTCACGTTGACCCTCATTTGAATTTGTTGTATTATGTACATATATTAACCTATTTCCTTATTTTCTTATCAAAAAAATCATCATAATAAAAATGCATGTGCATATTTCCTATCTTTACTTAGATTTAGCCCCTAGACTAGATCCCAAGAAAGGTATATCTTTTAGGCAAGGGGCAAAAGACAAATCTACACTGACTTTTTTTTCCTTTAAGTGTTGTGGATGTAGGAACAAAGTTTGGCAAACCATTCAAACACACATTGGATGAACAAAAGCATAAAAGTCCATAATAAAGGATCAAGTTCTGTACATGTCATGACAGGGGCATACCCTTGGTAGTACATCTGGAGCCTGGCTCCTCACTCCTCTCTCCCTTGCTAGGCCTCTACCTACGCGAGCTACTCACCCCCTCCTCCTCCCTCTCGTGGCACCGGTCTGGGAGAGGCGGTTGTAGACGCGAGATTTGGCCCATCTCCGCGTGGTTCATGGCCCAATAAGGCTTGTTTGACCGCTTGTTGACTTGCCTCGGATCTCATGTTAATGTCAACATCGATTTCCCATGACTCCTAGTTGACGGCAACACCCCTTGACGTCAATTCCGATTGACGTCCACATCTGTTGACGTCTGCATAGGGTTGGCGACAGCATCGTTGGACGTCAACTTGGGTTTACTTGGTCTACGCAACTGCCCGAGAATATAGCCCACTTGCGCCCTTCTCTCGCCCATGCAACGCATGGGGCCATTCCCAAAGGGCAAATGGGCCACCTTGGCACCCCCTTGACCCAGTAAAAGTCCTATGTGGCCCCTTCCTATTGGCTTAGCCTTTCTACATGGATTGCCACATGTTCAAGTGTGTTTTCTCACACTTGAGCATCCTAGGCTCCCTGGCTCTGCCCCCACTGCCTATATATGTCAGTCCTTAACCTTCTAAGTGAGGGGGGAGATGCTGGACGAGCTGAAGCTTTGACACCTTGAGAGAAGAGAGAGAAAATCCATTTCAAGCCCTTGAGAGCTTCCACCTTAGTTCCCTCCCTTCCTCTCAACACTTGGGACGTCTAGGAGGAGCCCACAAAGCAGTCACCCACTCCTGTAAAAGAGGATCATCTCCCTCTTCTCCTTCTCTTTCCTTCCTTCTCTCTCTAGCTTTGCATGTTATTCACTCTACACACACACACACACTCTAGGCACGTAGTGCACACTCCTATACACCTAAAAGGGGTTTTCCAAACCAAAAAACGGAGGGAAGAAGGGTGGTCATAACATTTGGCCACCCCTCTTCTCAAGCCCGCAACTGGTACGGGGCTCTCTTTTTGGGTCTTTTTTCTTCATTTCTGGACGTTTACTACACTTCATCAAAGTCTAATAGAGTCTTCTTTGTTGCAGGAACACTTCAAAAAGACCGCGGAGCTTCTTCTCTTTGGCCGGCCGAAGAGGGGAAAGTTGGAGTCCCGCCATCCACCGCTATGTGAGGCCACGTCGTCGGTGCGATCAGAACACTTCCTTGGGCATAGGTAAGGCCCTGTCGATCACCTCCCACTCATTTTCTTAGCTGGTTTCATTGTTCTTCCCTTGGTCAACTCGATCAAATGGGAGTCAACGAGCAAGAACGAGGGTCAACCAGAAAACACCAACGTGCCATCGAGGGAGCACAGTAACGTTCGGTGAACCATCCGGAGTACCCACTATTCGGGGGCAGAACGAGACGTCCACAGCTCTTCTTTGGCGATCACGGTGGGACCACTGCTGCTGCTACAGTTTTCAGCCTGCACACAGGTAGTCGTCAAGCAATATTGACATCTACCTAGGTAAACGTCCACCTTCCTTGCAGTTTACTTCTTCTTAGCGTCAACATAGCATGCCGTCAACTCCCTGTCAGCGTCGATCGATCCTGTCATTTACTATTTTCTGAGGAACTTAACGACACTAATGTTGTCGTTTATTTCATAGAAGCTATTTTTTGGTTGGATTTTCTTTTTGTTTTCTTTTGTTTGCTTTCTCTTTGATCACTAATGGTTCTGAGTCATGAGGTGGGTCCATTTTCTCTTCTGTTCTAGCCTCCCCACACATTTTAGGATACCCCTTCTTGATTTACAACCTTTTACTCGGGGATTCCCTCTCGGGTAAATCGGGTTGGCTTCAAGGAGAACTCCATAAGTCCCTAAATTCCGTGGATTCCCTCACGATACGGGGTAGGAGGACCTTTACCCTCCCATTTAGTTCGCCTATTCACCCAGCTCTGAGTGAGAGGTGAGAGAACCAGCCTCCACAAGTCAAGTTAATACACAACTTCAACGTTTAAAAATTTATTGGGACGTTGTTTGACAACATTGTTTGATTAAAAATCCACATTTCTCCTAGTAACAGTGTAGTTAATCGGCCCAATCGTCTTAAAATCAGTAGGTTGTGTGTGCTAATGAACTGTTGGTTGAATTCCGTCAATATGTCTAACAATCCTGCTTTTGAGTATCATGATAATATCAATGATGAATTTTTTGGAATGGTTAGCTCTAACGTTCAGCCCGAAGAGTCCGTTCAATCCTCCTCTCAAGTCGATAATGAGGAGGTGAGTTTGAGGGTCAATCCCACTTATGCCCATGAAGCCCAAGAAGACCCCGAATTCTCCAAACTCTTACCCCACTATTCGCCGGAGGACATCATTTCCATGCTTTCTAAGCATACTGTTCGGGCAATGGCTTCACCTTCATCACCATCTCCTTTCCATGCTTCTCCATCCAGACTTGCTCCCAGGCCGGTCATCCCATCCCGAGTCTCTATCTCCACTCCTCTTCTTCCTGCACCTACTCCCATTCCAACTGCTCCCTCTGTCTATCCACCCTATGTCCAATCCACACCCCCCCCACTCAATCTGGATCCATCTCCAATTCAGAGATGGAGGGTCTTGTTAGGAAACTCTTGGCTGAGTCCTTGTCCCTGTCTAAGCCTCACTCCCTTCAAAACTATTGCAAGCTCCTGAATGCCTACTTTCCCTTGGGTTTCAAGGTCCCGAAATACCGCAAGTATGACGGGACCTCCGACCCCCAATTCCATCTTGCTGGCTTTCTCATGGATTCCCACCGGTGGTTATATGATCGGGTCCTCATGATTCACCTCTTCCAACAATCGTTAGAAGTGGAGGCTTTGAGGTGGTTCACCTCCCTTCTTGCATCCAATCTCATTAACTTTGACATAGTCTCCGAACGCTTCATCTCTCATTTCTCTTACATGGCCACCTAGGTCCCCACACTTCCCGACTTGGTGGCGGAAAAGATGAGGCCGGAGGAAGACTTTGCCACCTTTGCCAACTGCTAGAGATCCATGGCTTTGAGGGCCGACCTCCCCATCCCAGAGTCCCAAGCCATTACCATGATAGTCACTAATACCACCCCTTTGCTCCGATCTATATTAATGCTTAGTGAGTTTCCCTCCTTTGCACACCTTTACAATCAAGCTAGGTGGTCCAAAACCAAATCAAGGACTCCTCCCTCCCACCATTCTTTGAAGGGAAGACTAAGGGATGCAAGGCTCCCGCAGCACCTACCACGGAGGGGGTGACCATCAATGAGTCCAGTAGTGCCTGCAGTCAGCCACTGAGGCCCCCTAACAAGCCCTCAAATCCCACCTCTAATCCTCACCAATTCCCATCACATCCCTCTAGGCCATATTCTGCTGTTCCTCCACCTTCTGGCTATACCCGTCCCAGTCCCAAGAGATCTCATTATCCTGCCCTCCCTGAATCCCTCGGGGACATATTCTTCACCCTCATGTAACGACCCGACCTCCCGGACCCCCCCCCCCGCCAGGGACCCCTGAAGGTCGTGCCGCCACCCATGGATCCGAAGACCCGGAAGGGTTAGAATTTAGTCCAGTGAGATAAGTAATGAATTCAAATAACGATAACAAGAAAGACTGTACATTAATAAAGAAATTATGTACAACAAGTCCCAAATAAAAGTACAGGTACAGAAAGAAGGCGCAGTCCTTAAGCGGCATACACCGAGGACTTGCAAAAAGGCCACTCTCAAGTCACACTATAAGAGCACTCATGCTCACAACTCACACTGCTGGCAATGCAGGGCGTGACAAACCGCCACCATGACCGTCCGGCAACGAACTCCTGTGACAGCGAGTCCCTACCTGAAGAGAGTAGGGGGGTGAGCCTCGCGAACAAGGCTCAGTAGTGATTACCAGTCCCTTACCAGCCAGAGAAGTAGGAACTTCAACAAGCGGAAGGAAAACAACTCTACAAAGCAGTAAAGCGAGAAACACCTACTGCAGAGTACTACAAAGCAGCGGAAACAGAGAAACGCCTCGACCACAACCCGGGTCAGGCCAAAGACGACTTCCGCAAAACTAATGGAGTCAACACATGCGGAAGCGACTAGAGCAACGCCATGACCCGCAACCAGGGTCGGGCCAGAGCAACACAATGCAGAAGCAAACCCTCGGCATACACTCACCAAGACAAAGAAGCTCACGGAACACCGGAGCGACCACGTGAGACCAAAGTCTCACGACACAAGCACCCAACATCCCAGACGTCCACGAGGTTGGGAAGGAAAACCAGGTGTCACTATGAGAGACACCGAACAACCATGTGAGAAGCAACGTCTCACCACAGGCACGATCACCTCAGACCTCCACAAGGTCGAGGGTCCACAAGCAGAACCAACCTGCACCTCGGATACTCCACGAGGTCAGGCAACTACACCTACCTGTGCCACCATGAATGGCACGAAGGAACGGATTACCGAAACAGTAGTTGGGTTTCTACACAAGACACCCCGAGAGAACCCGCAAAATGTAAAGCACTACACACGGCTCACAAGGCCAACCGACAAAGCCCAAGGAAGCGAGACATGGCTAGGCTACAACCACCGTGTAAACCAGGGCAACGAGAACACAAGCTCGAAAACAGCATGTGAAACAATGTCACTGCAAGAACAACTAAGCCACCGCCACAAGCAGCTAAGAGAGAGACACACAGTCCACCCCTCTTGCACGCCGGCCGCCGACTCTCGCCTACAACCTCTCCGGTAGAGTGAGGCTAGCGAGCCACAGCCAAGAACACAATCACAAACCACCGTAGCCCGGCCGAGCTGCGGCCCCACGCCTGACCTCCCTACGCGGCTCCAGAACCAACGCAAAGTGAGGCTATGAGAAGGACTAGCTGGTCCATACCAAAAGAGCGCCACAACAACCTCAGAGACCAGACCCAGCTAAGAGAGCTCTACAAATGACAGAAGCCACTGTCCCCACCGTTTTCCCCTCCGCTCCAAGTCCGAGACTTGAGCACGCCCGCCGCCCAGAGCAACACCATCTAACACAGGCGTACGGGGATGGGGATCCCAAGTAACGGTAACAACCTGTCTCACGGACAAGCCCTCAAGTGCCTAGCACTGGGTGAACAGAGAACTGGCGTGGCAACCACCAACAGAAATGGCACAGCTGACTTGTAACCAAGACAATCCCAACAGGCACAGGCGTGCACGGCACCCCTTCCAGAAAACCCCCAGAAGGGCCGTCGGCCAACACCGGCACAACGGCATGGCCTGAGAAACTAGAACACTAATAGTAGAATAGAAACTGCTCTTCTAATAATTGATTGACAGATAGACAATCGATTATTAGATAGGCACAAGCCTCCTAGCACAGCCGCTAGGACACGGCCACGAAGGTGTCACCTTCGGTCACCGAATGCAGCGAGCCAACCTACCGCATTCCTCACCAGAAGGTCTAGAGGGCAACCCTGCCCTGGGGCACAAGCCGACACACCAACCGCGGCCACGGAAAACACCCGAGGCAGACCAGACCTTGTCACGCCCTCCTAAGCCGTCACGATACCATCGTGACAATCAGGGCCCCCACGACAGGACCCAGGTCGTGTCGGCGAAGCAGGTCGCGACAAAGCACTTGTCGCGACAGCAAACCAAGTCGTGACGACCCTGTCGCGACAAGGCCGCGTGTCGCGAGAAGAATCTTGTCGCGATGGGCAGCCGGGTCGCGACACCTTACCGCGACGGCCTCCTGGGCCACGATAAGGTCGTGCCCGACTAGGGCGACGCCTCCTCTGGTGTCGCGATGCGCTCGGCGGTCGCGACACTAGAAGGAAGGCCGACCACCGGAATGCCACATCCCGGGGTCCTCCACACAACTACAAACACACAAGCATGGCGAGGGGATCATGGAGAAAGCAGTAAAAGCATGCATTCCACAATTTGGACCCCCAAACCACACAAACAAGTAAGGGTACAAGAATCCCTACAGTAGAACGAAGAACCAACCCACAAAGGGGCCTTCACGACAAGCTTGCCACCTCCTCCTCGCTCCCACGGCGACGCGCCACCGCTCCGCACGAACCGCCGCCGCTCTGCCAAGCCCGAACTGCCAGATCGCCGGAGAGGGAAGCTTTCCTCCTCGGAGAGGAGAAGGGAAAGGGGAGAAAAAGGTAAAAGGAAGGGAAGGGAGAGCCGGCCAAGGCTTTTAGCCTACGGCTCTCAAAATGTGACACGGTGGGGCGTCGCGTTACCAATCGTAACGCGACGGCCGCCCCCACCGCGACCAGAATGTGCCCAGCCTGGGTGCCGCGATAGCCTGACAGGTCGCTCTGACCCGCCTGCCACCCTGACATGCGGCAGACGCCTGTCCGAAGACCAAAAGCAGAACCCTGTCGCGACCCGTTGACTTGGTGCGATAGGAACGCGACACACCTAGTGGTCACAACAGGGATGACTTTCGCGACGGGCACCTCCATCGCGACATGGCCAGTCATCCCACACAAACGAAAAGTCGGAAACCCGAGATGTTACACCTCATGTCTTGCGATGCCATCCAACTTCCCCCACAAAAGGAGGGTGTGCATCCGAGGGCCGATACCTCAAAGTACTGTCCCTATCATAGGGCCCCCGGTCATGAAATCCACAACTACTTCACTTTCCGTGACTGGGTGTATGACATGAACAACTAGGGTAGGATCAATTGGGATGATGTCAAGGTCGCCATTGCCAAGTCTAGGTACACAAGAAGGGATTTGGGTATAGTGTAGAACCCCCTCTTCAACCACCAAAACAACAACAACCCATCCTCCTCCAAGCCCTAGGAAAAGGTCAATACCATGATGCATCAAGAACCTCGGGTTGTGAGGAGAGAACAACAGTAGGGGATAGAAGGTTTTGAAGAATGGTACCCGTGCCCTTTCGTGGAGTCCCAGGAACCCTCCACCACTGAAGATGCTATCCTAGAGGAGCGGCCCCTAGTGCTTATCCGACCCGCTCGCCAAGACACCCATTCTATTCCCAGTCCCTCTACCTATGAGTCACCTGCCTATGACTCCCAACCTCTCCAACTCATTCTCCCTAGGTCTCAGGAGGATGTTCATGTCACCCTCCGGAACCGGATTATTCCCCCACTTCCAAGACCATCTCAAGATGAGGAGGACAATGGACCCCCACCACCTATCGGCACCGAATATGACATTCTTCAACACTTGGATAAGACTCCCGCAAGGATTTCTATTTTAGAATTGATTCGGCGGTCACCATCACATCAGTCCACTCTCCTCCAATTCCTCCAAAAGATCATGGTCAATGATGACCTTCCTGCTAGTGGGGTGACCAATGTCATTCTATCCCTCACCCAAAGACCCTCCATTCCCTTCTCGGATAAATATGTTGCAGCCCCTGAGTGTCATTCTCTTCCTCTTTGCCTCACCATCACCCTCAACGGAGTCTCGGTGGACTCCACTCTCATTGACATCGGGGCATCCATCAATGTGTGTCCGATGAAGACCCTTAAACAATTGGGTTTAGGGGAAGAAAATCTGGAGAAAATCTGCTCCACCATTGCTTGCTATGACAACTCCACGAGGGTTGCCAAAGGAAAAATTGCTCTTCAAATGGAAATAGGACCGGTTACCATGTCTTTCGAGTTCCTAGTCTTGGATGTCGATCCGGCCTACAAGGTCATCCTCAATCGTCCTTGGTTAGAGCAAACTCTAGGGGTCCCTTCCACCGCCCATCAATGTTTCAAGTTTCATTTTAACGGGTGGGTTATCAAAATCAAGAGTGTCCCTACTGTGGAAACCCTCAACTCCATCACTTCGGAGCAGATGCCATATCTATTTATCCCAAACAAGGGGAAGAAACCCATCATGTCAATCATCGATCTTCCCTCTCCCCTTGACTTGAACCAACCTTCCTTCTGAGATGAGGAATTTGATACCACCACGTGTCCCCAAGGGAAAGGTTGGGAGGTGATGGTGAAGATCGGCTATATTCATGGCCAAGGGTTGGGTAGAGATAGGCAGGGTCCTGTTAGTAGTGTCCAGGTTAAGAGGTTGTTAGCTAGGGCTGGTCTAGGCTTTCACCCAGATCCTATTCATCCAGATCCATTCATACCCTACACACCTCTTACTTGGACCCTGAAAGAGCATTTTATTCATGGACCCATTCAACCGGGAACAAGGGAGCCTGTTGTAGAGGAATTGTCCAAGTTAGAGAGTGAGGAAGAAGAGGAAGCTTCCAAACTTGAGGAAGACTGCGAGGACTTCGGCCTTCTCTCACTCTTTGATTCCGACCTCCCATCTCCATCCCCTTCATCTTCCCCCTCAGCTGAAGTGTGCTCGGCACACGAGTTTCCTTCTCCTACAACTTCCCTCCCTCTTCTCTCCCAACCTATCCTCCCTCCATTCCTCACCTGGCCAGTCGGGGTAACTTTGAGTCAACAACTCATGGTCCTAAGCCTTGAATCCCCAAAACAAATGCCGATTTTCAAAGATGGTAATGTGAGGTCTCCATCGAGCATCCTTCTTCTGTGGAGTCTCCTCCGATCGGCCAGGGGCCGACTCTCTTCAGTGTAAACTCCCATTCTTGCTCGTCTAGGGGCGCTTCCCCTGTACATAGTTTTGTACATAGTCCCGTACATAGTAGTTTAGATTCAGGTCTAGGATCAGGTATAGGGTCTGGTCTAGGTTTAGAGGAGTCTGGTCCCTCTCAGCCATGTATTCACAAAGAGAAGGGTAGGCAAGTTCCTGCCCATTATGTTTTGGCCTTGGCTGAGAGGTGTGTTAAATTAAGTCAAGTCCCAGAGTTTCTTGAGGAGCCTGCTCTTGTAGAATCAGATTTTGTAGAAGGTGATTCTGTAGATGATGGTTTAGGATTATACCTGCTAGATTTTGATGAGAAAGATGAGCCGAGAGATCTTGGGTCAGAAGAAGAGGACCTAGTGAGCTCCTATGTGGATGGCACGAAGAGGTTTGATGAGCCAACCATGACTGCGGATGAGCCAACCATAGAGATCAACCTTGGCACCGAAGAATCCCCGAAGGTGGCTTTGATTAGTGCCAACTTGAGTGTAGAAGAAGAAGAAGCCATTGTAGCTATCCTTAAAGAATTCTCCGATGGTTTTGCTTGGTCCTATGAGGACATGCCGAGGCTTGACACCTCTTTGGTCGAGCACTGTTTGGTCTTAAAAGCCGATGCAAAAGCCGTCAAACAAAAGCTAAGGAGGCTACATCTCAAGCTTGCGCTCAAGATCAAAGAGGAGGTTGATAAGTTGCACAAAGCTAAATTCATTAGGGTTGTGCTTTATTTGCAATGGGTAGCTAACATCGTCTCGATAATGAAGAAGGATGGTAAGGTTAGGATCTGCATAGATTTCCGTAACCTTAATTGTGCTTACCCTAAGGACGATTTTCCTCTCCCCCACATAGATGTCCTAGTGAACAATACTGCAGGTTTCGAGATGTTGTCTTTCATGGATGGTTTCTCTGGGTATAACCAAATTCGTCTGGCGGAGGAAGACCAGGAGAAAACTTCTTTCGCCATGCCATGGGGGACCTATTGTTATGTTGTGATGTCTTTCGGTCTCAAGAATGCGGGAGCAACCTATCAAAGGGCGATGATGGCAATCTTTTACAACATGATGCATGTGCACATGGAGGTCTATGTTCATGATGTCTTGGTTAAATCTAGAACTCGACATGGCTATGTTGAGGTCCTCCGGGCAGTTCTCCAACGGTCTAGAGAGCATAAGCTTAAAATGAACCCCAAGAAGTGTGTTTTTGGAGTATCCTCAGGAAAGTTGCTTGGTCTCATAGTTAGCAAGAGGAGAATAGAGATTGATCCTAATAAGGCCAAAGCAATAATTGACATGACTCCTCCTAGGAATATCAAGGAAGTTAGAGGGCTAATTGGTAGACTTCAGTTCATTAGGAGATTCATTTCTCAACATTCAATCCGTTGCAAGCCCTTCTATGAGATGCTTAGAGGAGAGTCTAAGTTTGATTGGAACGATAAGTGTCAAAAGGCCTTCGAAGAATTGAAGAGTTATCTTTTCAATCCCCTTGTTCTCGCTCCTCCGGTCCCGGGTCGGCCTTCATTGCTCTACGTGTCAACCACTGAAGATTCCACTAGAGCAATCTTGGCCCAATACGACGACGAGAAGAAGGAGATAGTGGTGTATTACCTGTCCAAACTGTTCAATGAAGCTGAGAAGAAATACATTGCCATGGAAAGAACATGTGCGGCCGTCGTCTGGGTTGCCCAGAAGTTGAAGCATTATTTTCTAGCTCATGAGGTGAATCTTCTAGCGCGAATGGACCCAATTCGATACTTGCTTGAGAAGCCCGTTATGACTAAACGTTTGATGAGATGGCAAAGTTTCCTTAATCAATTTGACATCACCTACTTTAATCAGAAGTCAATCAAAGGGCATGCCATTGCCGAACATTTGGCCCACCACCCCTTACCTTTGTATTCTCCTATTGATGAAAGCTTTCTGGATGAAGAGTTAGGAGCCATTATTGATGGTGAACCTTCATGGATACTTTACTTCGACGGAGCTCTCAATTCCAAAGGGAGTGGAATAGGGGCAGTCCTCCTCTCACTGAAAGGGGTAGTCATTCCGCACGCTTACCAACTAACCTTCCCTGCCACGAACAATGTGGCCGAATATGAGGCACTCCTATTTGGGCTGAAAATGGCATTGTTGCTCAGAGTTAAGGAGTTTAGGATAATTGGAGATTCGTAATTAATACTTCGGCAGTCCCTTAGTAAGTACCAGACCTGGGATCCCAAGTTGAAACCATACCAGGACTTGGTAGGAAGAGTAATCCGACAGTTTAGGAAGCACACTCTAGTTCACACTCCTAGGGCTAAAAACATTCTAGCAAATTCACTCGCTTCCCTGGCTTTTTCTATCCCCATCCCGCTAGGGAAATCTTCTGAAACCATCTCTATACAAAGATTGAAAATCCCTTCTCACGCTGATCCATGGTCTCAAGTCACAACTCAAGTCTCCATATCTTCGAGTCCATGCACTTTAAAAAGTCCCAGAAATCGATCTTGATGATGGCCATCCTTGGTACTTTGACATTGAAAACTATCTCAAAGATGGATCCTTCCCGGATTACGCCACCTCTTCTGATAGACAAGCCATTCGCCACGTCTCTGAACATTACAAGATCATAGGTGGCATTCTTCACAAGAAATCCCTCAGTGGGGTCTATCTCTGTTGCCTTGATGAGATCGAGTCTCAAAGCATTGTTGAAGCTGCTCACTCTAGTGAATGTGGTGGCCATGTCAATGGTAGAACAATTGCCCAAAAGTTGCTACGACACTATTACTGGCCTACCATGGAAGAAGATTGGACTCATTTTGTTCGTCACTGTGCTAAATTCCAACTCCATGGTGACAAGATCCATGCTCCTTCCTCTTCTCTTAACCCTCTCATTACTCCATGGCCTTTCACCATGTGGGCGTTCGATGTGGTCGGTCCACAATCCGTAAGAAGTCCTTCATTCTGACCACCACAGAGTATTTCACAAAGTGGGCTGAAGCGGAAGCATTCATAGAGATTAAAGCTTCAACGGTCGTCAAGTTCATCAAGCGCAACATCCTTGCAAGATTTGGCGTGCCTCGGGACATCGTCACCGACAATGGACCACAATTCACCTCACAGGAGCTTCGCGACATGTGTGGTAAATATGGTATTAATTTGCATCATTCATCCCCATATTATCCACAAGGTAATGGACAAGCGGAAGCTACCAATAAAACTCTCATCAAAATCATAAAGAAAACTTGCAGATCTCACAATAACACTGATTGGCCAGACCACTTATTTGAGGCTCTCTGGGCATACTGCACCTCGGTCTGAACTCCTATGGGGCGAACCCCCTATACTTTGATATACGGATCGAATGCGGTACTCCCATATGAGATCTTCGTCCCTTCACTAAGTGTTCAATTAGATTCCAAACTTGACTCCAGTCAACGTCGGGAGGCTTTATTAGCACAACTTGAACTCTTAGACGAAAGGCGAATGATAGCGGCTGACCATGCACATGTTTATCGTCAAAGAATTGCACGTTTTTATGCCAGAAATGTTCTTGAGAGAAAATTTGAAGTGGGTGAAATGGTCCTAAAATGCAAAGTCATTAAGGAACCAGGTCCCAGAAGTAAATTGCAAGAAAATTGGGAAGGTTCGTTCATTGTCAAAGAAGCATACCCAGGGAACGCTTATAGGTTAGTGGACGCCGGTGGAATTGAGTTGTCACATCTGTGGAATGCAGTCTACCTCAAGAAATTCTATCCTTAGTTGGTCAGTTACTCAGTCAAGTCGGTCATTCATCACTTGTCAATGTCATAGTTTTGAGACTCTGCTTTTTCACTTGGCCACTAGTAAGGTAGGGTCTCTTCACACACCACACGATGTTGGAGTATTGACCATTAGCTGGAAAATCATAAGTACACCTGGATGTGTCTAATTAGGTCAACATAACCCATGTTCTCTTCCCACTCAGTCAAGTTCGGAGAAGGGGCAAACTACAAGTAGGGGACCACCCACTCTCACCTGAAGGACAAAGTCATAACAAACATGTTAGGATCGGTTATTTAGTGATGGCAAAGCTAGAAGGGGGGGGGGTTGAATAGATTTGCAGTGGAAACTTAAACAATTTAAAAATTACTTTGAATTAAAAGATCTACTCAATTAAAACCCCTCTGATCTGATGCAATGTGTGTGAGCAAACTAACAGTTAGTGTATAGACGAAATCCCTATGCATGCATCTAGTGCAATACAGATCAAACCAAAAATCAAACCATAGTGCACAAGGGATTTTTTAGGTGGTTTGGAGATCACACCACGTGACTCCTACGTCCACCCCTCACACAGTGAGGACACACTACTCAAGAACTGAGTACAACACACACACGAGCACAACGGCTCAACCACACACACAAACGCTAGATCAAGTCCACAATAGATCAGATCATCTAGCCTTGATCTGATCAACACACCACACACGCACGTTGTCTAATGCAAACATGCAATCAGAACAACAATCCACATGTGGATCAAGCACAAGGAATGCTCGAACCACAACCACACACACAGAGATATGAAAAGTGGAAGGAAAGAAGAGTTCTGAGATATAGAAATAAATCCAAGTGTGAACTCTTCGTGTGGTCATCCAGAAGAACTCCAGGCTTCGTGTTGATGATTATCAGATGATGTAGAAGAAGCTTGATTCGCAGACAAACCGACTTCAACTCCTCTCATGAGATGGATCTTCTTTGAACAATCTGGAGAGTTGAAGCAGAGCAGCAGGAAGAAGCTCTTCTCTTGGGTTTTGCTTCGGGTTTTGATATGGTGGCTTCTTGCTGTGAAAATAGCTCCATATGTTCTATATATATGGGTGTCCAAGTTTAGAGAGACGTGGTAAAAGGAAACACCCTAATATTGAACATATCTAAATCTCGAAATTGAAGTTTCTCTTCATCTGTCGACAGGCGATCTATAGCTGTCGACAGCCGTTGCTGAATTCTTGTTTCCAAAACACTTGAAGCTGCTGGAAGACTGGATCTGTCGACAGCCGACTTGCTACTGTTGGAAACTGGTTTTCCAGAACCATGAAGCTATTGGCTGGTTCATCATGTCGATTTCTCTTCATCTGTCGACAGGCGATCTATAGCTGTCGACAGCCATTGCTGAATTCTGGTTTCCAAAACACTTGAAGCTGCTGGAAGATTGGATCTGTCGACAGCCGACTTGCTACTGTTGGAAACTGGTTTTCCAGAACCATGAAGCTATTGGCTGGTTCATCTGTCGACTTGAGCTTTCATAGCTGTCGACAGGTACTTGCTGAAGTCCTTTTCTTGTTCTTTTTCACTTGGTTCTTGTTGCTTCTCTTGTATGCAATCACACCTACATTAAAAGATATCCTAAGTGAGATACAATGAATACATAGGTGTTCATCAAAGCATTTCCTCACTTGATCATTTCATTCATGTCTTTGTCATATTTATCATGTTTCCAACATTAAGACAATATCAATTATGTCGCTCATCATTAAAAATATTTAAGCACATGTCATCATACACATTGTAACCCAAAATTCTCCCCCTTTTTGATGATGACAAAATTAGCAATTGATACAATTGATGTTTCTCCCCCTTTTGACAACATTCAAAAAGATAGTGAGTGCACACATGGGTAAGAATGAAGCAAAGAACTACTTGACCCCAGAACTGAATTGTTAAAGATTTGAGTGGGGAATGAGTGTTCAAATGGGATTGCAAGGTTGAGAATAGGTTGATACCCACTACAAAGTGTCATAAACACTAGTATTAAGACACATAAAAATTCTACAATGGTTAAGAGATAATACTCTGGGAATCTCAAGTTATGGCATTTAGAAGACACCGTTCAAAAAACATATGAAACTAAGATGACCCGTTTGAATAAAATTGTTGTAGAAAAATATGTTCCTTTGTGGGTGATGTTCAGTTGGTAAATGAAAGTAATGTTTGCATGAACAATTAACAATAAACAACAAATTTCCCTTGATGTAAAAACATGGTGGCTACACTCTATTACTTTCATTGAATTATTTCTTTTGTCAAGTTAATGTGGGAAAAGTGGTAATTAGGATCACTTTCACCTTTTGACGTGAAGGTAGACATTTGTGATGCCCGTACCCCTAGTTACTCAGTGTGAGTGACCATCATACCATTGTATAGAGATAATGAATAGACTTTTTAACGTGAAGACAGACATTTGTGATGCCTATGTCCCCAGTTACTCAGTGATGCTCAGCATTGCTCTGCCTTTATCCCATTTCATATTTACTTTTATTTGAATTTTCATGAATTTGGAAATAGGTAGCTTTTCTCCCTTTTATTTTTGTTAGGAAAATCAAGTTCAAAATGTTATCTAAGGTTAAAAACCAATGAAAGGCATTAATTTCAAAAACCTTCTTACTTGTCAAACCATTTCAGAAAAACGATTATCCACAAGGGAGTTATTCAAGTGAGTTAAGTTAAAATCATTAGATTTGTTCAATGTTTTCTAGATGACAAACCCTAGACTCAAGAACGGAATGTTATTTCAAAATCATTGTGATTAAGGTAATGTCTTTAATGCTATGTGAGTATGAAAGGTTGTAATGAACATTAAGTCCAAATTCTCCCCTTGCACAAAAATAATGAACATACTCATGAAGAAATGTTGATGAATGTTGAGTATTTCACACATGAAGGCCATCTGTCGATAGCAAGAATGTGGTTGTCGATAGCTAGTGTGAAACAGAAGAATTGATGTTCTGGAAAAGGTCATCTGTCGACAGCTGAAGAAGGGGCTGTCGACAGGTACTTGAAAACTCAATTTTAAGGGATGGAATAGAGTGACATGAAGACCAAGACTTGAGAAATAATGACATAATTAATATGAAGAATATCTCTCAAGCATTTCACTCAACCTACCTTGACTGACTCCCCCATAATGTGTGCATGTGATGATTCAACATTCAAGCAATTCAAGCATTTGCATGGCAATCAATTTGCACAAAATTAGTGCAAACATGATATTCAATGAATTTTGTGAAATTTTTGTGCACTTTCAAACTTACTCCCCCATAACACATGCATAGAATAAGAAAAATAGCAAGCAATTCACACATAATCATGCACATAATTAGCCTTATGCATAACATGACTTTTGGTACTTGGCGGAGTATTTTCACTCACGCATAATGATAGTTTCCAAACAAGCATAACTTGTTTTTCCACATGTCATCATTTGATATACCAAGAGGTCAAAGTAAATGTTGTGCTTAAGAGGTCATGAGCACAGTTATGCAAGGAAGATGACATGGCATGATTCCAATTGCTAAGAGGCATTGTCATTTGGGGATAGCATGAAAAGCACATTTTTCATTGCTCAGATAGAATTAAAATTCCATTTCAATTCCAGCATTTCAAATCTGAAGTGATAAGGAGATTTACCTAAACAATCTTCAATCACAGTCTCAAAAATTTTACCTTTGTTCTCCAATCATTTCTTGCCTTGCACAACCAATATCATGAATCCATTTGCTCTGTATGGCTGCAAGACATCTCAGCTTGTTGATCAAGCTGGTTTTGGGACCCACACTTGCTTGGGTCCTGCAATGACATTAATGTTAGAATTTAACAATGATTTCAAAATCCAAAGTGATTTTATTTTTAGAATATATATATTTCCTTCATTAATGGAACTATGAGCAGCATTAGTTCCATGTTTTTCTTTAGTCTGGTTCAATACATCTATGTTTTCATGAAATATTTTGTTTTTAGGACTTTTAGCATGAAGAACAGAACACTTCTTTTGTCCAGCAATCATGTTCTTATGTACATGAAATTTCTGATTATTTTCAACATGAACAGGATTTGTATTCCTATATACATGGGCATGTGTATGAACATGGGGCTTGGGAACATGCACAAGATGATCATTTATATGCCAATAGTCCCTAGAGATATGGCCATGTTTTTGACGTAAAACACTGAACTGTTTTAGCATATTTATGAGAGTGTTTATTTTTATTCCAGCAGAATTTAGCAAGATGACCAGGTCTATTGCATTTAAAGCAAATGGGGTGAGCATTTACCTAAAGCTTACCATAGTATGAATGCATTTTCTGAAATTTCTGAAGTCCTCTAGAATACCTTTGATCACCCTTGGGTTGAAATGATGGAGGTGGCACCCTTTGGTATCTCTCGGCATGGTGTGGAATTGGAGAATGCCCTGAAGCCTTTTTGGCTACTGAAAGAGATGTGGAGACCTTGTGGCGTCATGTTTTCTTTTTCATTTTCTTTTTCTGGTTTTTAGTTGAAACATGATTCTTCCTATTTGCAGCATTTTTGTTCAATTTAGAAACCTTCTTTTCAGAATTTTGATTTTGTTTACTAACCACTTCAAGTTCATTTGTCAATTTTTCTTTTTCAGCTTTTAATGCATCAATTTCTTTTTCAGAAGTTTGAAGTTGGTTTGTCATGACATCCAGACCATTTTTTATTTTATTCTTTTCAATTTCACTTTGAACAACTTGATTTTCCAAGTCAGCAATTTTCTTCTTAGAATTGTTCCATTCATCATTTAATGGTCTGTCATGATACAAACATTCAATTTTGTTTTTCAGATGATTATTTTTCTCAACCAATTGGTTGCATTTTTCTTTTATTTGATGATCATGAGCCATGTTGGAGATTTGTTTGTTCAATTGACCATTATCAAATTTGATATTTTCATTATGATCAATCAATTTTACATTTTGATTTTTCAAATCCAAAATTTCATATTCAACCTTCTCATGATCTTCTTTCAATTTAAAAAGCTTGTTTCCACAATTTCTGACTTCATTCTCCAATTTTTCATTCTCCATTTTCAATTTTTCATTTTCTTCATAGAATGCTTGAGCATTATCAATTCTCATTTCATTCTTATCCAATTTTTCTTTAGCTTCTTGTTTTGAGATTTTACTTTCTTAAATTGATTGCACAAGTGCTCATAGCATTCTATCAATTCATCATCTGAGTCAATATCAGATATTGATCTATCAAAAGGGTCTGAGATGGAATTACCTGACCTTTCAGAGTTTCTTGATTTCTCTGACATGTGTGATTCTTCAGATTTGTCTGAGCGACAAGAACCTTTTGAGCTGCCATGAGCCATGTAGCATTTTTCTTCTGTTTCCTTTCCAGACTTGCTTGTTTTCATAGAGGAGACCTGCATTTTATCAACCTTTTCATCAAACTCAATTATCATGGGTCTATTTATGATACTTGAAAACTTAGCCATATTTTTTAGTATGCTTCAGATGATTAGACCAGTCAACAAAATATTGAGTCAGATCAACAAGTAATCAATCAATTCAAACAGATCAAATGATGTTCCAAACGATTAATCACAATCAATCAAATCAGATCAGAATCATATATAAACCCGCTCTGATACCAATTGTTAGGAATCAGAGCGATTAAGCACACAAAGATAGATCTCCAAAAACATAACCAAACAATAGAGAACCTGCTCTGATACCAATTGTTAGGAATCAGAGCGATTAAGCACACAAAGATAAATCTCCAAAAACACAACCAAACAACAGAGAACCTGCTCTGATACCAATTGTTAGGATCGGTTATTTGGTAATGGAAAAGCTAGAAGGGGGGGGGGGGTTGAATAGATTTACAGCGAAAACTTAAACAATTTAAAAATTACTTCGAATTAAATGATCTACTCAATTAAAACCCCTTTGATCTGATGCAATGTGTGAGAGCAAACTAACAGTTAGTGTGTAGATGAAATCCCTATGCATGCATCTAGCGCAATACAAATGAAACCACAGTGCACAAGGGATTTTTTAGGTGGCTTGGAGATCACACCACGTGACTCCTACATCCACCTCTCACACAGTGAGGACACACTACTCAAGAACTGAGTACAACACACACACGAGCACAACGGCTCAACCACACACACATACGCTAGATCAAGTCCACAATAGATCAGATCCTCTAGCCTTGATCTGATCAACACACCACACACGCACATTTTCTGATCTAAACATGCAATCAAAACAACAATCCACACGTGGATCAAGTACAAGGAATGCTCGAACCACAACCACACACACAGAGATATGAAAAGTGGAAGGAAAGAAGAGTTCTGAGATATAGAAACAAATCCAAGTGCGAACACTTCGTGTGGTCATCCAGAAGAACTTCAGGCTTCGTGTTGATGATGATCAGATGATGTAGACGAAGCTTGATTCGTGGACAAACCGACTTCAACTCCTCTCACGAGATGGATCTTCTTTGAACAATCTGGAGAGTTGAAGCAGAGCAGCAAGAAGAAGCTCTTCTCTTGGGTTTTGCTTAGGGTTTTGATATGGTAGCTTCTTGCTGCGAAAATAGCTCCATATGTTCTATATATATGGGTGTCCAAGTTTAGAGAGACTTGGTAAAAGGAAACACCCTAATATGGAACATATCCAAATCTCGGAATTGAAGTTTCTATTCGTCTATCGACAAGCGATCTATAGCTGTCGATAGCCACTGCTAAATTTTGGTTTCCAGAACACTTGAAGGTGCTGGAAGAGTGGATCTGTCGACAGCTGACTTGCTGTTGTCGACAGCTACTGTTGGAAACTGGTTTACCAGAACCATGAAGCTATTGGCTGGTTCATCTATCGACATGAGCTTTCATAGTTGTCGACAGGTACTTGCCTGAAGTCCTTTTCTTGTTCTTTTTCACTTGGTTCTTGTTGCTTCTCTTGTATGCAATCACACCTATATTAAAAGACATTCTAAGTTAGATACAATGAATACATAGGTGTTCATCAAAGCATTTGCTCACTTGATCATTTCATTCATGTCTTTGTCATATTTATCATGTTTCCAACATTAAGACAACATCAATTATGTCACTCATCATCAAAAACATTTAAGCACATGTCATCATACACATTGTAACCGAACAAAACATGGGCAATGAAATAAATGCAAATGCAAAGGCAAACCAAGCCTAAATCGCAAAGAAAAGCCACAAGGTCAAAAAAAGGTAGCAAAACGTACGTACCCAGAAAAAGGCTGACCAAGTCAAAGAGGTAGCAAATAGTATGTGCCTCTACCAAGGAATCAAAATGAAAAGTACCCCTGAAAAAAAAAAACTGATGACTAAGTCTCTCGGTGTGAGATGTTGGTTTGGAAACAAAAAGTGGTTTGAATTGAATCCTCACATGACTTCCTATTTACTTCTTCCAATTTCTCCCTCTAGGAGAAATTTGACCTTCTAAGACCTTCCATGGTGGAAAATATCAAGAAGGCTAGGGGCAATCTCCAATGTCAATGATATCATGCATGACCCTCCTTGCTCATGGCCTCTGTGATTAGGTGGATTATGAAGACCCTATACCTTGACTTATGATGAACAAGTGTCTTAGAGTCAAATGATAAAAAATTCAAAAAAATTAAAAAAAAATAATTAGAAATTGAAAAAGAAAAAAAAAGAGTTTGTCGATGTGTACATATTTCTATTGGTAGTTCCATTATGTACATATTTCTCCTTTTATTTTAATCAAAAAAAATCAAAAAATTAAAACCCAAAAAAATTAGTGGTATCATGTACATATACTAACATGTTTCCTTATTTTCAAAAAAAAATGCATGTACATATTTCCCTTCAATATTTTATTTGTGTTTATATCTTTAATTAGATTTTAGCCTCTTGACCAGATCTCAAGAAAGGTGCATCTTTTAGGCAAAGAGCGAAAGACAGATCTACACTAACTTTTTTCCTTTAAGTGTTGTGGATGTAGGAACAAATTGGCAAACCATTCAAGTAGACATTGGATGAACAACATGCACAAAGTCCACTATAGTGATCAAGTTTTTGTACGTAGCATGACAAGGGCATACCCCTAGTGGTACATCTGGAGCCTCGCTCCTCACTCCTCTCTCCTCTCCCCCTCGCTAGGCCTCTGCCTACATGAGCTACTCACCTCCTCCTCCTCCCTCTCCCGACGCCGGTTTGGGAGAGGAGGTCTCGTCGCTGTTGACGCCTCTAGTCGTGGTCCTCCTCCTCACCCCACCGACGAGTCTCCTAAAGATAGGATGTCGTCAAGGGACCCGAAGACTGACCCCGTCCTCCCTGGCACCTCTAGCTGGGCTTGTCGCTGCTGCTCCCGGCACTTCTTTAGCACCCGGTTCTTCAAAAACTCAAGATCTATGATAGCCTATGCCCGATCTATGATAGCCTGAGCTTGGTCCCTCTCTGCCTGGCCCTCCCTCTCCCTCGCCTCGAGCAGGCGACCCCGCGTCATCAGTAAATCCACCCTCAGGCTCTCCATCTGCGCCTGGAGGGTTGCCCCGCGCTCCCTGCCACTGCACATAAATGAGCAAATATGTCAAGTCAGTTGATCATATGCAGAAAGGTAGTGATTCAATATCTTACCTCCGCCTCAAGCTCCTGGATCCTCGCCTCCGCCCGGTCCAGGGCCTCTCGTAGCCGGACCGCTAGGTCCCCACTGGGAGGCTATGCAGACGAGCTCGTCCCCGTGTCCCAACTCGCCTGCACCCTCGCTAGCTCCTCTCTCTGCAATCACATACATTGGTCAGTCAACAAATCAAATCAAATCCAAATTGTGGTCAAGGGTGAGTCATCACTTACCAAGGACCGCGTCTCGGCACGGAGTCTCTCCACCTCCACGGCCTGCTCCGCCAGCCGCCCCTCTAGGAACCTCACCGCCTCAGACTCGGGCATCTTTCATCCACACTTGCACGTTAGAATCATTTGATTAGATGTCAAGAGGTTAGGGTAGAAGTCATTCACCACTCGTCGGTCTAGCAGGAGTCTCCTAGCATAGCGTGCCCGGTAGTCAGCTAGGTACGTTGTGCTGTCTTGGAGGTCATTGTGTTGTAAGACCTGCTCCCCTCTGCCCCTCCAGTAGGCGACGGTGTTGCCGTGCTCCTCGCCCCAGTCTCGATCCTCGGCGAAGAAGCGTCGGCGGGAGTGTTCCTCTCTCCCTAGAGAGGGCACCTCTAGGGCCGGCTGGTGCCAACCTAGAGTCTGTACCACTAGCTCCAGGAAGAGGGGCTTGCAGGTGCCCGGGCAGAGCAACAGCATGTGGCAGTTGAAGAGCGAGCAACCCGCCGCACGGCTGGGTGAGACGCATCTGCCTCCCCGTGGTAAGGAGTCCAAACCACCTGCAAGAAGAAGAGACTGATTAGTCAATTCGCATCAAATAGCAAATGAGAGCAGAAGAGAGAGTTAGTTAAGGATTATACCTGATCATGTGGGAAGAGGTCTAGCCGTGCCCGCACATCCTCCACGCGCCGATCCGTCACCCTCGGATCGGGTGTCACCTCCCACCAGGTCATGAGGGGTACCATGGCCCGGCTCCCCTCTGTCTGCACACCGTGCCCTATAGGGAGGCGGGTATACCCCCAGATCTGCAAGAAGAAATCATGTCAGTCAGGCATCAAGTTTATATTCAATGATGAGCATTAACAAAAGTTGCATACATGTAGGAAAGGGGTGAAGTCCCCGGTGCTCTGAGAGCGTTGCGAGCTACTGGGGAGGAGTGAGAAAAGATGTCCTAGCACTGCGGCGCCCCAGGCATAGCGACCTGCTTGCTCCAGGTCTCACAGCAGCAGTATGAACTTGCAGTTCATCTGCGATGACTGCGTCAGGAAGAGGAGCTGTCTGAACAAATATGTCACAAAAATGTGGACGGACTGCTCCTCGCTCCATCCTCCCAGCTGGATCGATGCCCGCACCCCGGCGCCGAACTCCTCTAGCGTCTCCAGTGCGCCCCTCCTCCCTCCTTGCAGCCCTACCACCTCCGATAGAGCTCCAAGTAGGATGCTCCAGATCGGCCTCCTCCGCTTGGCCACGAACTCTGCCTCAAGCAACTCTACCACATCGTCGTGGTAGTCCCTCCTCTCCTGCCCCACTACCGGCTCTCCCTGAACCAGTAGTCCTATCAGATATGCCACATCCTCCAATGTGGGTATCATGTGCCCCCAAGGCATGATGAATGCCATGCAGTCCTCATCCCACCTCTCCCTCAATGCCTCGAGGTAGGGGACGTCCACATGGAAGGGGCGCACTGTCAGGAGGTGCCCAAACCCCATCTGTGCCACCCATGTTTGCTGGGTCTCAGGCAGTGCCCTGTACCACGCCTAGCGCAGGTCCCAGGTCACCCTATTCCTCATCTAGCCTTTTCCCTGCACAAAACACAGAAAAGTCAACGTCAACATCGATTGCCGTTAAGAAAAGTTGACGACAACATTGTTGCCGTTTACATCAAATCGACGTCCTTGTGTGTGTCGTTTACCCATGTTTGATGGCAGGGTCATCGCCGTCGAGTTCATAAGTTAATGTCCAGACCCTTGCCATCAAGTTCATATTGACAGCAATAGCCAGGCCGCTTACAGGAACTCGACGTCAACCAATGTTGATGTCAAGTTCCTGGTGAACCCAACGGCACCTCCCCGATTTCCCCTTCTATCCCACATTATACAATCAAGCATACACAGGGGTTTAGGGTTTCGTTAACCTACCTTCGGTCGACGTGAGGCTCTACGGGGTGCTTCGGCCTCCGTTTCTTCCCCCTCCCCTCCGTCATCATCTGCCGGGTCGTTCCCCTCCAGTGCGCTACCACCGGCCTTCGTGGCCATTTCCTCCTCCTCCGTTGTGTTCTCCCCTGCCGAATCCCCAGTCATCTCCTCCTCCTCTTCCTCCATCTGGAGAGGACGGTCCTAGAGAGCGTTCCCCCTTGCCATCATCCCAGTCCAGTCAAAGGGTAGAGCACAGATCAAAGCAGATGAGAAAGAAAGAAGAAGAAGAAGATTGATGGAAAGTGAGAAGGTGAGAGCAAGAGAGTGTGGAGGAGAGAGTGAGAAGGTGAGAAGGGTCTCTGGCGGATGGAAATGGAGTGAATGGGTTCCGAAGATTGGCCTCGAGTGGAAAAGCTGCATTTTGAAATTGACGTCCACCTATAGGCCGTTGGGTTTCGGTTGACGTCAATCGTCTGGCCGCGGATTTCAAGTTGACGGCAGGGTATTGGCCGTCTATATCTTGTCTCGAGGTACCCTGTCAGACCCAGTACCACGGTCGACGGCCTCATTGTAGACGTCTACTTTACTGTAGACGTCCATCGATTTGGATGTCTATTTCTTGTTTGGTGGTTGACGGCTACTAAGTGGTCATCTATTGACTATCCATCGATGTGGACGCCAACCTGGCGCTCTCAGTCTCTCCCAGAACCGTCAATTGAAGGCAATTCAAGGTACAATTCAACACATACACTCAATTCCGCTCATTTCAACTCATTTCAAGCCATTCAACACATTGAGCTTAATTCAATTCATTGTTTATTCACTACAACTTGTGTTACACTTATTGGAATGAGGAAAGTACATCACTTTGCTCTATGAGCCATGAATAAATCACATGAAATAGGGCAAATTGTTTCAATGTATTCTTCGTACTTCCAGATGTCCTCGAGTTCTCTTGCACTACCTGTCCCACTTTCTGCCTAATTGTATACTTCTCCCATGTCTTCTTGGCTTTCTTCATCAATTTCTCATTCTTCCCTGAGATGATCATGGTAGTGTAGTGAGATGTGCTGCCCAGCTAGCAAGCCCAGAGGGGGGGGTGAATGGGATTCTTAAAAATTTGAATACCTAAACCTGTCCACAAAAATGTTCACACAACAAGCACTTCGTTGATTGTTAGCATTAGTGAAAAGTAAACAATAAGCACAAAGCAAGCAATCACACTACACAAGATTTTATCCTGGTTTGGACCTCCTCTCCACAGGAGTCCTATGTCCAGTCCCTGAGCAACAACTCAGGATCCACTATCCAATGGTACAGTCCTCCGCAAGGACACTTACACACCCAGCCACAATTGGTCTTGTCACGTCCCGAGAATTACGCAGCGGATATTAATTGATTAATTCGAGTCGATATCCCGAGACGTGGACAGTCGGCAAATAAGCCTCTAGCTAGCACGCACTAAATGTATAACAACATACATCATCATAGGGCCCAAATATTGAACTCAACTAATCTTTTATTCAATCTCAACTCATTGTATTCCAAATGGATACTAGTATAGGACTAAGACTCAATAAAAAGGAAAGTACATTTATTCCTCACTTTCTACTACACGAATCTAACACTTAAAGCAAACTACTATAAATAGACTCATGCTTGGAACGCTCTTCACTCGGACGCATTCCCATCCTCGACTTGCTCTTCCTCTTGAACTACATAGTCACCTAGATTGGGTAAAAGTAGGGGATGAGCAAACTAACCCAGTAGGATTTATATCTCAATGTGCAGGCAATGATATAAGTGATTAGCATTTTAGAACTAGGCAAGTACGGTGAATGATATGCAAGTACGAATAAAACTCGTTAAAACATGATATATAAAATAAGCTAGAGAGAGTGATTATGATAGAGTAATATTGATGAACAATATGACAAGATAGAACTAGCAATAGATCACTTTGTACAAGCACGCAAGATTTCAATTGATGTCAAGAACGCAAGATATCACTAATTGCATTAAATGTAGGATGGCCATATCACGCAAGCAAGAATGTACGAGCACGATCAAGTAACACCAATCAGGCACGTAGACACTAATGTACACCGAGAAAAGATCCATCAAGAATGTACACTAGGACACGTGTATGTGGTTATTGTATCTATCATTCAACAAGCAAGCAAGACTCCCAGCGCAGATGCAACGCCAGTAATCATTATACCCCATGGTTATCAGTATATCTATGACTCGCCATCATTGGGGCTAGATTGGAGCCCTTGGCTGTGCCCCGTCAGCATCTCATGTAAATTTTTAAATGTAGATACCCACAGTCATTAATAATGGCCAATGAGAGTTTCAATAAGTAAGCATGTGTAATGTCATGTTCATGATGATGATGGGAACAAGTAATAAGTAATTGAACATGATTTTATGATAACAATGGTCGAGAGATAATTTCGGCAGCATAACGGTACGATTTGTACTTTGGTTAAAACTTTACATTAATGGCTTTAGTCTAGATGGTCAATCACACTCACGAGAACAAGAAGAGAAAGGAAGTGCACGCTATCTCCAGGGAACTTCAATGGTACAACCAACTTGTCGGCCATGTGGGAATCCATGGTCAGAGGAGATTTACGGAGGCCTTGGTGAAAAGGTCACTAGTCTACCGATTCGGAATGACCGGTAGAGAGTTTCCAGTTTCCAAAGAAAGGGGCTACCTAACAACGCTAGTGTGTAGTGCGGTACGCGTGTCTCAATTCACAAACCATCGCTCTCAAACTCGCAGGAAACACTTGACAATATAACATGGAATAAAACTATGCACTTTAACTAATCATGGTTTGCAAGATTTTATGATAACCCTTATCATTTAAACATGGTAGAACAGTAGGAAGATTAATCACAAGTAGCACGAATGGAACATAACATTTAAGGAGCACTTAGAATAGCATTCATGTAATTAAAGCTTTTAAATGGGTTAATCACTTTTAAGCCATTAAATAATAATCACGTAATGATCAGACCCAAGACATGCAACTTACACAGTAAATATCCCGTTTAAACAGACTTCGGGTATATGCGGTAAAACTTGCAGAAAACATGTGGTTTCAGGAAAAAAAAAAACTGAGATCGCGACACGGCTATATAAGAAAGGCGACATGGCTGTCAGGCCCGGGGGCAGGTCGCGACAGGCACATATAAGGAAGGCGACATGGCTTGCAAGGCCAGGGGTCAGATCGCGACATGGGTATATAAGGGTAGCGACAGGGGCTGTCAGGCCCGGGTCAGGTCGCGACAGGTCCATATAAGGATCGCGACGGGTCGGGACCAGAAGGCGACAGGGGGTTGTGAAGAACGCGACGGGGCGGTCAGATCAGGCAGAACGATCGCGACGGAGCGACTCATCACGATCAGATAGCGACGGTCCGCCTGTCGCTACCAGACCTCTGAACGCGACCTATCGGGCCGTCGCGTTCACAGGCTCTGCGCCAGACTCTGACAGAGCATGTGCAGTGCTTTGGATTGCGGACCAATCTTTCCTTCTATTGACACAGAGTTCTTCTAAAATAGAGAACAAATTGTACAGTGTATGAAAAATAACGAAACCAGTTTTAAAACAACCTAGACATACAAGGGTACTCCCAGTAAATCAGAATTAGAAAATAAGGATGGTTTCGAAAGGCTTTGATCAAGACGAACACAACATCAAACCAAGTGTAACCTGAAACCGTACTTTTGTTTAGCAACCCTATTACCACGCTTATAACTCTCTAACTAATGATATTTAGACAAAACATTCAACACAAAACATGAAAAGGACAACTAGTAGAATCTCTTTTATGTTATGAGTTTACTCTAATTCGGTCTTGAATCACATGCAACTTATAAAGAACAGGAAAAGCCCTAACAGTGCACGACTTTGAAAAAATGCTTATAATTCAAAATTTACTTAATGCAATTCGATGAAACCAGAGGGCAATGAAAGCTAACTTGATGCTCTACACATTTGGTATAGGAGATGTTAAGATTTGGCCCGAGAAAAACCTACCTTTTGGGTTGGTGAAGTCTCGTTCTTCAGAAAACCAGTCTTCAGACCACTATTTGAAGAACGCTTAATACTCCGTGTGTACTGTATGGAATTTGGGCATTCCATTTGGGTTAGGAAGTAGACTCGACCCTCTTTCCATAGGTATAAGCCTTGCATTATGGGATTTAGGTTTGGCCTACCTTTGATCGGCTTCAAGAGGGTGGTTTGTGCAGGTCATAGCAGATGAACGGGGGAAGAAGATGAGCTTGGTATGCTTGATCTTCTACTCTCCAGCCACCAAGAGCTCCTCCACACGACCCCAGCAAGTTCTAAATTCGTCCCTAGGGTTTGGGTGAAGAGTATTTAAGTAACCATGGTGTTTAGGAGTCCTATTGTAACTAGGAAAGAAGGGTTGCGGGATTGGCATGTTGGTTTCCTATTTTTGATGATTTCTTCCTCCATTAGAGAGTCTTGGCCATCAAGCAACTTCCATGGATGGGTAGGCACGAATTTGGGTTGCTAAAAGTGCATGATTGCATCCCAATTAAACCCTAATTACCCCTTTTTAATTTCAGTTTATTTATGGTTACGAATTTCCATGCATTTTCAAGTTTTATTTAATTTTTGGGTCATATGTGATCCATTGGCCCAATTATGATATTGGGTCATTAATATATAATGTTGGAAGTCTCTCCAACACCTTTATTAAATTTTTGGTTGCGTCGCATTTCCGCGTTAACGGTTTTCCGACTTGTTTCCTTAATTCGGATAATTGGTCACCATGTGATGCTCACTTGGTTAATCGGATTTTTCATCGCATAACTTCTTTGTGGAACCCTTAAGAATAATGTGGGGGGTTTGTTTCCCATTTTTACGGATTTTTCTGCTGTGATTTAGCAC
Source organism: Colocasia esculenta (assembly GCA_014218235.1). Taxonomy (NCBI): domain Eukaryota; kingdom Viridiplantae; phylum Streptophyta; class Magnoliopsida; order Alismatales; family Araceae; genus Colocasia; species Colocasia esculenta. The sequence continues at coordinate 57,587,141 of CM024759.1, read as the reverse complement.
ATATGATAATGATACGTATGTTTTAAACACCTTGATATTATGGAAATTATTTATTTCCATTTATTCGAATTTTTATATAGTTAAATTTTCGGGGGTGCTACACCCTCCCCCACTTAAGAGAATTTGGTCCCCAAATTCATGTCTAGGAAATTATTATGCAAGTGAGGTGTACTTACTTGTGAATAGCTTCGGGTATCTTTTGCGCATTGGTTCCTCGGTTTCCCACGTCTCGTCCTCATCCCTGCGTTGATTCCATCTAACCCTTACTAGTGGAATAACCTTGTTCCTTAGTTGGCGCAGTTCTCGGTCCACGATCTTAATTGGCTTCTCTTGATATGTTCCGTCCTTGTTGAATTCCAGAAGCTCATATTCTATGATGTGCCATGGATCTCGTACATACTTTTTCAACATGGATATGTGGAACACATTGTGTATTCCATCCATTTGTGGTGGTAAAGAGAGACGATATGCCACCTCGCCGACTCTCTCGAGGATTTCGAAAGGCCTGACAAATCTTGGTGACAACTTGCCTTTAATGCCAAATCGTCGGATCCTACGGCCTGGAGACACTTTCAAGAATACAGGTTCACCCACCTGAAATTCTAGGTATCTTCTTCTATTATCTGCATATGCCTTTTGTCTTTGCTGCGCCACTGCCATTCTTTCTTTAATAAGCTTTACCTTCTCGGTTGTTTCCCTTATCATCTCTGGTCCTAACATTTCTTTTTCGCCAACTTCATACCAGCATATTGGAGATCAAAAACTTCTGCCATAAAGTGCTTCAAATGGTGCCATCTGAATGCTAGCTTGATAGCTATTATTGTAGGCGAACTCCACAAGAGGTAAGTGTAAATGCCAGCTACCTCCAAAATCTAGGACACATGCTCTAAGCATATCTTCGATTTCCTGGTTGGTTCTCTCCGTCTGACCATCTATCTGTGGATGGAAAGCCGTGCTAAAGTTTAGTTTAGATCCCAAGGAGTAATGCAGTCCTTTCCAAAAGTGGGATGTAAACCTAGGGTCTCTATCAGACACGATAGACACTGGTACTCCATGTAATCGGACTATTTCCTTCACATACAATGCAACCAAAACATCTACTGACCACTTATTCTTTACTGGAAAGAAGTGAGCCGACTTAGTTAAGCGGTCGACAATAACCCAGATACCATCGAACCCACCTCTCGATTTGGGTAGTCCGAAAATGAAGTCCATCCCTATACCTTCCCATTTTCATGACGGGATTTCTAGGGGTTTGAGTTTACCTGCGGGTCGCACGTGTTCCGCCTTGACCCTTTGGCATGTTAAGCATCGGGCGACATATTCTGCCACCTCTCTCTTCATATTAAGCCACCAAAAGCTTCTTTTCAAATCTTGGTACATTTTGGTAGTTCCAGGATGAATAGTATATCTGGTCTTGTGAGCCTCATCCATAATCATTTTCTTTGTCTCCGCATGGTCGGGTACACAGACTCGATCCCGGAACAATAACCTTCCATCTTCAGTTAATGAGAAATCCGGCCTTTGGTCCAGATTAGCCTTAATCTCCACAAGTACAGGGTCATTGTCTTGGAGTGTTGTGATGTCCTCCAATAGTATGGGTTGTGCTCTAACACTAGCAATAAATCATCCCTTCTCTTTGATGTCAGCATCAATATTTAACTTGGTGAAATCTTCTAATAACTTCCATTCATCTACCATTAAACTTGACAATGTGATCATTGGCTTTCTACTTAGAGCATCTGCCACAGCATTTGCTTTTCCGGGATGATATTGGATTGTAAAGTCGAAGTCTTTGAGATACTCCAACCACCTCCGCTGTCTCATATTCAAGTCCTGCTGAGAAAACAGATACTTTAAGCTTTTATGGTCAGAAAACACAATGAATTTCTCACCATATAGATAATGATGCCATATCTTCAAGGCGAAGACTATAGCAGCTAGCTCCAGATCATGTACAGGGTAATTGTCCTCGTGCTTCTTCAATTGTCTGGACGCGTAGCATATAACTTTCCCATTTTGCATCATACACAGCCAAGGCCGATCCCGGATGCATCGGTGTATACTTCAAAACTACCCCCAGCAACTGGCAGGGTCAGTACGGGTGCTGAGGTAAGGTATTCTTTCAATGCCCTGAAACTTTCTTCACATTCATCAGTCCATGCAAATGGATTCTCTTTCCTGGTAAGCCTGGTCAATGGTACAGCTATCTTCGAGAAATCCTTAATGAAGCGACGATAATAACCGGCTAAACCCAGAAAGCTTCTAATCTCCGACACAGTTGTCGGCCTTGACCAGTTCTTTACCGCCTCCACCTTAGATGGATCTACAGAGATTCCCTCCTTGGATATGATGTGGCCAAGGAAAGACACTTCTTCCATCCAGAATTCACACTTACTAAGTTTGGCATAGAGTTGATTGTCTCTAAGCACTTGCAGAGCCACCTTCAAGTGTTCTTCGTGTTCTTCTTTGGATTTGGAGTAAATAAGGATATCATCAATGAACACTACTATAAACTGGTCCAGGTATGGCCTATAAATATTATTCATAAGTTTCATGAAAGCCGCTGGAGCATTTGTTAAACCAAACGGCATAACTACGAACTCATAGTGACCATATCTACTTCGGAATGCAGACTTGTGAATATCCTCCTCCTTTATTCTTAGTTGATGGTAGCCTGATCTTAGATCTATCTTAGAGAAATATTGTGCACCGGAGATCTGGTCAAACAGCTCGTCGATGCGGGGCAGTGGATACTTATTCTTTATTGTCAACTGGTTTAACTGACGGTAATCAATGCATAGCCTCATTGTCCCGTCCTTCTTTCTGACAAACAACACTGGCTCCCCACGGGGATGTGCTAGGCCTGATAAAACCCTGATCTAGCAATTCTTGGATCTGCCTCTTCAACTCCTGCAATTCCACAGGGGACATGCGGTACGGGGCTTTTGAAACAGGGGCTGCCCCAGGGAGTAACTCAATGGTGAAGTTTACCTCCCGCTCAGGTGGTATACCAGGTAATTCCTCTGGAAATACATCAGGATAGTCCCTGGCTATTGGAATGTCTTCTAGGGATGGTTTCTTCTTTTCAGTTGTCAAGACGGAAACTAGGAAAGCATCACAACCCTGGTTGATCAGCTTAGAAGCCTTTAGGGAGGATATCAAGATAGGGTGTTTGTGATATCGGGTGCCAAGCAGTGATAAAGTTGGAAGGTTTGGTCTTTTAAAAGTGACCCTCCTATGGCGACAGTTTACATCGGCATCATATTCAATTAGCCAATCGACACCCAGAATGGCATCATAACCCTTCATGTCTAAACAGATAAGGTCGGCAGGGAGATTGTGTCCTCCAATTATAGTTTCACATTTTGGCAAGTAGTGAGTGAGTTCAGATTCTGAGCCTAGTGGAGAGGCTACAATGATCTTGGATTTCAGGGGTACAGGTTTGACAGGTAGGTTGCAGCAAATGTGGTGGAAATAAAAGAATATGCAGCTCCAGTATCAATAAGTACAAAAGCAGGTTGAGAGTGTATGGAAATGGTACCTTCCACCATACCCCCTTCCTCGGGTAGGTCAGCTTCTATGACAGCATTAAGGCGTCCCTGACGCCGTGGTAGATTCTGAACTCTGCCTGGCTGGTCCTTCAGCATAGGACAATCAGGAATACGGTGGTCATGACCACTACATCTCAAGCATGCCCCGAGCTTCTTCCAGCATTCTTCAGCTCGGTGTCCTGGTTTATCACAGAATTTGCAGTTTTCAGCCAACTGCCTACCTTCCACTTTGCCTCTCTTGTCTCCCGCAGCATCTCTTCGGTATTTGGCCTTTTGTTGTTGTTGTTGACGTTGTTGTTACGAAAGGTTGGAGCAATATTAGGTGCTCCCTTCTTGACGAAGACCGGCTTGGAGTTGTCCTTGCCCCTCATGCCCTCTACTTTGGCCATGGTGTCTTCTACCAGCTGAGCTCTTTGGACCATCTCAGTGTAAGTTTGAATATTGTGTGGTCCGAGCCTTTCAATGAACATGGGCCTGAGCCCATCCATGAAACGGTTAGCCTTCAGCCTTTCAGTTCCCACCAGGTGTGGGGCATACACAGCAAGACGCGCGAACTGAGCCTCATACTCAGCCACGGACATTCCTCTCTATTTTAGTGCGGCAAACTCTGCTGCCTTCTTTTCCTTGACTCTCTCAGAGAAATACTTTCCCCGGAATATCTCCAGGAATCCGGCCCACTCTAGTTCAGCTATATTAGGCAGGTGGGCCGATGTGGCCTTCCACCACGCTCGGGCATCCTTGGTAAATTGAAAAGTGGCTAGTACCACCTTCTCCCTATTAGTGCATTGCATTACTTGGAAGATCCTTTCTATTTCTTCTTGCCAGTTTTCTGCCTCGTCTGGGTCAGGGGATCCAGAGAAACGAGGAGGGTTTAAACTCCTAAAATTGCGGTGCAGGTCACCGGCTCCATTCCTTGCAGCTCCAGCTTGATTTCCAGCCCGAACTACATTTTGTAGTGCCTGGGTCAATCCAGCCACGGTTTCTTGCATAAATTGCCACTGATTACGAGCCATTGCGGTTGAGGGCACGAGTTATGAGGTTCCTGAGAAAAGGATGGAAACCAATTAATGTCTCTACATACGTTATAAGAGTCAATGGGTAGGAGTGTTTAATTCTTTCTAACATATTCCCAGTGTCTACCCATTCTCACCAGGTACTATATTTAATTTCCATGACCTAGGTTCCATAGGTATCTCCTGTTCCTGAGACATGTATCCTATTTGGTATTCCTAGGCTCTGATACCATTAAACTGTCACGTCCCGAGAATTACGCAGCAGATATTAATTGATTAATTCGAGTCGATATCCCAAGATGTGGACAGTCGGCAAATAAGCCTCTAGCTAGCACGCACTAAATGTATAACAACATACATCATCATAGGGCCCAAATATTGAACTCAACTAATCTTTTATTCAATCTCAACTCATTGTATTCCAAATGGATACTAGTATAGGACTAAGACTCAATCAAAAGGAAAGTACATTTATTCCTCACTTTCTACCACACGAATCTAACACTCAAAGCAAACTACTATAAATAGACTCATGCTTGGAACGCTCTTCACTCGGACGCATTCCCATCCTCGACTTGCTCTTCCTCTTGAACTTCATAGTCACCTAGATTGGGTAAAAGTAGGGGATGAGCAAACTAGCCCAGTAGGATTTATATCTCAACGTGCGGGCAATGATATAAGTGATTAGCATTTTAGAACTAGGCAAGTACGATGAATGATATGCAAGTACGAATAAAACTCGTTAAAACATGATATATAAAACAAGCTAGAGAGAGTGATTATGATAGAGTAAGATTGATGAACAATATGACAAGATAGAACTAGCAATAGATCACTTTGTGCAAGCACGCAAGATTTCAATTGATGTCAAGAACGCAAGATATCACTAATTGCATTAAATGCAGGATGGCCATATCCCGCAAGCAAGCAAGCAAGAATGTACGAGCACAATCAAGTAACACCAATCAGGCACGTAGACACTAATGTACACCGAGAAAAGATCCATCAAGAATGTACACTAGGACACGTGTATGTGGTTATTGTATCTATCATTCAACAAGCAAGCAAGACTCCCAGCGCAGATGCAACGCCAGTAATCATTATACCCCATGGTTATCAGTATATCTATGACTCGCCATCATTGGGGCTAGATTGGAGCCCTTGGCTGTGCCCTGTCAGCATCTCATGTAAATTTTTAAATGTAGATACCCACAGTCATTAATAATGGCCAATGAGAGTTTCAATAAGTAAGCATGTGTAATGTCATGTTCATGATGATGATGGGAACAAGTAATAAGTAATTGAACATGATTTTATGATAACAATGGTCGAGAGATAATTTCGGCAGCATAACGGTACGATTTGTACTTTGGTTAAATCTTTAAATTAATGGCTTTAGTCTAGATGGTCAATCACACTCACGAGAACAAGAAGAGAAAGGAAGTGCACGCTATCTCCAGGGAACTTCAATGGTACAACCAACTCGTCGGCCATGTGGGAATCCATGGTCAGAGGAGATTTACGGAGGCCTTGGTGAAAAGGTCGCTAGTCTACCGATTCAGAATGACCGGTAGAGAGTTTCCAGTTTCCAAAGAAAGGGGCTACCTAACAGCGCTAGTGTGTAGTGCGGTACGCGTGTCTCAATTCACAAACCATCGGTCTCAAACTCGCAGGAAACACTTGACAATATAACATGGAATAAAACTATGCACTTTAACTAATCATGGTTTGCAAGATTTTATGATAACCTTTATCATTTAAACATGGTAGAACAGTAGGAAGATTAATCACAAGTAGCACGAATGGAACATAACATTTAAGGAGCACTTAGAATAGCATTCATGTAATTAAAGCTTTTAAATGGGTTAATCACTTTTAAGCCATTAAATAATAATCACGTAATGATCAGACCCAAGACATGCAACTTACATAGTAAATATTCCGTTTAAACAGACTTTGGGTATATGCGGTAAAACTTGCAGAAAACATGTGGTTTTAGGGAAAAACAAAAACTGAGATCGCGACACGGCTATATAAGGAAGGCGACATGGCTGTCAGGCCCGGGGGCAGGTCGCGATGGGCACATATAAGGAAGGCGACATGGCTTGCAAGGCCCGGGGTCAGATCGCAACATGGGTATATAAGGGTAGCGACAGGGGCTGTCCGGCCCGGGTCAGGTCGCGACAGGTCTATATAAGGATCGCGACAGGTCGGGACCAGAAGGCGACAGGGGGTTGTGAAGAACATGACGGGGCGGTCAGATCAGGTAGAACGATCGCGACGAAGCGACTCGTCACGATCAGATAGCGACGGTATGCCTGTCGCTACCAGACCTCTAAACGCGACCTATCGGGTCGTCGCGTTCACAGGCTCTGCGCCAGACTCTGGCAGAGCAAGGGCAGTGCTTTGGATTGCGGACCAATCTTTCCATCTTTTGACACAGGGTTGTTCTAAAATAGAGAAAAAATTGTACAGTGTATGAAAAATAACGAAACTAGTTTTAAAACAACCTAGACATACAAGGGTACTCCCAGTAAATCAGAATTAGAAAATAAGGATGGTTTCGAAAGGCTTTGATCAAGACGAACACAACATCAAACCAAGTGTAACCTGAAACCGTAGTTTTGTGCAGCAACCCTATTATCACACTTATAACTCTCTAACTAATGAAATTTAGACAAAACATTCAACACAAAACTTGAAAAGGACAACTAGTAGAATCTCTTTTATGTTATGAGTTTACTCTAATTCGGTCTTGAATCACATGCAACTTATAAAGAATAGGAAAAGCCCTAACAGTGCACGACTTTGAGAAAACGCTTATAATTCAAAATTACTTAATGAAATTCGATGAAACCAGAGGGCAATGAAAGCTAACTTGATGCTCTACACATTTGGTATATGAGATGTTAAGATTTGGCCCGAGAAAAACCTACCTTTTGGGTTGATCAAGTCTCGTTCTTCAAAAAACCTGTGTTCAGACCACTGTTTGAAGAACGCTTAATACTCCGTGTGTACTGCATGGAATTTGGGCATTCCACTTGGGTTAGAAAGTAGACTCGACCCTCTTTCCAGGGGTATAAGCCTTGCACGATGGGATTTAGGTTTGGCCTACCTTTGATCGGCTTCAAGAGGGTGGTTTGTGCAGGTCGTAGCAGATGAACGGGGGAAGAAGATGAGCTTGGTATGCTTGATCTCCTACTCTCCAGCCACCAAGAGCTCCTCCACACGACCCCAGCAAGTTCTAAATTCGTCCCTAGGGTTTGGGTGAAGAGTATTTAAGTAACCATGGTGTTTAGGAGTCCTATTGTAACTAGGAAAGAAGGGTTGCGGGATTGGCATGTTGGTTTCCTATTTTTGATGATTTCTTCCTCCATTAGAGAGTCTTGGCCACCAAGCAACTTCCATGGATGGGTAGGCATGAATTTGGGTTGCTAAAAGTGCATGATTGCATCACAATTAAACCCTAATTACCCCTTTTTAATTTCAGTTTATTTATGGTTACAAATTTCCATGCATTTTCTAGTTTTATTTAATTTTTGGGTCATATGTGATCCATTGGCCCAATTATGATATTGGGTCATTAATATATAATGTTGGAAGTCTCTCCAACACCTTTATTAAATTTTGGTTGCGTCGCATTTCCGCGTTAACGGTTTTCCGACTTGTTTCCTTAATTCGGATAATTGGTCACCATGTGATGCTCACTTGGTTAATCGGATTTTTCATCGCATAACTTCTTTGTGGAACCCTTAAGAATAATGTGGGGGGTTGGTTTCCCATTTTTACGGATTTTTCCTTTGTGATTTAGCACATATGATAATGATACGTATGTTTTAAACACCTTGATATTATGGAAATTATTTATTTCCATTTATTCAAATTTTTATATAGTTAAAATTTTCGGGGTGCTACACCCTCCCCCACTTAAGAAAATTTGGTCCTCAAATTCATGTATAGGAAATTATTATGCAAGTGAGGTGTACTTACTTATGAATAGCTCCGAGTATCTTTTGCGCATTGCTTCCTCGGTTTCCCACGTCTCGTCCTCATCCCTGCGTTGATTCCATCTAACCCTTACTAGTGGAATAACCTTGTTCCTTAGTTGGCGCAGTTCCCGGTCCACGATCTTAATTCGCTTCTCTTGATATGTTCCGTCCTTGTTGAATTCCAGAAGCTCATATTCTATGACGTGCCATGGATCTCGTACATACTTTTTCAACATGGATATGTGGAACACATTGTGTATTCCATCCATTTGTGGTGGTAAAGCGAGACGATATGCCACCTCGCCGACTCTCTCGAGGATTTCGAAAGGCCCGACAAATCTTGGTGACAACTTGCCTTTAATGACAAATCGTCGGATCCCACGGCCTGGAGACACTTTCAAGAATACATGTTCACCTGAAATTCCAGGTCTCTTCTTCTATTATCTGCATATGCCTTTTGTCTTTGTTGCGCCACTGCCATTCTTTCTTTAATAAGCTTTACCTTCTCGGTTGTTTCCCTTATCATCTCTTGTCCTAACATTTGTTTTTCGCCAACTTCATACCAGCATATTGGAGATCGGCAACTTCTCCCATAAAGTGCTTCAAATGGTGCCATCTGAATGCTAGCTTGATAGCTATTATTGTAGGCGAAAGTTCTGTCAGTCAGAAGTAGATACTTCAAAGGTTGCTATGCTATCAAAGCAAAAGCATTGGCTGCACTTAATGGGATCCAACAGGCTACTTTTCTGAGAGCAAGTTTCATTGGAATATGGATTGAGGGTGATAACATACAAGTCATACAAGTTATTAAAGATATGGGTAAAGCACCTCAGGAAATCATGAATATAATCAAGCAAATAAATGATGAATTGAAGCAGTGGAACTTAATCAAGGTAACATACATCCCAAGAGAGGGAAACATAGCAGTGGAACTTAATCAAGATAACATGCAAATTCATTTACTTATGTTGAAGGAAAAAATCTCATGCAGATCACAGTTCATTAGGTATGCTGGTACATGTCGAAAAGCAAAAGCATATTACCAACAGATGAGCAAATGTCTGGCACTCAAGAACAAGATAAACAGTGAAGGGTGAGAGGAAAAAACAAACAAGAAAACACAAAAAGAAACAGCATGCACACAAGAAAAATACACTTTCTACACCAACCAGTCACATAACGCGAAGGGAAAACAGTCAGAATCGGGCATATGAGCATCATCGTGAAACAAACGCAAGAGAGATATTGAAAGAATGGAGAAAGGGTGGGGGAGGCGAGATGGTGATGTGGGTATATCAACCTCTGGAAGTAAACCCACCAGCATTAAGCAGAAAAGAAGAAGATCAAAGCAAAACCATCGCACACTGGCGTAGATGGGAAAAGAGAGAACACGAGTTTTGCAGTACCACCGCAGAATCCCCTGAGATTCGGAAGTGGCAGAAGAAAAGGCGCCGGCGGTCTTCCCCGTTCCCCCTCAAAACCCCGGCGCCCTGACGAAGCAGAACAGCGAGAGGACATCATTTTGAGTCACTACAACGTCGTACCTTGGATGAAGGAGCAGAGAACGGCGATGACGACCCACGCTTCTCCTCGAGCTCGGAAGCAGGGGCTACAATGGGCACAGGAGCTTCGGGCGTCTTCCTTGGACGACGACGATGGTGGCCGAGGGCGCGGTCGGGGTCCGGCTTCGACGACGACGACGGTGACCGAGGGCGCGGTCGGGGTCCGGCTTCGACGACGACGACGGTGACCGAGGGCGCGGTCGGGGTCCGGCTTCGACGACGACGATGGTGGCCGAGGGCGTACTAGGGCGTGATGATCATGGTCGTCGTCCTGCTTGGACGACGATGGTGGTGGCCGGGCGTGGTCGGCGTCGGGCTTGGAAGGCGAGACGGTGGTGGCCGAGGGCGGGTCGGCGTCGGGCTTGGAAGGCGAGATGGTGGTGGCCGAGGGCAGGTCGGCGGGCTGAGGGCGCGGTCGCTTCTCGGGCTTGGAAGGCGAGATGGTGGTGGCCGAGGGTGGGTCGGCGGGCCGAGGGCGCGGTCGCTTCAGGAGGACTTCGAAGGCGACGATGGTGGTGGCCGAGGGCGCGGTCGGCATCGGGAGGACTTGGAAGGCGAAGGCGATGGTGGTGGCCAAGCTCAGCGCGCTTCAGGAGGACTTGGAGGGCGACGATGGTGGAATCTGCCAAACCCTTTCCAGTCTTTTTATTTCCCGCGCTAAGTGAAGCGTTGGCGCTGAACCCTACACTCACGGTTTCTATTTGTTTGGGATATTATGAATATATCAATACCTATATTTAATAACTATTCATAGGTGTATACATCTTGTTGTTACACTTATTAGTAAACTATGGCTAAAATAAATATATTTACTCACGCTTTTATCAAAACCGTAACTATATATTCGTATCTACATATGACTAAAAAAAGCGTGTGCATAACTTTGCAATGGACGGATGTAACATTTATAATTGTGGTATATACCTACGTATTACCCTACTGTAGGTAAATTCTGTGGGTATAGCCCCAATTTGTTGTAGTGATGTGTTCAAGGGATGATGCGCCCCTAGACCAAGCTAATAGCACAGTGCTTGATCCAAAGTGAAGACTGAGAGGAAAAGATCTACAAAGAAGAACACTCTCAGTTCACAAAAGCTCTCTCAAGGTTCTACACTAGACACAGAGAGCAAAGAGCTACAACAAGATGATGGAGTGAGACTTGAGCTCTTCTATGGTGCTTGCAGATTTTGAATTCTCAAGAAGCGTTACTCTTTATGTAGGCACCAGTCTTCTATTTGTATCTTCTTTTGAAAATGTAGTCGTTGAAGTATATGTTGTCTCTAAGATCAGAGAACGTTAGACTACATGGCTTTCCTTTGTAGTCAACGGTTCTTTGCGTTCCATACACGTAAGAAGAAAATCCTTCTTGATATCCTCTAGCTTCTACTTTATCCAACGTTATGTAGAGTCGTGTTGTCAGAGACCTGCACACATTAAATGCTAAAACATAGACAGCTAAGCTATCTCTTGTTATCAGTCAACGTTAGAGTGAGAATACATCAGAATAGAAATTTCATTCTATCTTTCCAGAAAGATATTACATGCAGAAGCATAAGAATAGAAGATATCAGGACATTCATCGTGTAGAGAAATGTACGGTTATATTTAATGCATGGATAAAAGAGAAATACGCGGGATGACTTTGACTTGTCAAGATATTCAAATATCAAGTCGTTATAGCTCATGAAGTCGATATGAACATGACTTATAGAATCGTTGTCAATGAGTCACTGTTCATGTGAATCGTTGCTCATTCGTAAACAAATCGTTGTACGCACAAATCGTTATGCATTCATAACCAAATCGTTCTGGATAACAAATCGTTATGACACTATAAGCAAATCGTTATGAGCAAATCGTTATAACCAAATCGTTATGAGCAAATCATTATGAGCAAATCGTTATAACGAAATCGTTATAACACTATAAGCAAATCGTTATGAGCAAATCGTTATGCTCACTTACGAAATCGTTGTGAGATTGAAATCATTATACTCACTTGTCGAATCGTTATGAGAGCAAATCGTTATGCTCACTTAAGAAATCGTTGTGAGATTGAAATTGATGTGACCACTTAGCAAATCGTTCTGAGATCGAAATTGATGCGATCACTTAGTGAATCGTTCTGAGATCAAAATTGATGCGATCTCTTAGCGAATTGTTCTGAGATCGAAATCGATGCGATCACTTAGCGAATCGTTCTGAGATCGAAATCGATGCGATAACTTAGCGAATCGTTCTGAGATCGAAATCGATATAAACCAAAAACGATATGAAACTTATGAAAGAGTTATTCTTTGCGATGACTTATGAAATCGTTATGATTCAAAGAGAGTCAATGTGTACTTAGAGAAATTTCATGCTCTGAAAATTAAAGACAACAATGTAAGGATTTACGTACAAGTCTTTACTTGATTTTGCCTGGTTTATTTCCTGTGACTAAGCTTCATAAAAACTTATTAGATGCTAATTGTTAGGATTTTGTTAATCACCAAAATAGATATATAATTCATGAAATAATATGAGGATGATCTGATCATCAATCTCCCCCTTTTTGGTGATGACAAAACATAACATAAGCATAGACTTTCTGAAATAAATCTAAGGAATTGTGCAGAATATAAAAAAGAAATGTATTTCAGAAATACTATAGTTCTCCCCCTTTTGTCATTAAGCAAAAAGATATCATTCGGAGACATAGAAGAAAGATAAAAGAGGGAGCAAAGAACTGTTCTATTTATCTTGAGGGGTTACATAGAGGTAGAAAGCAGGAGACAGAAGAGAGGCATGCCATTGAATAATACGCAAAGCCTTGCATTCCTGTTCCTCAAAATAGGTTTGAAAAACCCCAAAAGCAATAGAATAAGATGACCCCATGACAGGAAGCATTATTTTGATGTGAAGTTGGCGCTGAGCTTCCAGAAAGGTAGCATATTCGTCTTTGCCAAGGGAGACCTTGAAGGAAATGAAAGAGCCAAAGCTAGCAAACCGAAGAAACTGGTTGATCTTGATAGGGTAGTGGATCTGATGCTGCAGGAGATCTTTCTTCAAAGCCATAAATGATGTTCAGTCTGTCCCCAAGCAATTTTAATTAATTGTATATATATACATATTTTGATGATTAACAAAACCAAACAAGAATTTATCAATTATATCTGCTGAATATCTCATAAGTCTTAAGTACAGGAAAAATTACCGAAGTCAAACAAGCAAATAAAGGTATGCATTACTACTCTGAAGCTTTAATCTTTTCAACATGAGATTTCTCTAAGTCCATATCGATTTTTGGTAAAGTTCATAACGATTCTCTTATAAGACTGAAAAGTCATGTCGTTTCAATCAAGTCGATGTCACAACGACTTACTTGTTATAACGACTTCATAAGTTATCATAACGATTTCTTTAGAACTCGCAACGACTTTCTTGTTGTAACGACTTCATAAGTTATCATAACGATTTCTTTAGAACTCGCAACGACTTACTTGTTGTAACGACTTCATAAGTTATCATAACGATTTCTTTAGAACTCGCAACGACTTACTTGTTGTAACGACTTCATAAGTTATCATAACGATTTCTTTAGAACTCGCAACGACTTACTTGTTATAACGACTTCATAAGTGATCATAACGATTTCTTTAGAACTCGCAACGACTTACTTGTTGTAACGACTTCATAAGTGATCATAACGATTTCTTTAGAACTCGCAACGACTTACTTGTTGTAACGACTTCATAAGTTATCATAACGATTTCTTTAGAACTCGCAACGACTTACTTGTTGTAACGACTTCATAAGTTATCATAACGATTTCTTTAGAACTCGCAACGACTTGCTTGTTGTAACGACTTCATAAGTTATCACAACGATTTCTTTGAAGTTCGTAACGACTTGATAGCCGCAACGATTTCTTTAGTTCTCGTAACGATTTCTTTGATACTCGTAACGACTTGATAGCCGCAACGACTTCTTTAGTTCTCGCAACGATTTCTTTGATACTCGTAACGACTTGATAGCCGCAACGACTTCTTAAGTTCTCGCAACGATTTCTTTGATACTCGTAACGACTTGCTTTATGTAACGATTTGTTAAGTGTTTCACATCGATTTCTTTAGAATCAAAATGACTTGCCATAATTCATAACGATTTCTTATATCCTCTGTTATAGAACGATTTGCTATAACTCATAACGTTTTCATAAGTCATATAGTCTTCAACTTCATATTTTGATATCTTATTCATCTTAAAGCATTGACCAGTCAAAATCCACGTAGACATCTCTCTGACGCTTTTGCATTTATGAGATCTGAACGTATCTCTGCATGCATGCAGACTATATCTTCCTTTATTGTGCTTATTCTGATAACGTCCTTTAGACTTAAGCCAGTTGGTATTACTATTTTCTTGACTATTGCTACTGACGTTGACTGATATCAGAGATAGCCTATATGTCTGCTGTTTGAGCTTGACATCTGTGCAGACCTTTGATGTAGCTTCATTGTACAACGTTAAACAAATAAAAGCCAACGGATCTCTGTGAAGATCTCATCTCTTTGTGTGCTCAAGTGATCAAAAGACTGTGACAGGAAGCTTCCGAGACTCCAGATGTCATTCAGTCTAACGACTACTCAAGAGAGAGACAACGATCTCTTCAACGACTAGATTTCAAATTGAAGATACATATACAAGACAGAAGAATAGAAGCAGACATGATCTAGAGACTATTTTGAAATTCCTCTGAAGAAAATCAAGAGCCAAGATCCTTCACTCCGTTTTTGCTCTTTTGCTCTCTTGCTCTCCGCTAGTTCTTGTGAAAATCTTGAGAGAGCCTGTTCAGTTCTGAGAGTGTGAATAGTTCTTAATCTCTTCGCTCTCAGTTCTAGTTGCTTCAGATCCTCTCTTATCAAAAGCTGGATCTAGGGGCGTGAAAGTCTTTTTCATTCTTCTCTGTGCTGTTCCCTTCGGGTGTGAAGGAAGACCTGGTGGTATCCAGGGTGTTGCTCCCTTTGGTTGTAAAGGAAGACCTGGTGGCATCCAGGGTGTTGTTCCCTTCGTGTGTGAAGGAAGACCAGCTGAGCTGGGTGTTGTAGCGTCCTTAGGGGGACTGTACCCTAGTTAGTGCAATCCTGAGTTGTTGCTCAGGGACTGGACGTAGGACTCCTAAGAAAAGGAAGTCCGAACCAGGATAATCCTTGTGTTGTGTGATTGTCTTCATTGCGTAATTGTTATTTAAACTAACAAGTAACTAACGTAGTTCGAAGATCGTTTGTGTGATTGTTTTTTGTTACAGGTATCTCCTAGATTGAATTTATAAAAACCCATTCACCCCACTCTGGGCTTGTCAACAGGGCAACAATAAAAAGTTTGTACCGCTCGACCCACTGATCATAGGGCTCTTGAACCAGATTGATGAAATTCAAGTCTAAAAATGCTTCAGCTGAGAGAGTAGGCTTGCTTGCCTTAAACAAGGTGTAACGACCCTCTTCATACCGGTACGATTATACCAATCCCCATCGGTAAAAAGGGCGTCGTCACAGTGGGACATGTACCCAACACTGGTCAATAGGTTGATATGTACCTGGATAGCAATAGAGTACAGCGGAATAAAATAAACAACTCAACTCTTAACCCGTCACCAACACACATTCCACAATCTAAATAGCGAAATAGAAAGACAATGTCCACAATAATACAAAATAAAGAGAACTACAATGTCCAAATATTGTCCATACAATAATCCTTTTTGTGCAAAAGAAAAGTACAACTGGTAACAGCTCCACAAAATAGTTTTCTAAATGATGATCCTCGCCACGCTTCCTTCTAGTGCACGATACCTGTCAACCTGTACGCCGAAGCAAGGGTGAGTCCAAAGACTCAGCAAGCAACACTACCCATAACATACACGTATAAGTCATAGGGGTTTTACATGCACATTTACAATCTTCAAAACATGGCATGCTAGTCACTTCCAAGGTTTCAACCTATCATGAAAGTTTTACAAGTTTATACATGGATCATGCTTTCAGATCTCTAAGAATAAAATTTACCTATCACATGCTCTCTATTCAATTTACTTATGAATCTTTATCTTTAAAGAACCAAGACATGAGAGCTATTAACATGAACATTGTGCACACATGAAAGGAAACACAACTAGCATGGATCTTACATGTTTTTAAACAAATACATGGACATTTCTACATGCTTTAGGTTGCTGATTTCACATGATTCAATGGCTATAAATCTACACATGAGAGCTACAACGTTGCTTAAAACATATCATGTAAACAACCCATCATGCTATTTTGCACACAAACTCATTGGTTACCCCTAACATGGATTCTAGACATTTTTGCACACATAAACATGAGGATAGTAACATGAATTTTTCTGATTTCACATGGTTTCAGATTTTGTCCCACATGGTTTTCAATAACACTTTTTCACATTTAGAATTTCACATGATTGCACACTCACTCATTCACATTGTTCACTTTTACACATTTGACACGTACACATGTTCACACTTACACAATTTACTCATTTTTCATTACTTAAACAATTTGCCATGACACATAGTCCTAACCACCAGTAGAGGACACTAACAAATATCTCATAGCTCGTGCTCATTCCTTAGCACAGCTCTCAACACAACTCATAACACAACTCATGACACAACACATGACACAACTCATACACATACTCACCACCTAGGCAATACAGCGGTGAATCTTGGTAACTGCGCAGACCGGGAGAAACCCTCTCCACCCTATCCAGTGGTACTTGTCCACCTCCGGGGTTTTCCCAATGCCTTTGGGACAAACTTATATCACATGGAGCCTTCTATAGGGACTTTTCTATATATGGCTCCCGATGCCTCTAGGGTAGCAGTGTCACATAGGCACAACTTTTACACTTTACTCATACCGAGTTTTTAACACGTATTTTACACATAACACTCACATCTTCTTCATTTTCTCATGCACAATGTGTCTTTGTTTTTCTCCTAATCATGCTACTACAGATTTCAGGAGTTTAACACAGTAAATTCACCAATCAAGTTGGTTTTAGACAATAACTAAGCACATTTTGATAATATACGTAGATTATCACAATTCACATGAAAATACATAACTTTTTATTTACTGATCCAAATGACTTGAAATTTTAACCACATGCTGTTTTCGGGTTCAAGATCATACACTCAATTTTTCAGATTTTTCTGAGCTAAATAGAATTTACAGAAAATAAAACACCTAATTAGCATGCTATTAGCAACTTAAGTTAACATGGAGTTTAACACATCTTGTAATTTAGCCACTTGCTGTTTAAACATAAGCTACTAACATATGCAGGAATTGAGGATACAAAATTACCCTAATTCATACATCTATGGATTGAACCCTACAAACCATTCTTGCATGCTTTTATTTTACCGAACCAAATTTATTTGCAAATTACACAAGCATGGATAAACTACCAAATTTGCAAACGCATATGCTGACCCACTGATCTTCATGATTAGACTAAAACCAAGGCATTCATACTAATTCAAATCATGAACAAGGATTTACAAGATTATCTACAAGTCATGCTCACAAGTTTAAAAGATACCATCATCCCACATTCACCATCCCACACCACATTCATCCATACATCACAATTAACAATATACATAGAGTATAAGGTTTACCATATATCCTCATCACGGAAAACATATCGAAATTAATACATAAGAAGGACAGAACAGCTCACTGTTCTGTCCAGAGGAACTAGGCGGCGGTCTCTGGCCGCTGACTCAGGGTCAGCGGCATGGCCGATGGACGCCAAGCTCATCACAGGCGTCCAGGGACCTTGCCGTCGAATCAGGTCTGTGCAGAAACACAGACCCGAGCTCTGAAACTTGGGTGAATGGGAGGGTCTAGGACTCGAGGAAAAATCCATAAAAATAGCAAAACCCACCTAGACTCATACGGGGACACCATAGATAGGTCACTTGCCTTTCCCAAATTCCTCCAAGGGATCTAGGGCTCGGTGAAGACCTCCTTGGGCAGTCCCAAGAAGTTGTAGGATGGCCTCCAAGATCACCTTCCTCCGGGTTCTTAGATGAGCTCCACAGCAAGGGGACGATGGGGAAGCCTTCTCCTTTGCTCCAGCTTCCTTCTTGTCGCAGTAGATGGCCGGATCAACCTCCAGGGGGTCGGATTTGTGGGTGCTAAAAGGGGTTTTTCTCACAGACTTTCCCTAGGGTTTTTCTTTCTCTATTTCTCCTCTTGCAAGGGTGAAGGGAAAGAGTGGGGAGAGCCATTTCGGGTTCAGACTTAAGGGAGTCTCTCTCCCACTCATTAGGGTGACAGGACACCCTTCAGAGCCGTTGGGGGACATCCCCCAATGGTTGGCTTGCCTTGTTTTAGAAGTTAGCAGCTCTGCTGCGCATGCAGGCCAGAGAGATTGGCGTCCATATCGCTGGACGCCGGAGTTAGTGTTGGTGTCCATGTCTGGACGCTGACACTGGATCAACGGCCTGGGCTTGACGCCAAGGTGCCTTCGGCCAGAACCCTAAATTATGCCGAAAGCCATGCATACCAAGCTTATATACATGCAATATGTATACGGTATTATATCCATACTATCACCATGCAATACCTACCTTATTTATATTTAATATAAACATATTGACGCTAATTGGCCCTTCGGCCAGAACTTAAAAACATGCAGAAACTATGCTTACACTATATATATACATACAATGTATAAGGTGTAACATGTATATTACTATACCTGGCAATCAATATCATTTATACCTAGGCATACACAAGCATACATAAATACACTAAGATAAGATGTACGTAGATATCTACCTATGCGTACATGATGTTTAACATAAGTGTGGCTCAACACACGGCAAGATAGAATGACAAGAATTGTGAGGGCTTCGTAAATCATTAGGAGGTGATATGAATTAGGTTAGCTAGGAATAATCTATTCGATAAAATAGTCCTAGCACACCCACACACTGGTAATTAGATTAACTTACACAACCCTACCTAACATTGCTTAAGTACTATATGCATAGGATTCCTTAATATGTACTATATGCATAATTTAGCCAATTGACTATTCTCACCTAAATATCATAAAAATACATGCATGTTATTCATGAGGAGTATAGAATTTCAATATAAACTACTAATTACACCTACCATGCTTGAACTCTTTATGCATATGCAATGTACGAAGTACAATGTACACATTAACTAAACCATGCAAATGAACAACGTTTACAACTAATCATACACATGCATACACAAGTACACCACGGTGTTATGCATGTAGAAGTAGGTATACAATTGTCACACGCATAAGATAACATACACACGTACATACACATATGTACTTCATACACTTCCCATACAAAATTCCATGAAATAGGTAGTATAGGATATTCTTAAATATTCAGATAGCACACGCATAGTATTATTCAAGTATCCTAAGTCAGAGATTCTTGGTATTCATAATACACCTCTAATTAGCTAATTGTTCACTTCTACGTTAATTATCATATACACCTATGTATATATATATAGATATTCGCACATGCTCATGCTCAAAAGAAGGATAAAACTTATAGTAGGCACAATGAACTACGCATGCTAAGCACACAACAACCGAACACCCAACACCATTCATATACATACATATATATATAAAGAGAATAAAAATTCGGATCTCACACAAGGAGCTATTCAAAGCTTCCAACTGAAGGGCTGACTAGTTATAATGTTTTTCCCAATCGGAGGGAGAGAGCCTTTCACTTTCAGAGAGAAGAGGGGCAAGAACCTCAGTAGTAATATGGCCTAGATGAAATTCTCGGAAGAGGAATCTTCAGAAGGAGGGGAGACGACCCTGCTGAGCTGAGATCCTACCCATTACACGAGCAAATATCTCAAAAATAACAGGACCAACTGAGGAGTCCATGCTCAAAGAATGCAGTTTGGGGAGAAACACACTGTCTGGTATTTACAGGGTAGTGAAATCCACTTTGAAGGAGCAATTAACTGGATTTTCAATTTTTAACGAAGTAATGGCTCCCTGGAACTGACCCAACTGCACTTCAGGTAGCTTGTGAAGATAACGATAGTCATTGAAAAGCTGGAAGTACCTGATGACATTTACTTCCTTTTGAATGAAAGGTGCCCAGGTAGACTTGTGATGAATGACAAACCACTCAGAGAGAGTGAGTGGATGATCCTGGGGTGGAAACCGATCTGACTTTGCAAGTAGAAACTTCCTGTAGAGAGCCTTGTGCCCTTTAGCCCACTGATTTACAGACTTGCATTCAGCCATTTAGAAGATTTTGGATTGATCAGCTTTTGAGAAGTGGCAGTAGGGAAGGACAACATTGAGGTGATCAGTTAGATTGAGAAAAGGAACCCCAAAAATGGTGGCAAGGATACACTTTTGGAGATATTCACAATAGATTGGTTTCCTTCGATTGTCAACAGTGAGGGAAAACCAAAGAGGTGGAAACTTGGGAAGAGCAAGAGTGTTGGAGAGTTTCCTCTTTTTAGAAGAAGAACTAGAAGAAGGGTAGTCAGTTCTGTGGACATGAGAACCAACTTCTAGGACTAAGCAGATTGTGGTAATTTCCAACTCATCCTCGAATTTCTTGAGAAAGGGACCTTCAAGTTGTGCACTTTCAGGTATAAAGGTAACAAAGGAGGGAGGAGTAGGAGGATGAAGAAAGGATTGATGGGTAGGAGGAGGTATGATGGATGGTCCAGCTGAAGAAGGACCAAAGGAAGATGAGGCTCCAGCTGATGATGAGGCTGGAGGGTCTTCAATGACAGGAGGAGGTGGAGGAATGGATGTGGAGATGGCAGGAGATGAAGTGGATTGGGAAGGAAATGGTGTTGGAGAAGAAATGGAGCGAGGCATGGGTTGTTTGAAAGGGATAGGTGTTGGTGGTGCTGTGGAGGAAGATGGTGATGAAGGAGGGGCCGGAGTTACAAGAGATGAAGGATAAGGGGCTTCTAGAGCTACAGCTGGCTCTTCTACTCTTGAAATCACACCCTCGGAAACCACTGACCCGGTTGGCCCAACAACATCCTCTGATGGCCCTGATGGCCCTGGTGGCCCAGCCTTCACAGCTTCAACATGATCCTGCACTGTAGTTGCTACCTCTTCAACAACCTGTGGCCCGGATGGCCCTGCTAGTTCTTCTGAAATTGGCCCTGATGGCCCAGCATCTTGTTGCCTGGCCTCTGAAGGCCCAGAACTACAGACTGGTTCTGCAGGAGAAGGAGCAGAAGGGGCATCTGAGGACTGTGCCCTGACCAAATCTCCAAGTGCGGCTATAGACTCCTTGATGCTAATGAGCTCACTTCGCACCCATCTCACTGCATTTCTGACCATTCCCATCTCCTTAGCTGAAGTACTCTGGCTTATGAAAATTGACTAAATACCTGATTGCACAGAGCACAGAATCTTTCCTTGTTCATCTATTCTACCAACTAAGGGCTTCAGATTGACCTTCAATTTCTTCTTTCTGTGCCTCTAATGAGGAATCTTGGTCAAGAGAGGAATCCCAGAAGCTGCTTCTTTCCCTTTGCTGCTTGCCCTTGCAACGGGCTCCACATTATCATCATTATCTTCTTCACCTGAGGCACTCTCCACAATGCCTTCTCTGAACTGATCATCAACGGGGACACTAGTAGTGTGCTCCCCTGGATTTGTGCTTCCTTTTCAACAGATTGCTCCCCCTAAATAGGAGCATCTTCCATATGGGTATCAACGGGAATATCTTCTTCTTCTTGCTCCCTCTGAATAGGAGCATCCTCCATGACAACATCTGTACTGTGGCCAGATGCTACAACCTCTGCAACTGGATCTACCAAGATCTCTGGCTCCACTTGAGTACTGGTTAAAGAGTCCAGTACACTCCGAAGAATTGTAGCAACTTGAGAGGAGGGAGGTGCAACTTCTGAATTCTATCCAACAAGCTCAATAAATTCTTGAGGAATGTCCTCAATCTGGCTTCCAATGATCACCGATTCTTCTGCTCGGACCTCTGCTGCTGCTGCTACTTGTTCCACTGCAATTTCTGAATAGATAACTTCTTGTTGTTGCTCTTGAACTCCTGGTCCTGCTGGTACTTCTGCTGCTACTGCTGCTTCTCCTACATCTTGTTGGACTTCTTGGGCTTCGCCAATAATGGCTTCACCCTCAGCCACTGAGGTCTTGGTCCATATACCTCCAACCAATGAGAATCCACTTTTCTTTAAGTTTCTGCTTTGAATAGCCTGGCCTATTTTCTCTGACACTGCTCCAGATAAATTGATACCAAAATGTTGAAATACCTTGGTGAGCAGATGTGCATATGGTAGGGATACATTTAGCTTGCTCTTCTTGTCCCAAACTTGAGCGGATGCAAACTTCATCCTTTCTATCATAACCTCTGCCATATTTATGCTCTAGTTCTGGATAGCCTAGAACATCTATCTGAGTCTGCCTTTGTACAAGTCGAGTAGGTGGCACTCCTAGGGACCAGAATCTGGCACACTATGAAATGTAGAATCCGATTGAATGCATTCAGCTGGTTGATGTCTATATTTCCATCCTTTATTTTGTACTCGGGACCAACAATCCCTAATCCCTTCGCCTGGATATCCACAGTATGAACCCCACTGTGACCGGTGGTGCAAACTCCAAATAAAGTTTCCAAAAGCTCATAGGTAATCTTAATCTGGGTTCCTTTGACAGTGGATGTCAAAGACCCGTCCTCCTCAGTCTTCAAACAAACGTAAAATGCCTTCACTAGGTCTGGATAACTCACCTCTGACAGAGTTGCCATCTTCAACCATTTCATCCTCTCCATTGCTGCAATAATGCTGCCCATTCCATTCTTCTACAAATCTGCAACGTCCACTGCCTTGTTGCCACAGACCTTGATCTTCACAGAGGTATACCTCTCTTGCTGCTCGGCGGTAAGAAACGTAGCTCCATAGCCCCCGACGCTGTCGGATACACCAAACGCGACCATGCATTTAAATGGGCAAAGTTTTTGGATGATTGGAATGAGGAAAGGAGTAGAATCCCTCAAGAAATTTCTCGCGGGAAGGAGTTAGAAGCTTTGAAATCCCAGAGAGTCGATGCCGGAGTCGATAGGGTATCGCCTCAGGCAAGTTGAAGGAGATGAAGATGAAGGGTGAATCGTTGTGTAACGTCGCGCATTTTTCGGATCTTCGTGGATCCTCGGTTTAGCGTATGGGGTGGTCACACCTTGACGAGTGCGACTTGTGTTGTGTGTTTCTTATTGGATCCTTACCGGGGTTGGTTATGGATCTGTGTTGGTGTTCAGTGTGCTGGACATCAACAGTGGGTTGGCGTCCAGGTGTGTGACGTCTACTGTGTGTTGGCGGCAATGGTGTTGCCGTTAACATGTTCTTGGCGTCCATCGATGTGGACGTCTATCGTTCGTTCTAGTGGGTTCTATTGCATGAACTTGGCGGCGAGCAATGTGGATGCCTAGTTGTGACGGTTTGGTTAGCAGCGCAGAGGTTGACGTTAACCTGAGGTGTCTGTGTTTTTAGGGGCAACCCAAGCCTTCTTATTTCCCCAACTTCTCCCCTCCTCTTCCCCCACCTATACCCTTGTGCCTCTTCACTACTTCCGGCGGTCGACGGGAGCACGTGGGAAGGCCGTCATGCTCGCAGCAGCGGCAGATCAGGCGGGGAATGACGGATTGGAGGGCGGTGTTCGCGGGAAGCTCCTGGGGTTTCGGCGCGATTTGAGGTTCTTTAGGAGTTTATTTGCGTTTCAGAGGTAGGGACTGGACCCCTTGATTTCTCCTGTTTGACTTGTCATGCTCTGTTTGCATAGACTGCTTGTTAATCGTGTTTTCGGGAAAAAGGTTTACCATGCAGGGAGATTGGGTGGTTTGATCGATCCAATTGTTGGATCTTGTTTTTCCGGTTTGATTATAGTATACAGATGTAAGGGGAAGTGTTTCCCCTCATTTTTCTGTTGTTTATAGGGTTAGATTGCCCGTGTGATCAGCTTGGGGCCGTTCTGTGCGTCCTGTGGGTGTGTTGAGTACTGAAGATCTCGACGTCAACATCGGTTGACACTGAGTTCTTCGTTGGGAGATTAACGGCTAGGTTTCTAGCCGTTGATTTTGAGTAAACGGCCAGGTGGTGGTCACTTACTTAGTATTGACGGCAAGAAATACTATCGTATATATCCTATGGACGGCAATCGATGTTGCCGCCAACCTGTGCATGTATCAGCACAGTGTGTTTCACGGTGTTCTTGTTGCAAGTATTGCGATGCAATGTGTTTATCGATACTGAGCGGTGCATTAACACCTGTGGTGCTCCTAGAGCATAGGGCTTTTGAGGCCAGCTTACCAGCTATGTAGTTTACTAGTTCTTTACGTGTGTGCGTGGGATTCACTACATCCTAGCGCACAAGATTTATGTGAAATATTACGGGGTTTTGATGTCGTGCATGTGGTTGGTGTGTGCATGGCATATCGTACGTTATTGTGCTTATTGTATCTTAATTATTATGATTAGTTTGTGGTATTGTGGCGATGAGGTTCACATCTGAACCTAGCCTCGATCCTTTAGGATCTTTTGTAGATTCTTCTGGATGAATGATTAGTAAAGTTTAAGTATGGTTATTATGTGAATATTGTGTACTGTGTTTAGTGTGACCTTCACTGTCACAAGGTGACCGATGACAGTTTGTGGTGTTATTATTAATATGGTTTATATGTATTAGTGTAGACTAGCTTGTAGGTCATGAGTGACCAGGACAAGCTATTCCTCACACATGTATCGTGGTTTATAATAAATGTATAAGTGTTGTGGTTTGTGCTAGCCGAGTGTGGTGGTCTAGCGCCTATTCCGGAATGCCTCTCTAGTCAGGTACCCCAGGTTCTTTGTGAGCCAGGCACGTGTGTTTGTTGTGCTCGGGGTTTGTCCCGGTACAATGTGGTACCGTGAGGTATGTGTCGTCTTCCTGGACACCCTCACTCCTATGTTTGAGTTGTACGTCCGGCTGAGGGAAAGACGACAGTGGGGCAGCGGCTTGTGTTTGTGGGTGTGCAGTTACTTGTAGCGCGCTCGTAGTTGGGGGTACGGACACCAGTAGTCGACACTGGTCCCCAGCTAGTCCTGTTTCCAGTGCCTCACTTTAGGGTGCTCCGGCCAGAGTCCCTAGAGGTGCCAGGCATGGACCTGCAGCTGTGTGTCTGCAGGTGTGGTGTTGGTTGGTCTCCACAGTTGTTTGACTTGTTCTCGTGGAGCGGCAGTTGGACCTTTCGTCTGTGATTGCGAGACTGAGAGGTTGTTCTTGTGTTGTGTTGTCCGGGTTGGATACTGGCCTGATCAGCCAGTAGTCTGTTCCCGTGTAGTGTCGTCGTTCCTTTCCGACTCGTGCTTTGCCACTAGTTGTGGTTTGTGAGTTTGTGACTCATAGTCGAGGTTTGACTCGTTTGAGGTGTGCCCAGGTGTTGGCACAGTTGTGACTACGGTTGTGGTCTGTGGTGTGCCTGAGTGTTGGCACAGTTTTGGTTATGGAAGGTGAGTGTTGACTCACCATAAACGTGGTTTAGCTCGCTATGGTGTGCCCGGTTACGACACTGGTTTACTTGCAGTTTCTGTGCTGGTACCTTGTGCTAGTAGGTACCTGTACCCCGTATGGGTAATGGTTTGTGGTGGTACGTCATATACCAGTTTGTTCTAGTGTTGACGTGGAACTGTGCTTCGTGGAGGTCGTGTGGTGTGACCTCTCACTCTATGTGCTTCACCCTTCCTCGGGTAAGCCTCCGTATATGGTTTTCATGTGTAAAGGATTGGTCGTTGTAGCCAACCCTGCCATTCTGTGTGTGGCTTCCGACATATTGTGGTTTGGGTATAAAGGGCCAGTTTTTGGTTAGCAGTCCTGTTACCCACGTACTTGAGACTCGCCTGTGAAGCTTATAGCTTAGGCAGTGATTTGCTGGTGCGGTTTATAACTTAAATAATTGGTTGTGACTATGGTTTGCCTGTGAGGCTTGAGGCCTAGGCATTACTACTGTTGAGCGGACTAGTGGTGTGGAGCTAATCTTGTTGCTCCCTCTTACTTTCCGAGGCTGTGAATAGTTAAAGTGTTTATATTTAATTACAGTTTAAATTCAATTGTTGTGAGCATAAAATGGTTTGGCTATATTTGTGGCCAGTGAGACCCTTTGAGGTTGAGGTCTCTTCTGTTTAGTTGTTGTGGTTCTTGGGTGGTCCCTACTGAGCCAGTGACTTGTGAGGCTCACTTCCCTATAGTTCTTTTCAGGGCTTGCCGTGTGTTTGGCTTGCAGCGGTGTTGTGGCAGACTTGTACCACCAGCAGTAGTGTAGTAGTTAGTGTTGTGTGAGCTTGTGCTCCCTCGGGGTATGCCCCAAGTAGTTGTACTTTTTAATTGGACATGTAATAATATAATGGGACAGTTGTAAATTGTTATATGCAGGTATGAGCACATGTACTTTCTTGTGTCTTATACTGTGCAGTTGTCTTTTATACTCTTACTGAACACTTGTGTGAGATATCCCTTGCGAGACTTCGGTCCGTTCGCAGGAGGCGGATCTGGATATGGAACCTTAATGGGCATAAATACCCCGGTCTGTCACACGTTGTACCACAGATTTTGGGTTTTTATCAAAAAGAATAAAGGTGACTTTTCAAAACAAGAGGCACCATAATGGCAAAAAACGACAAAGTGACCAGGCCGAGAGGAATAAATACTTTAAAATTAATCGAACTGACTCAGATAAGTAAGAAATAGGTAATATTTTAATGAGATTTTGCTTAACTACAGGGGAGAAAAAATTTGGTTATTCTGAAATAATTTGTATTTCAGTTTTATACAGATAAATCTTTCACAATTTACACATGACTAGTTCCCTTCTAAGAGAAGTAAATCTCTCTTCAGGTAAGGCCTTTGTGAAGATATCTATTAATTGATTTTGTGTATCTACAAAAGAAATGTCTATATTACCATTAGCTACATGATCACGAATAAAATGGTACCTAACCTCAATGTGCTTTGTCCTTGAATACTGAACTAGATTCTTGGTGAGATTTATTGCACTGCTGTTATCGCACAACAAGGGAAATGTCTTAATATTTAGTCCAAAATCCTTAAGCTGCTGTTTGATCCATAAGAGTTGTGTACAACAGCTTCCAGCAGCCACGTACTCAGCTTCAGCTATAGATCAGTGGCAGATCCTGGACATTAGTTCAGTGGGGTCACTTGAGTCTAGGGGGGTCACCCTTAAATTCAGTGGGGTCACCTTACATAAAATTTTAACCTATAAAAAAAAAAAAAAAACCTTTAAGACTCCCCTAAGACTCTCCTTCCAAGTCAGTGGGGTCACGTGACCCCACTGACTTGTAGGAGGATCCGCCACTGCTATAGATAGTGCTACTGAATTTTGCTTCTTTGAGGACCATGATATCAGACATCCTGCAAGAAATTGACAAAATCCACTGGTGCTTTTCCTATCTACCTTGCATCCAGCATAGTCAACATCAGAATATCCTACTAAATTAATTTCACATGAATTTGGGTACCATAATCCTAGATCATGAGTTTTAGCTAAGTATATAAAGATCCTTTTAACACAAATTAAATGAGACTCTTTAGGATCTGCCTGGTACCTAGCACACTTACATACACTAAACAATATATCAGGTCTGCTTGCTGTTAAATAGAGTAATGAACCAATCATACCTCTGTAAAGTTACTGATCTACTTTCTTACCATTTTTTTCACTGTCTACCTTGTTGATGTGCTCATGGGTGTTGACAGTGGCTTGGCGTTTTCAAATCCAAACTTCTTTAGTAATTCTTTGGTGTACTTGGCTTGACAGATGTGAGATCCTTCCTTTCCTTGTTTGATTTGCAATCCGAGGAAGTAGTTGAGCTCCCCCATCATACTCATTTCAAATTCTCCCTGCATAAGCTTTTCAAAATACTTGCAAAGAGATTCATCAGTAGAGCCAAATATTATATCATCAACATATATTTGAACAAGTAACACATTTTTAAGTTTAGACTTGATGAATAATGTGGTATCAACTTTACCTCTAATGAAACCATGATTTAACAAAAAAGAACTAAGCCTTTCATACTAAGCTCTAGGTGCTTGCTTCAAACCATATAAAGCTTTATGCAACTTAAAAACATGATTTGGAAAATTCATGTCATCAAAACCAGGTGGTGTTCTACATATACCTCTTCCTTTATAAAACCATTCAGAAAAGCAGATTTTACATCCATTTGAAAGAGTTTTAAATTTAATGCAGAAGCATATGCAAGTAAAATCCTAATTGCCTCAAGTCTAGCCACTGGTGCATAGGTTTCATCGAAATCTATGCCATCCTCTTGGGAATAGCCTTGAGCTACCAATCTAGCCTTATTTCTTATGATTACACCAGCTTCATCCAATGTGTTCCTGAACACCTATTTGGTGCCAATCACAGGATGATCTGATGGTCTCGGAACAATGGACCATACTTGGTTTCTCTTGAACTGATTTAGTTCATCTTGCATGGCTAATATCCAAGATTCCTCAGTCAGTGCTTCATTGACCGTCTTAGGCTCTATTTGAGATACAAAAGCTAAATAATCACATGGAATTACATTACCTCTTGTTCTTACCCCAACAGATGGATCTCCAATTATGTTGTCCAGTGGGTGATCCTTCTTATACCTCCATTCCTTTGGAAGATTGTCGTGTGATGTATCCTTTTGTTGTAGATCTTCCAAGGGTGGATCTTCCTTATCCTCAATCGATGTGTTCTTTAGCTTCTTGGACAATTCATCTGTATCATCAATATCACTATCTACTTCCTTTCTCAAGGAAGGGTTAGTTTCATCAAAAATAATATGCAATGATTGCTCAATTAATAAAGTTTGTTTGTTAAATACTCTATATCCTTTGGGTTTGGAAGCATACCCCATGAATATACCTTCATCTGATTTGGAGTCTAGCTTACCAATATCTCTTTTACCGTTGTTGTGGATAAAGTATGGACATCTGAATGTCCTGAAATGACTGATTTTCGGCTTCTTCTACTTGTATAGCTCATATGAAGTCTTTTTCAAGATTGGCCTGATCATTACTCTGTTGATTATATAGCATGCTGTGTTGATGGCTTCGGCCCAAAAATATCTTGGCAAATCATATTCTGATAGCATTGTCCTTGCCATATCCAATAGGGTTCTATTCTTTCTTTCTGCAACTCCATTTTGTTGTGGTGTCCTTGGTGCTGAGAAGTTGTGTTCTATTCCTTGGCTATCACAGAATTTTGCAAAGCTCTCATTCTGAAATTCTCCTCCATGATCTGATCGGATACTAATAATACTATACTTCTTATCCTTTTGAACTTTCTTGTTGAAACTAACAAAACTTTCAAAAGTATCATCCTTGTGTTCTAGGAAAGAAACCCATGTAAACCTGGAGTAGTCATCTACTATAACAAATCCAAAGTTCTTTCCCCCGAGACTTGTGATCCTCATTGGCCCAAATAGATCCATATGTAGAACTTCTAAGGGTTTAGATGTTGTTACCATGGTGTTTGACTTGAAGGATGACTTGGTGTGCTTCCCTTTTGCACACGGCCTACAGACACCATTCATTTTTGCAATAACCTTGGGTAGACCTTCCACCAAGCTTCTCTTGATCAACTTTCTCATGCCATCCAAGCTGTAGTGGCCTAGTCTTCGGTGCCAGAGATCTGTTGACTGCTCTTTATTTGCTGCCAGACATATGTCATGATCCTTTAGTTCTTCCAAATAAAGTACATACAGGTTCTTTTCCCTGCTGGCTTCAAACACGACTGCACCATCCTTCATAATACTGCACTTTGACTCTTGAAATCTGATCTGATGTCCTTTATCGCAGAGCTGGCTAATACTAATAAGGTTGTGCTTCAGTCCTTTCACACAAAGTACATCTTCAATGATAACTTTTCCTTTGCTACCAACCGGTCTGCAACCTATTACAGTTCCTTTGCCATTGTCACCATATGTAACTGTGCCTTCTTCAGCTTCAAGGTGAGAGAACAGCTTCTTGTTACCTGACATATGCCTTCAGCATCCGCTATGTGGGGGTTTGGGAGTGTGTGCATGGGTTGAACAGTGGCGACTGGGAGTTTGTGCATATGCACAGTAAAGGGCCTGAACGGTGGCTATGAACATGGGATCATGAACGGTGGCTAGGCGCCAGTGAGGTGCACAAATGATCCGGTGGCCCTTCTGTGTGAAAGGACACAGTGGGAGGCCACCGATTCAGATGAATATTTTGCTTCATTGTTATTTATTTATTTATTATTATTATTATTTATTTTTAATATTTTTCTATTTTTTATTTCTTTATTCATCAAATTTTGCTGATTTATTTGATCTCTACACTTACTGTCATCAATTCATTTTATTTTTTTTATTACTACTCTTCGCCATTTAGTTTCCATTGATTTTCTCATTTATTATTTCTATTGTTTATTTTATTTATTATTATTTTTATTTGATCTCGTGCTTGATGCATTGATCGAATAGCATACACCATGCCAACCTTTATTTGTTTCATTCATTCACGCATGCATGCATACAATACAAGCCGGTGAAATCACAGTTGGAGAAATAAGATTTAAATCGGCAGAGATCCAGTCATATGATATAACCCGACTTGATGGCAACCACCCCTACCCACCGAGTGTCGGGGTGGTGCCCAGGTACGCCCACCTATAAACCTGAGGTGGCGGCCAAGGGACAATGTTCACCGAACGGTGGTGACATGATATTTGCCAATGATGCCGGATCACAACATAAGTTACGCGGTGACCATGTCGGCACAAATATGAACATAAGACTCATGTCAAATCTCATGGTATACGGGACACTCATTGGCTCACCGGACCATCAGATCACTGCACATCTCATGGGAGGACTCTTTTGAGGTTGAACGGTGGCCCACAAGTCAAAACGGTGGCCCCCTAGCTTGAACGGTGGCCTCCAAGCTGAAACGGTGGCAACTTGATTCGGTAGCACCCATGGTACGATGATAGGTCCAATTCGGTGGCATTGCACAAGGCCATCATTTCATAAAATCTGTGGCCTGAACAGGTCACCGTTCAAGGTAATCGATGGCCTAAACAGGTTACCGTTCAAGTTAACCGGTGCCCTGAACTGCCACCATTCAAGGTAATCGGTGGCCTGAACAGGTCACCATTCAAGTTAATCGGTGGCCTCAACAGCCACCGTTCAAGGTAATTGGCGGCCTGAACAGGTCACCGTTCAAGTTAATCGGTGGCCTAAACTGCCACTGTTCAAGGTAATCGGTGGCCTGAAAAGGTCACCGTTCAAGTTAATCGGTGGCCTGAACTGCCACCGTTCAAGGTAATCGGTGGCCTGAACTACCACCGTTCAAGGGAATCGGTGGCCTGAACATGTCACCGTTTTACATGTTGGGGTTACTACTTCAATTTGCCACCGGGTAGAGAGTTTTTATAATTTCTTCTGAGATTGTATTAATTTATGAAGGGTCATCGATTCCAAGCAAAGGGGTTATGTGAAAGCAAGGCCATCGGTTAAAAGCGCGAGGGAAAAATCTGGCAGCACCTCCCCTTAGTTTACACATTGGGGGGGAGGGGGGGTTTGCACAACATCTGTCCACCACGATGGAGACGGTGCCAACAATGATGTTGATGCTGCGAGCAATAACACCATGGCACACGGCACCGGTTCCCGAGGCATACTCGAGAGAGGACCGATATATGCCGAGACCGAAAGACGAGACAAAATCAACGAAACATCGTACCGGAATGAAATGCCATTTCTGTTTGA
This sequence comes from Colocasia esculenta, assembly GCA_014218235.1. NCBI lineage: Eukaryota > Viridiplantae > Streptophyta > Magnoliopsida > Alismatales > Araceae > Colocasia > Colocasia esculenta. The sequence goes on along the minus strand of CM024759.1, from coordinate 57,555,139 downwards.
CCTCTTCCATAGCGTATGTTCATGAACTGGCGGCTTCAAGGGCCACCGGATCACAGATGCATTGGGAAGATGGTGGAGCAGCTGAACCGTTGGCACTGCACAAGCACTGCGCAGGGCCACTGATCAAGCCTAAATGGTGGCTTCACAAAGGTAACAAGCGGCTTGGTTTGATGAGGAGGGCTTGAACGGTGGCCTCCAAGTTGAAGAAAGTGCATAGTTCAGTAGTGGGGAAGAAGGGTGAACGGTGGCACTGCACAAGCACTGTGCAGGGCCATCGTTCAAAGCCTTCAACACCCAACAAGAGAAATGGCGAAAGCTTATAAAATTAATGGGTTTTTTTTTGTATGAACCCGATGCTCTGTAAAATGCTTTAGGGGCTGGGAAATCAGCATCTCTTCTTCTTTTTTTTTGGGGGGGGGGGGGGAATTTAAATAAGGGGAAATGCCCAATCAACGGGCAGGTAACGCGTCTCACATGGAGGGTGAGAGCTCAGCAATGAGATGCATCTGAGATAAATGGTGGGTTGATGTTATGAAATTCACCAGTGATCCACAGAGAATAAACTGGCGGTATAAAGGAGAGAAAATTCCATTATATTGGTCCTCCTGCACTGGAATGGGTACATGGCTTACCCAAACTGGCATACATAAGAGATTCCTCACTGTTCGGTGACTGCTAAACCAGCCAAAAGGGGGGGCCATGGAGGGCAGGGGCTTAAAGCAAGAACAACATGTCTACCTGCACGTTTGGCAATCTTCCCAGATAAACACAGTGAAACAAAGGAAAGGGAGAGCAACTTAATGTCTGGGAAAGGGAAGAAATCCAGATACATATCGCCATGCAGCCCCTTTCGTGGAAGGGAAGAAATCCGGATACGTATCGCCATGTAGCCCCTTTCATGCACTGGAGGTGAGGACATGAAGGCGTCCCAACATAGTGTGTAAAGGAGAGGGGAATCCTCACTGTTCAACAATGGCACAACAGACATAGAATGGCGGCGGTGATATTAAAATAGGAGAGAGAGAGGTCATGGAAAACACACAAGAGAGAGCAGTACATGCCTTTTGTAGTACCCACTGGTACACCTCCAGGAATACTCATTGGAAAGACCAATCCCACATCTAAAGAAAAGGGATGGAATAGTTTACACAAAGCTCCAAACATAAAAAAAACATATGATTTTATTCTGGAAAGGGGATACAGTTAAAACACATAAGAGAGAGAAAGAAAAGGGGCTCTCCTCTCACCCTTGCTCTCACCTCTCCCCACTTTCTTAATCACTGCACACACAGCCCTTCCCTCGAGGAGAACAAAGTTGGAGCCCTACTCCCTTCCTGCTTCTGTCGCCAATGGAGAAGCCTCTCCTGTAAGAAAAGACCCTACTCCCTCTCTGCTACTGCGCCTTCTTTTCTCCTCTTCTGGTTGCAATGTTATCCTTTTTGCATGGGAAAAGGAGCTTTTAAGGGGCCCTTTTTGAGGGTTGAGGTGGCTGGGTCCCCTCCTCAAAACAGCCCCTCCTCTTGTGTGGATTTACCTTGGATGCCATTTGGCTTGCTACTGCATGTTGCTTATCTCTTTTAGGCTGCTGGCCCATTTGTGGCTCGGTGGCTGCAAAAACGGGTGCAAACAGAGGGCTAGATTAACTTGTTCTTCTTCTTCTGATTCTGAACTTGAGGAATCTGAAGTTGTAGCTCCTTCATTATCCCAGACTACGGCCATAGCCTTCTTCTTGTATTTTCTAAATCTTCTTTCTTTGTCTTTCTTCTTATGAAACTTTTCAGCAGGTTCTTTCTTCTTGAGTTTTGGACATTCTGACTTGTAGTGTCCTGGCTGATTGCATTCATAATAGGTTAGCTCCTTCTTCTTTTCCTTTTTGAAGTATTTCTTTGAGCCGAATTTCTTTTTCTTTGCAAGAATTCGTTGAAGCTTTCTTGACAACATGGCTTCATCATTGTTGTCATCTGATTTTTCCTTTGACTCTTTAAAGGAGGAGGAGTCTGCAACTTTCAAAGCATTTGGCATTTTCCTTTTTGAAGTGCTTTCAGAAAATCTTTCCATGTTTATTTCATGAGCCATAAGTGAACCAATTAGTTTATCAATGGGAAGTTTTGTTAGATCATGAGCTTCCTCTATAGCAGTGACCTTAGGGGTCCAAGAAAGAGTTAAGGATCTGAGTATTTTCCTGACAGTTTCTTCATCAGAAAGAGTTTTTCCAAGAGAGCTTAGACCAACTACTATGTTTGAAAATCTATTGTACATTTGAGTAATATTTTCATTTGGAAGTATTTTAAATTGTTCATATTTTAAAACAAGAATGTCTATTCTAGTTTGCTTAACTTTGTATGTTCCCTTATATGTTACCTGCAATTTATCCCAAATTTCTTTTGCGGACTTGCATGCTGATAATCTATTGAATTCTCTTTTTGATAAGGCACAGCATAGATAATTTTTTGCTTTAAAGTTTAGAGATAATTTAACCTTATCAGCTGTTGTAATTACAGTAGTACCTTCAGTAGGAACAATAATGAAATCACCTTGTTCTATTACTGGCCACAGATCAAAGTTTGTGCCTCTGATGAAGCATTCCATTCGCATCTTCCAGTATTGGTAGTCCTCACCATCAAAGAATGGTGGTCTGGTAACTGACTGACCTTCATAGTTGTGAGCTTCAGCTGCCATCTCTTCTCAAATCTTTCGATTCTTCTGAGAAGACCTCGCTCTGATACCACTTGTTGGATCGAGATGGCACTATAGATGTCCTAGAGGGAGGGTGAATAGGACTTCTTTGCGCCTTAAAAATTTTATCTAAAAGATAAACAACACTACATAACTTTGTTAGTACTTAGTGTGATGTGTGTAAAACAAGTGAAAACATGACGAAATCAATCACATAAGAGGGCACAAGAATTTTATCATGGTTCGGCCCTTCCCACATGGAAGTCCTACATCCAGTCCCCAAGAAACCACTTTGGATTTCACTAACTGCCAATAAATACTTGGCCTTCTCTCAAACCTGAGAGGAATTACAAACCCACTTGCTCCCAGCAAGTCTTCCCTTAATCAAGGGGTACAAAGACTGTCTACACTTGTAGATCTTCCTTTCACAAGAGGGGTACAACAGGATACAAACCTCCTATGGGTTTCCTTTCACAGAAATATAAAAGGTTGAGTGTTTGCTAAAAAACAATGAGCAAACAAAGAAATTCAGAAAGAAAAGCAGATGAGTGTGGAACTCAAGTTCTTTCTGAAACTCAGAAGTGGACTAAAGAAGATCTGAGGTGAAGTAGTCCACCAAGCGAAGAAGACTTCAAATTGCAGAAGGAGAGCAGAAGTCTAAGACTGAGGAATGGCTCTCTTTCTCTTTGAGTGGCTCTTCTAGCTTTTCGGATGGGAGTGAAGTGTAGGCTTCTAAGTCTTCTATATATGTCACTCTCTGTCTCTTCTCTTGTGTATATGACTGTTTGTGTATCTTCTATTCTCTATGTATATGTGTCTTCAAGCTCCGGCTTCATATATAAGCTTCAAATTTTTGCCTGTTTGATCTTTGGCCATTGGAAGCTAGCCGTTTGAAAGAGATATCCATTTGAGAGGAAGCTTTGATCTTCTTAGGTTTGTTTATCATATATTTAGCTCCATGAGTCCCAATGTCTTTAGACTATATATTGTAGCTTCATGCTTGAAGGACTTTCTCATGATTGTTCTACAGGTTTCATGCTCAGTGCAGTGATCTAGCCATTCTTCATTAAATGTTCTGCAAACCTAAAAGGACAAGATAAGAGCAAACGCCTCCATACATGCCTTCGGAGGTTGGCAAGATAAAGGATAAAATATAAAAACATTCAGACAGAAGTTTAAAACATTTATGAATGAGCAGATAGATGCACACGTTTTTCTTCTGAAAGTCATGGTGTTTCTGACAGTAGTAGGTAGGTTCTGACAGATAGCCCATTAGACTTATCAAGCATTCAAAAATTATTTTTTTTTTACCATCAGAGATCAGCTTATCTTCCTGTCAGTAAAAGAGATAGCAAATATATCTTATATATCTATATATATTATAGATCCCAAAAGAGATGTTGCTCAGATAAAATAGTTTTGAATATTTTCTCTCGCCAAAAGGATAATTGAATTTTTTACTAAGGAAAAGGATTTTAAGGAAGCTGACTCAAAGTGAAAGATATTTCAATGCAAAGCTTATGTAATAATGTATGTTAATTGTACTTATTAATAGAGGCTTGAATTTACAGCTAAGTACAGAGATACAACAATTGATAAGAGATACTTCGACTTTTAAGAAGTCGGAGTAAGACAGTGATAGAGACAATAAACTTCGATTTCAGGAGGAATACAACTACTTCGACTTTATTGAAGTCAGAGTGAGAAAGCAATGACTTCGACTTCCTTGGGAAGTCAGAGTGCCAATAAATAGATAGCGGACTTCGACTTATATGAAGTCGGAGTACGTCCAACTTCGACTTTTAAGAAGTCAGAGTTTCCTCAGACTTCGACTTTTTAGGAGTCAGAGTAAGGCTTAATAGATAATCAATCGATACAAAGACTTCGACTTTCAAGGAGTCGAAGTTTTGTCATACTTCGACTTCTCAGGAGTCGGAGTACGACCAGACTTCGACTTCTTCTCAAGAGTCGGAGTACTGCCAGACTTTGACTTCTTCTCAAGAGTTGGATTACTGCCAGACTTCGACTTCTTCTCAAGAGTCGGAGTACTGCCAGACTTCGACTTCTTATGAGTCGGAGTCAGGAGTCAGAGTTAGTGTGATATACAGTATACGCTGTGGACTTCGAAAAATTTCACTATGATGATGCTTAGGCTCTGTGTAGGCATAGTTTTTTGACAGAAGGTTTGTTTGTATATATATATAATATCTTTTTTATTTCCATAAATAGTAAAGGCAAAAATATTAAAAATGTTTTGTCATAACAAAAATATTGTGATAGATGTTTTATTAAACAAAGAAATAGAAAAAAAAAGTTGCTCAACACCGTTAAGACAACTTTGGTCTTCCCTCTTCCATAGGGGTACACACCCTGCTCAGTAGTTCTTCCCTTTCTCAAGGGGTGCAATTACTTTAGGCAAACTCCTTATGTGGAGAACTGAACTTCAGAAGGACTCCAGACTGGAAGAATAAGATAGAGAAATTCTAGTATGAAGAAGAACTTCCTAAGTCTAAGAAGAGAACTTTTACAAGGTGAGATTTGAACAGCTACTTCACTGCATGTACAGGAAAGGCTTCAACACAACGCCCATGCAGTGTTTACGGAGAAGAAGCTTGACGTAGCACACTTGCAACTTTTTCACCTCTTCTCATGTAAGTGCTTGTATCTCTCTTACTTTCATGTGTAGTGATTGTTCTCTCCTACACGCATGTGTGTTTTGCTGCTTTCAACTATCTTTATATTTATAGGCTTCATCTTTGTAGCCACTGCTTCATCTGTTTGAATCTATCCGTTGAAGAAGTGGTCGTTGCATGTCTTCTTATGAGGGTGACATGCATGTATTCTTCCAAGGGCGACGTGCATGTCTTTTACATTCACATTAATTAGTCAGTCATTGTGTTGATGCTATTTTGTCTTTATCCTGAATGAGACAAGTTCCACGATATACTAGACTGGGTCTAGTATGTTATCTATGGATATGATCATAGGTACTTGTGAAATATTTCAAATCTTGACGGCTATCTTCTATGCACTCACAATTAATGTTCTGTAAACAATGTTCTAAACAAAGATATTATAGAATATGTAGTAGGTAGAGATCGTGTAGTGTAGTTCTGACAGAAGACAATATGGATTTCAGAATATGGATATTTTTAGATTCATGAGACAAAGCTTATATGATAATATATATTTGAGAGTTTTTTGTAAAATGAGACTGAAATACAGAGCAATTGAATTTAATCAATTTGTACTAAAAACTCGTATTTTGGAATATAGTTGAAATTAGGATTTTATATATGAACTAGACATACAATCATGAATAAAATTTTCTATAAATGAAGAATGTCATGAATTTGATGAAAAAATTTTAAGGATATAGAGATGTCATATAATTAGTTCATTCTTCATTTTATCTGATAAAGATATAATGTTATTAGTCAAGGTGACATATCAGATATGACGAAGTGAACTTCGTACATCATGATTTCAATGTGATCAGTCGAAGTGAAATCTTCATGTCTTACTTCGCATATGACGAAGTAAACTTTAGATATGACGAAGTGAACTTCGTATATTACGATTTAAACGTGATCAGTCGAAGTGAAGTGTTTGTGTTATACTTCGCATATGACGAAGTGAACTTCGTATATCATGATTCCAATATGATCAGTCCAAGTGAAGTCTTTGTGTTTTACTTCGCATATGATGAAGTGAACTTCAGATATGACGAAGTAAACTTTAGATAATGACGAAGGGAACTTCGTATATGACGAAGTGAACTTCGTATATGCTTTAGAGATTTTATTATATGATATGTAAAAGAGAGAAATGAAGTATTTGACGTATTTTGTTTATCAATAAATATCTGATTATTTTGTCATCTTCAAAACATATTATATATTATGGTTTGAATTTGTGAATGTGCAATGTGTATTTTGAATAAAGGTTCAACAACCCTAAGGCACATGTGAAGTGCTTAATGGCTATAAATATCCCATTTGTCTCATCTGGAGACTAAGGATGAAGAAAAAGGTGGCCGCAAAACACAACAAAGTCTAGTTACTTTAGTTCGTTCTAATGTAATGGAGTCAATGAGCCATACACCACAAGAAAAAACAGTTTTAGAGACCGACCAATTCGGTCACTATTCGGTCCCTAATCGGTCACTAAAAGACCCAGTGACCGAATAGGTCGGTGCTGGATTTGTAGTCATAAATCTGTGACCGACCTATTTCGGTCCCTATTCGGTCCCTAAATAGGGACCGAATAGGGACCGAAATAGGTCGGTCCCTAAATCCTATTTAGGGACCGACCTATTTCGGTCTCTATTCGGTCCCTGTTTTAGGGACCGAATAGGGACTGAAAGCAATCGGTCCCTATTCAGGGACCGAAATTTCGGTCCCTATTCGGTCCCTGTTTTAGGGACCGATTAGAGACCGAAATAAATCAGTCCCTAAAACAGGGACCGAATAGGGACCGAAATTTCGGTCCCTAAGTCCCTATTTAGACACCGATTAGTGACCGACTAAATTCGGTCCCTAATCGGTCTCTATTTTTAATTTTTTTTTTAAATATATAAAATTTTAAGAAAATAACCTGTATAAACCTGTTATTTATACAACAATAATTATTATCTACAACACAATAATAATAAAAATATCCATAACAATAAAAAAATATTGACATCAATAATAAAATTATCCATAACATCACAATAATAAAATGCGTCACAATAATAATAATGTCTACAAGATAAAAAAAATCAAAATGTCTACAACACACTAATAGTAAAAATATCCACAACACAACAATAATAAAATGTCCACAATAATAATAAAAATATCCATAACATCACAATAATAAAATGCCAAGAACAATAATCAAAATGTCTACAACAATAATAATAATGAAATGAAAATCATGATGCATCGTCTTCGTCTTCATCCTCGTGCCCGTGTCCTCCCACTCCACCCGATGAAGGAACCTACAATATATATATAACAATAATAAGTTACAATTAAATACTATTATAAGCAATCACTTATTTTAGAAGCATAAATTAAATAAAACTATAAGCAATGAAAGTCAATCAGATGAGTATTTCTAATTTTGGACCCTCAAACCAAAGTTCTTCATTTCTAAACTAAACTAACTTGCTTAAGACGACTTGGAGCATCGCGGTCAAACCGGAACTCCGAATTGAACTCCGTCAGTTTCCACAAGTCACACTCATCGGCCCGACCGTGCTGGAACAAACCGGAGGCCAATCAGATGAGTATTTTTTATTTCAGACCCAGAAACCGAAGTTTTTCATTTTTTAACTAAACTAACTTGCTTAAGACAACTTGGACCGTCGCGATCAAACCGGGAGTCCAAATTGAACTCCGTCAGTTTTCACAAGTCACACTCATCCACCCGGCCGTGCCGGAACAAACCGGAGGCCAATTGGATGAGTATTTCTAAATTTGGACCATCAAACCGAAGTTTGCAATTTTTTAACTAAGCTAACTTGGTTAAGACGACTTGGAGCGTCGCGGTCAAACCGGGAGTCCGAATTGAACTCCGTCAGTTTCCACAAGTCACGCTCATCGGCCCGACCGTGCTGGAACAAACCGGAGGTCAATCGGATGAGTATTTCTAATTTTGGACCCTCAAATCGAAGTTTTTCATTTTCTAACTAAACTAACTTGGTTAAGAGACTTGGAGCATCGTGATCAAACCGGGAGTCTGAATTGAACTCCGTTAGTTTCCACAAGTCACACTCATCGGCCCGACCGTGCTGGAACAAACCGAAGGCCAATCGGATGAGTATTTCTAATTTTGGACCCTCAAACCGAAGTTTGCAATTTTTTAACTAAACTAACTTGGTTAAGACGACTTGGAGCGTCGCGGTCAAACCGGGAGTCCGAATTGAACTCCGTGAGTTTCCACAAGTCACACTCATCGGCTCGACCGTGCTGGAACAAACCGGAGGCCAATCGGATGAGTATTTCTAATTTTGGACCCTCAAACCGAAGTTTTTCATTTTTTAAGTAAACTAACATGGTTAAGACGACTTCGAGCGTCGCGATCAAACCGGGAGTCCGAATTAAACTCCGTCAGTTTCCACAAGTCACACTCATCAGCCCGACCGTGCTGGAACAAACCGAAGGCCAATCGGATGAGTATTTCTAAATTTGGACTCTCAAACCGAAGTTTTTCATTTTTTAACTAAACTAACATGGTTAAGACGACTTCGAGCGTCGCGGTCAAACCAGGAGTCCGAATTGAACTCCGTCAGTTTCCACAAGTTACACTCATCGGCCCAACCGTGCTGGAACAAACCGGAGGCCAATCGGAGATATGTTCAGAAAACAGTCGACAAAAGAATGCATATTTTGTGCATGTTTTCAGGAGGATTTGGATCATCTGTTCACTGCTTGTGGACTTGTCAGAACCTTAAGGAAGTTGTTCTTCAAGACTATTAATGTCACATGTTGTGTTCCCCTCAATTTACATCAGTTTATTGATTATTGGCCAAAGTATAAACCCACAGAGTTGAGGAGGACCTCTAGAAACTGTGTTCACCAGCGATGCTCTGGTCTATTTAGAAGGAAATGAATAAGAGATTGTTTAACCAGGAGTTCAGAAACTTGTTCCTTATTGTAAATGATTGTATCTCTTTTGTGAATCAGTGGCATCTTAGTGTCTCTGGAGAGCCAGTCAAGCTTTCTCAGAGGATATCATCTGCCGAAGCATTTCAGTACGGAAGATGTAAAAGTTGATGAGAGAAACTTCAGTCCAGTGGATCCGCCAGGAAAGTATGAAATTGCATAGTATGACAGCGCAAGAACCTGGAAATTTTGATCCAAATTTTCAGACTTTCAGTATTTTTTTTTTTTTGCAAGGTTCAGCATCAGCAGGAACCCATGAAAACCTTGCTGTAATAAAGAGACATTCACGTAATGCTACAGACGTAAATCCCAATTATGCCTTTCCATTTTGACAGTTTGATAAAAAAAGACCGGTTCAGGTAGAGGAAGAAACATGCATTAACTACAGGAATTGGGGTCAGATTTCGGAACGGAACCCGCCAGCTTTCTATCCTAACTCCAATTCTAATGTGAAAATTAATCTTTTTATGCCCTTACAAAGAGAGAACATGATGAAACTGTTGTGGCCAGTATACACTTCTTTTTTCATCCTGTGATACCTATATCATGATTCATCCTTAAATCTGACTTTTATATCAGTTTGTATTAGCTGTTTATTCTGTGAGTAATTTAAGAAATAATGAGTCTAGCTCACATGTAAAGCTTTCAGTAACTAAAGTCCACCTGAATGTTGGTCCATGTCTGCTTGTGTTGTCCTCTACTGGCCCATTCAAGATGATTAGATCTCCTCCAACTCATACTGGGACGAGTTGGAATCTGGAAGGCCTTCATTGTTATAGTTGGACTTGTGGATTTATGATCACATTCTCCTAACTAAATATTGAGGAAGACCAAGAATTCTCACTGTTTCTTAGAATCATGAATAAGTTTGATTCATTTCATGTTATTAAACTGATGGGTTCAAGTTCTATTCTTGATTTGGTCTAGGGAATGGAAGCTTTGAAGAAAAGAGAACATTTGAGATGGATATTCCTTTGTAGTTTTTTGGAATTTTCTATCATCACCGGATTTGTCACACAAAAGCCTTGACATATGCTTGATGGCAACAGGGGAGGACTTAAAAGGACGCAAAAAAAGTTCTAGTTGCGTCTAGTGGCTGGCTGCGTTTCACATGTTGGCTGGGCATATATCTGCATACTTATTTACAATGGGTCCAATGACAACTACTCCATTCATGTCACCAAGCTATATAACTACTGTAGTGAGTCTTCTTATAATTCCTTCCCAAGTTCATAGGGAAATTCACACATGAACTTCTGGAGCTTATTTTCTTGCCAATATATTGTTCTATAGATCTTGAAGTAAAAGTAGGGGCATATGATTTTCAAAGCATTCTCATATAGAAACCATTGCCTCAGCCTTTTCCTTAGGTTGCTTGTAAATAAACATACACCACCTGGCACCCATATCTGGTCTTCATAAACTAAACCTGGTATCAACCAAAGACTGGTCTAGTTTCAACTCATCTGATTAGTGCACTAGTATTACACGAGATTGAGGTGTTAATTTATTTTGCTAGTATTGAGGTCTTATGTGCTTGCCATTTGCTTCATCCTTTTAAGGACAATTTTTGATTTTGAGTCCATTCAGAAGCTTCTGGCATCTCCGAAGTTCACTTTTGGTGAGTGGTTAGTTAATCATACAGTGAAGATTCTAATTATAATGTATAAAGTATCTTTATTTTTGACATCGAAGAATACTTTATTTGATCCACAACAGTTATGATGCACTTCATGGTGTTGCTGGAATGTACGCGAAGCGCATTTTTGTCGAAGATCTTGGGGCAAATGACGGGTCATTGTTGAACTGTACACCTAAGGTATAGAAGAACTATCATCTGCTATGATGATATTTTTCAAGTATCCTCATGCAGTGCCTTGTCATGTGGAAACAGGACTTTGGTGGTGGACATCCAGATCCCAACCTCACATATGCAAAGGAGTTGGTGGTACGCATGGGGCTAGGCAAGACCACCCTAGAAGGTGAACCACCAGAGTTTGGTGCAGCTGCTGATGGTGATGCTGATCGTAATATGATCCTTGGTAAAAGGTGCATAAATAATATGTGGTTCTATAAATTGAAAAAAGAAATATTGGCTTAAACTTATGTGGTTTTGTAATGTTAGATTTTTTGTAACTCCTTCGGATTCTGTTGCCATCATTGCCGCAAATGTAGTTCAATCCATTCCTTACTTCAGCTCTGGCTTAAAGGGTCGTTATGACTCCGTCAGTTTCCCAGGTTGTTATGGCTATGTCACTTGAAACTTCAATATATGTTGACCCTGCAGTTGCTCCCAGAGACCGCTCGAATTAGCAGCAGGGAGTATAAAGAGCGGGTCGATGGTTGTGAACCCCATGTCCTGGTGGACGTCAGACCAGCGCACCACTTCAGGATTGCCGCACTCACTAATTCCATCAGCATTCCCTTGCCCAGTTTGGAAGAGAAACTGTCAGCGATTGATTCTGCGATGAAAGGGATCAACCAGGGTAGCAGTTCACATGCATCACTGTATGTGATCTGCAGGCGGGGAAATGATTCTCAAAGAGCCGTTAAGTTCCTGCAGGAAAATGGATTCCCCATGGCCAAAGATATTATCGGGGGACTCGAATCCTAGTCTCAAGAAGTTGATGCCAAATTCCCTGTATACTAAGGTGTACTTGTGAAATCAGTAAAGAACATCTTTATTACTATTCCTTAACGGCTCTTGGATTAGTTTCATCATTATCGTCATCAGAGCCTTATCCCATTATTTGGGGTCAGCTACATGAATCCAGTTCCACCAAAGATTTCTATCGAATTCAAACCAAAGTAGACTTATTGAAATTTGAATAAGTTGACTGTTAAAGTAAGAAACTAAAATAAAATCAATTTACTCACATGAGGGGCCTGTGCTGATGTCGATGGTGCTGCCTGAGGAGGAATGCTGACCTGGGAGAAGACCTGGGAGATAACCTGGGAGAGGGTCTGAGAGAGCTGAGCCTGGAGTGCATCGGTCACCTGCGTCTGCATCTGGACCAGACGAGTCTCCATCGTCTGGGCCAGACGAGACTCCAAACCAGATATCGAATCTGTGATGAAGCCCCTCAACTCGTTGGGAGAGGTACCTGGAGCACCAACTGTGGTGAATGCACTCGTATGTGAGGCTGAACTCGAAGTGCCAGACAACACCCTGCTCGTGTCTATACTGTGTCCAAAACCATACACATGTCCTTTCTTCGGGGCACCAGACGCCGCAACCCATACCTCAGGATCTAACTGTGGTTGTTCCTCCTCCCCGGCGTACTTCTCAGTCATATGTTGGCTATATGACTCCTGCAACAAATACAATTGACAATGTAATTTTAATCTGTAACGATAAAAAATAAATAGTGAATAACATGTAAATACTTACCGCAACCTCCCGGGCTCTATCACTAATGTATTGATCTGTTCCCTTTTTCTTATGAGTTTTATCAAACACCTCCTGAAAACTCGGAGGCCTTTTTAACTCCTTTTCCTAGTTGACAGACAAAGAAGACATAAATTAGTAATTAGAAGAGAAAAAGATATAACAAATGGACAAATTACTTACCAATCTAGACCGATGGGTCGCAAAGGAGACAGACCCACTTGTATGCATGTTGGCCTCGGGATTGGCCGCCCGATTCACTTTCATTATTGTGGATGTTTGCTGCCATCTCTCTGCAGCCCATATATTGCACAAAGCTTCCCAATAGTCTCCCCTCATCCATGTCGGGCGCCGCTCCGTCCAACGAGTCGGGTCTGCACTCTGAGTAACTTTCTCTGCATTTTTTCTCACGTTATACATCAAATGCTTAAAATTCGACCGAGCAGTCATCGTCCATACTAATCGAGACCGCGCCTCGTCCGAACGACGCGTGAATCGATGATTGCTCTACATAGATAAGAGTTAGTTAACTGAATGTGTAAATAAGAAAAAAAGTCAATTATAATAAGAAATTACATACCATGAACATCTGATACAACAACTCCTGAACCTCCATCGGGAAATCATTGAATCTATATATAGGCCCAGGAAAGTGTGCTTGAATTGTTTTTGTGATAAATTGAGACGCTTGAGCGGGCTCTAGTTTATCACTGAAATTATGTAACTTGTTACTATGAATTTCTAAAGTAAATATACGAATTAGGTAAAAGATACATGTAAGTTTATTACGTACCCATTGATCCAAACCTGCCGCACAGTGCTCTCATGAAAATTGCCTACCCCCTCCTGGAGACTGACAGCATCATCTGGCACAGAACCTGGACAAAAATGCACTTCGGGAAAAGTAATGTACAATACAATAAGAAATCTCAATACAAATACCCTTAAATTTAAATATACATACCTACGCCTGTAGTCGGAGAAGGTGCTGACTGACCTGACCCTGTAACATTTTAATGGCATAAGAATCAATGCATAAATACTACAAATACAAAAATGGATTGAACCTGCTGCTTGAGGAGGAGACACAGAGGCTGGATCAGCAGCTGTAACATGAATAGATGTCATAAATAATAAGGAAGTGTAAATGTACACAAGCACTTGTCTGAATTTGGAGTCAGAAATATCAATGCACAATAAAATGTACAACTTTAAATATACAAACCTGCTGCTCCAGTAGGGGACACAGAAGAAGGACCAGCAACTGTAACAATTTAAAAGTCAATAATAATATGTATACAACATGAATATACAAATACTTGCGAGATCAAATATACATACCAGCTGCTCTAGGTGCAGGAGGTGTAAAGTCACCCGAGCCTGTAAGAACTTTATGGCATAAGGATCAATGTACAATGAAAGTAGAACTTTTAAATATACATACCAGCTGCCACAAGAGGAGGGACAGATGGAGAACCAGAAGCTGTAACAATTTTAATGGCATTAATACTATGCATAAATAATACACAAAGAAAAGTACACCAGAAAAATATACATACCTGATGACTGGAAGAGAACCCTCCCACGGATGCTCCTCCGAGAATTGGAGCTCGATTGTCCTCCACGTACCATTTCTTCATAGGGAATATAAAAAATTAATATTCATTAGTTAATTGATTATATTGAAACTGAGATACTTTAAATATACTGAAAAGATGTGAAAAATTACTACCATTTTTTAATTGATATCCATTTCCTCTTCAGATGATGACGATATATCTAATTCAACCTCATCGTCGTCATCATCTTCACATTCATCACTAGTATATTCCTCCTCCTCATCAGAACTTTCACATTCTAAATCTGTTTGCCTTTCACTACTGCCTGTCAACTCACGTGGATCGACTTCTTCGACCTCATTTCCTTGAGACAAGGAAATTGGTGCTTCAGATTCGTCTTCTCCAATATGAGTTGTCAACTCTACATTTTCAACCAAGTCTTCTTGAAAGAATTCTGTGTTGACCTCTTCAGGTGTCTGATCAGTCATGTCCAATTCATAATCAGAGAATATTTTTGACTTAACTCTGCAAACTACCCACCAATCATTTCGTTCTTTGTTTCTAGATGATGGATAACTTGTATAGTACACCTGCTGGGCTTGTGTCGCTAAAATAAATGGCTCATAAGTATTCAATTTCGACTTATGTTTAAGCTCGACAATCCCATGTGTTATGTCATTTCGAATGGAATTCGGATCAAACCAATGACACTTGAACAAGAATATATGGTTGTCTTGTCCTAGATATTGCAACTGTAGAATCTCCTCTACAATACCATAGTAGTCATACTCACTTTCATTGTATGTACTTCCTTTAACACATACGCCACTGTTTATGGTACATTTACTCTGCCCATAATCTTTTGTATGAAATCTATACCCATTCACAATAAATCCAGGATAATACTGTGCAATTTTTGATGGGCCATAGGCTATCTGACGAACCCTTTCATCAATAATTAAGCCTTGTTCAACCTGCGTATAGAGAAGACTAGTTAAAAAGGGAACATAAAATTTCTTCAATACTCTTTGACCATGTACACTTACGCGTTTTCTTAGCCATAAGGCCAAAGACTTCTCTCGTTCTTTTTCAACCTCATAATCAGTAAGATGTGGATTTCTTTGAATTATTTCTGAATCAAATTGTCTGTAATATGAATAGAAGACCACCTTCAATAGCTAGAATAAGAGCAAAGAAATTACATACAATAAATTGTGAGTTTAGCACTTACTCAACATAAGACTCTAGTTCAGCACAATTTAAAAGAATATATATCTCTGCGGCGCATAACTCTCTGTCATCCAGCATTCGAGTTGAAGAACGTCCGAAGGCACGTCCAGGATGATTAAATATGGAGAGTCGATCTGAAGACACAGATTCCCCCCATCATCATTACGTGGAGGTTGAGTACGACGAGTTTGAATGTCTGCTTCAAAGTACATCGAACAAAAGTTTGAGATTTCCTCCATAATGTATGCCTCAGCAATAGAACCCTCCACTTTTGCTTTATTTCGGACTTTCATTTTGAGGTCATGCATACACCTACATCAACAATGTACAAGACATACAGGAAATGTATTGTATGTAAGGTGCAATTCTAAGAAACAAAAAAGTTAATATTGACATATACCTCTCAAATGGATACATCCATCTATATTGTACTGGCCCTCCGACTTTAGCTTCATATGGTAGATGTACGAGTAAATGCTCCATCGAATCGAAGAACGCAGGCGGAAATATCTTCTCCAGCTTGCATACGATGGTTACCACATTCTGTTCGATTGTTTGCACGTCCTGAAGCCTGAGTTCTGATGCACACAAAATCGTGAAAAATCGACTCAGCTCAGACAATGCTCCCCATAGAGGCTTCGGCAACATGTCACGAAATGCAATAGGTATCAACCTTTGCATGAACACATGGCAATCGTGACTCTTCATTCCATATATTTTTCCCTCGCTGATGTTGACACAACGAGCAATATTAGACACATAACCATCAGGAAATCTCAATTGTTTCAGCCACTGACACACTTCCTTGACTTGTCCTCCTCCAAGCACATAAATTGCTTTTGGTTTAATTGATTTCCCATTTACTTCAACAAGTTCTAGCTCTGGACGTTTACAGAGCACGGACAAATCCAAACGTGCATTCCCATTGTCCTTTGTTTTACCTTTTATGTCCATAACGGTGTTGAACACATTATCAAAGACATTTTTTTCGATATGCATCACGTCTAGATTGTGTCGTACAAGAAGAGTCGACCAATAAGGGAGCTCCCAGAAAATGCTTCTCTTCACCCAGTTGTGCTCCTTCCCAAAACCTGAAAGGTGTCGGGTACTGCCCATCTGTTGTGTGATATCTGGCAAACTTTCAACACGTGCTGCCATATGATGACCGGACAACCTCTCGAATATAATTTCATCTCGTTCCGTTCTGTTCTTTAGGAATGCATCTTTTTGTCTTCTGAAAGGGTGATCAGCTGCTAAAAATTTTCGATGGCAATCAAACCAGCAGGACTTCCCACCATGTTTAAGTACAAACGATTTGGTATTATCCATACAATACGGACATGCTAGCCTCCCATGTGTGCTCCAACCAGATAGCATTCCATATGCAGGAAAATCACTTATAGTCCACATCAATGCTGCCCTCATGGTGAAATTTTGCTTTCTATATGCATCATAAGTATTCACCCCCTCAGTCCATAATAATTTCAATTCATCAATCAAAGGTCTTAGATAGATATCTATATTTTTTGTGGGACTTTTCGGACCAGGAATCAATAAAGATAGGAACAAATTATCTCGCTTCATGCACATGCTCGGAGGAAGGTTGTATGGTGTCACAAACACTGGCCAGCTAGAGTAGGAAGCCACTGAACCTCCAAATGGATTGAATCCGTCAGTGCATAAACCAAGCCTCACGTTACGTGACTCCCTTGAGAAGATAGGATGAACATGGTTGAAATGATTCCAAGCTTCGCCATCTGCAGGATGAGTCATAATATCCTCATCCCGACGTACTCTTTCTGCGTGCCACCTCATATGTCGAGCTGTCTTTGAAGACATATACATCCGCTGTAGTCTGGGTGTAAGGGGGAAATATCGCAATGACGCATAAGGTATATCCTTCCCCCTAGAATTAGCCCCTCTTTTAGGTTTAAACCTATCATGATGGCAAACTGAACATGATATCTTATCAGCATCCTCTTTGTCATACAACATACAATGATTAGGACAAGCATCTATTTTTACATATCCAAGTCCTAAATCATTGACCATCTTCTTAGCACGATAATAATTTGGAGGCAGCTTCTCATCTGGAGGTAACATGCTCTTGATGATGAGGAGAAGACGATCAAAGCATTTCTCACTTATATGAAATTCAGATTTCAAATTTAGCAACTGTGACACAGCTGACAACCGAGTGTGTTTTAACCATCCCACAACGGCTCATCTGCATCCTTAAGTAACCGATAGAATCTTTCGGCTCCTTGTTTGGCACGTCTTCAGTGTATACAGCAGGATCCTCATGTACACTAAATGTCGGACCAGCAGCATCTACAATCATATCCACGTACGTACTTGTGCCTTCCACGTTACTAGGCTCGTGCGACCAGAGCAGCTCACCATGACTTGTCCAATTCATGTAACCTTAACAAACCCTTTTCTGTATAAATGGCGTTGAACCTCCCATGGTGAATTCCACTTCAAATTTTTGCAAATCATACAAGGACATCGGATGCCACCTTCGCTGTCTACTGCTGCATTTGGATTCCCCAATGCAAACTGAATGAAATCTCAACTCGACCCTAAACTCCACGGACACCACATGATCAACTATTCTACGATACATCCATGAACGGTCTGTAGCCATTTCATTCCTGCGCCCAACGAATATTAACAGACAAATAACTTTAAAATTCAAAATCACACATCCTTCCACGCAACCAAAATGAACAGGAAGGATTTATTATTTAGATTATCACTTTTACCCATCTGTGAATATTTGATCGCACTCAGATGCCCGTTTACTATGTGTTTGTATTATTTGCTGAATTTCGGCAGCATCTCCCCACACCTCTCCGATATACCAAAAAATTTATTGATTAAGATATTTTCTTAACACTACTAATAAGTGGTTAAGAAAATATTCTAAATCAATAAAGGTTATCAGAGAGGAGTGAGTAGACGCACCCGAAATTTTCATCTAATAATACAAACACATAGTAAATGACCACCTAACTGCGATCAAACATTCACAGACTGTCCAAAACGGGACAATTCAAGACTTTGAGTTAGATATACACGTTCTCATCATTGAAATAAGACTCGTGCATATCAATCCCAAAGTCTTGAACGGGAGGTCATTGACACGGGCTAAACACGCTCTCGTGAAGTGTGTGCAATGTTAAAAAAAAAAAAAAAGTGCTTAACATGTAAATGAATTGCATTAAAGTAATAAGTGCAATACATATAAACAAGTACAATAATAAACCACAGAAATAGAATCTGTATGAAAACAATATCATGCATATAAACAAGTGCAATAATAAACCCGACTATGCCATCCATGGTTAATGGAGTCTTAACCTTTTCAAACTCCTCTCTCTTCCACAAACTCTGAAAATTCAATATTATCTCCTATTTTTCCTTCATTTATCCACCTAATGGATTGGGAAGAGAGTTAATCTCGTGGCCAAGGGTGTAGGATGGGATAAGGGTCTTTGTTTTAGATAAATATGGATTATTTAGTAATTATCTTAACCCTTTACTATTTGTTAATATATTAGATGCGAATTTCACTAATTTAAATCTCATCTTCAGGAGGGAGCCATTGCAGGCTGAGACACTTCAGCTCCAGGACCTGCTCTCCTTGTAGTCTCCTATCCACCTATCAGACAGTGAGGATGGGTGGATGTGGCAGTGGAAGAAGGGGGGTTGTTTCTCAGTTAGCTCGGCTTTTTGCGTCACATCAAATGGAGGGGTTTGTCATATACTAC
Source organism: Colocasia esculenta (assembly GCA_014218235.1). Classification (NCBI taxonomy): domain Eukaryota; kingdom Viridiplantae; phylum Streptophyta; class Magnoliopsida; order Alismatales; family Araceae; genus Colocasia; species Colocasia esculenta. The sequence goes on along the minus strand of CM024759.1, from coordinate 57,535,860 downwards.
GTACATGATCAGATTTGGAAGCCTAGAAGTCCTTTGAAGATGAAAGTTCTACTTTGGAGAATCTCGATTGGGAGACTACCCACACGGGATAGGCTGCACCGGCTTTTGATAGAGCTTCAGACTAGTTGGACCTTATGTGGGGAGGAGGGCGAGACTCTAGATCATATTTTTACTGGTTGCTCTTTCACTCTAGGAGTCTGAAGGGAGGTGGCTGTGATGACCCATTGCATCATCAACCATCACGTCGAGGTCTGGCATTTGATTGATCGGTGGGACAGACAATGGCCTACCAAAGGTGATTGAGTTGTCTGGTGACTCATTCTGCATGCTACCTTATGGATGAATTGAGGGGAGTAACAAACAACTGAATATTTTCATGAGTTGCTCGGGATGCAAAGGCTCTTTTTGCTGGGTTTTGGAATGGGTTTCAATTGTTTGTCACATGAACCATTCCAATTCTACACTTTTTGCTTTGTTGGAGGCTTAGAGGTTGCCATCCCGTCTTGGGTTGACTTGTGATGTATAAGCAGTCAGGGTTGTTTTTTGGGCCTTTCTTTTTTGGCCTATACATGTACATCCCTTCTCTCTTTTTATTATATAATTGTGGTACTATCCACATTAAAAAAATGATGTTAAATACCTAAAACATTGCATTCTTCTACCTGCTTCTTTTTTAAATTGCAGATCCATGGTCCTAAGATGTAATGTGTTTCTGGTCTAAGGGGATCAGTGATTGAGGATGAGCCCCATTTTCTTTCACTGCTTTTGGTCTCTGTTGTTAATTGACAGTGGATTGGGTTTACAATCCATTAACCTATGCTGTGTTAGGTCTCCTGTCATAGATCACAATACACTAGTAGTTCTTGGAAAGATGCTCAACGGACTTAAATACTTCTTGGTAATTATATGATCAGAGTCTTTGTCAACTTGCTCTTATGCTTCATTGATCATACATCTCAGATTGTATACTGGAAGATCCCGATGACATTTGGTGTGGTCTTTTGGGCTGTTAACCAACTTCAGCAAAAATGAAAGAAAAACAGTTCCATACAATTGTTCTCATTCTTTTTTATCAATACACCTTGTGTCCGTTGTCATAAATCTGTTTATTTTCAGGTCCATTCTATTGTTATATTAAGATTGTTTTCTCATTTGTTCCTAGTGACTTCAGTCAAATAGTCACATGACTCTTTGGTGAGCTTCTTTTCTATTTTACTTTTTAGAGGTATTATTTTATTTTTATTCCTTGATATATGTTGGATGGAATGGCATCATTTTTATATGATTGTTTATTTGTAAAGAATTCTTTTCCTTTGCCCACACTGGCTTGGAAGTAGGAACTGCCATCTCAATCAATCTTAATCTTTCCGTATACAAGAATATTTTAAAGTGGCCTTTTTAGTTGATTACAATTTATGTCGGCCATCAATTTTCTATGATTGAACTGTGCAATATCAATGCAGAGGCACCTTTGTCATTGCTTATGATCTATGCTTAATTTTTTGAATGTCTAGCATGTTGTTCTGGCTTGGAGAACAACATAAACTGGTCAGCCTCTCAAGCAGGCAGCTAAAGTTCTTGTTCTGGATTATTAATACACAATTTTCATGGAAACTGAAAGGTGGCAGATCTTGTTTATACCCCATTACCAAAATGGACCTTTAGGATTGGCTTTCTAAGTTGTATGAAATCAACATACAGGCTTGTGGCAGAGAAACATCCAGAGTGACGACAGAATTTTGGTTTGTCACACAAGAATGAGGTTCCTTTTGTAGAGGATTTCTTCTCAGAGGCTCCCTGGTTCTGATGGTTTATGGCTTACATCATATTCTGAAGGGATCTACAACTCCTTTATTTATCTGATGGACTTCAATGCTGGAGATTTTCTTCTTTTTCTGCCTCTGTCTAGGATGCTATGGGAGATAGATTCTATGAAAAGTACGGTTGACTGGCATTCTTATCTATTCTATGTCAAAATCATAGTTTGTATTAAACTGAAAAAGAAGGTGAATGTGCAAAACCCAAAAGCCCCTCTACACATCAGTACACCTAGATGCTGCTCACTCTCCTTCAAAAAAGCAAAAGGGGCAGGAGATACATCCCCATATTAGCCTCCTAGTTGATGTGGAAAGTTAATTGTGCAAACAAAAGAACAATGTTCAATAGAATGGAGTGACACCTCCATGGTGTGTTATTCTGCTTGATGGGTTTTTGGGAGCTTTCACTGTTATACTTGGTACATCCTTTTTGCTTAGTACTGTAGTGGTACCACCCACTTCTGGAAAAAGTGCACTAGAGTGAGAAAGTGCTCTAAAATGCTGAGACTTCATTTCTAATTTTGGTCCCGAAGTGAACTAAAAGTGGAAAAGTCTGTTATACTTGGTCCAGAGATGACTAGGGTTATGCTTACTGAGCTGAGCTAAGCATTTTAGTTTTGGCTTGATAAATTGAGTGTACAACTGCCTTTTCTTCATAATTAGGTTGATAAGAAATATGGACAAGAAATTGTCACAGGACATGAAAAGAATTCTCCTTCATATGTAACTTTGTATATTAATTTTCTATTTTTCTTGTTCTTTATTTAACCATTGATGTTCACAGCCATTTTCCAATTGCTTAACTGTAGAAAATTGCCTTTAAATCTCATTAGTTGGTACATAGATTACTAGATTTAAATCTTCTGTACACATCAATCTAGCCATGTTTCATGCGGTAACAGCATTTGAATTGTCACAGCCTGTGCTCACTAGTGCTCACACAAACTTCATGTCGATTTGCACACCCCGGCCCCCACTGCCCCTAAACCCCCACCCCACTGCACCCCACCTCCCTCCCCCCTCCTACAGCCGGTGTTAGGTATATGGAGGTTAGTAGTTGTTAGAATCAGTTGAGCTGGTTAGCTAGTTAGTTGTGAGATAGTTGGACAGTTGATAAAAGTTGTTGTAATGGGTGACTAGCCAAGTGTGGCATAGCCCCTACTTCTAACTAGCCTATAAATAGATGGCAATAGCAGACCAACGAGGTCAGATGGTGATTTGGCCCCAGAATCCCTTGTTCTCTGCCTTAAGTTCTTCTTCCCCTCTCTACTAATCTGATTCCCCTGTTCTCCTTCCATAACCCTCTCTTGTTCTTCCTTAGTCCTTCTTTAGGTAGGAAACGATACCCTTTTCTGCTATAGTCCCTCTGTTCTTGCTTGCAAAGGATCCAGTCGGTGGCTATGCAGCTCGGAGTGGTCACCCAGCAAAATGGTCCATAACAGCCGGCTAGCCATGACACTTTCACTTCTCACACGCACACAGACACACTCACACACATACACACACATATACACACAAACATACACAGAAAAGGGGGAGCACCCCCTCCGCCATCTCACACATGCACACACACAAATATAGACAGAGAGAGGGAGAGAGAGCGGCCACAGAGATAGAGAGAGAGAGACAACTTACCGACGACGGTGATGGCGGTCCGGTCCGATGACCAGGGTTACTTGGCCACAGCGGCGGCGGTGGTGGGGACTGGTCGCAGCCGGGTGACGGCGGGGACTCGGCGCAGTCGGGGCGACGGCGGGGACTCGGCGCAGTGGGGACGACGCCGGCGATGTCCGGTGGCGGGGACGACAGCGGCCTCCGATTGGGGCGAACAAGAGAGAGAGGGAGAAAAGAGGAGAGGCGACGGAGCGCGTGGCGGCGACGATGGCACGATGTCGTCGCCGGCGAGAGAGAGGGAGAGAGATCGGCGTCGGCGAGAGAGAGGGAGAGAGATCGGCGTCGGCGAGAGAGAGGGAGAGAGAAGAAAGGCGTCCGTCCTCGGCGAGACAGAAGACAGGAGGGGTGGGTGCCAATGGGGTTTAGGGAAGGATTTAGAGACCGAATAGAGACCGAAATTTTCGGTCTCTATTCGGTCTCTAAATATTTGTGACCGAATACCAATCAGTCACAATTCGGTCTCAAATCTGAGACTGAATTTGTGACCGAAATATTCGGTCACAAAATTTCATCCCAAAGCCCGCCCGTTCTTATTGTTAGTGACCGAAAATGTTGCAGTCACTATTCGGTCTCAAATCTGAGACCGAATAGTGACTAAAATATTTTCGGTCACTAAATCTAAAAATTAGTGACCGATATTTTTCAGTCACTATTCGGTCTCAGATCTGAGACCGAATAGTGACTGAATAATATCGGTCTCAGATCAGTCTCTATTTACATTTTTTCTTGTAGTGATAAGTATTGTCTCTGATTAGTGATTGTAATGGACTTAGCAATATGATTATCAATAAAATTTAAAGTTTGTATCATCCATTTGTTGTCTTTAGCTGTTCTGAATTACACGACTGCTTGATATATTGTGTATCTGCTCACATCCCTAGTTTAATTCCCTTGCTAATTTGGGGGCATGTAAGTAACTATGTGAAAGTGCAAAAGAGAGGTAAGTATAAGTGTTATTGCTTTTTATGTTAAGTAATGATATTGCCATAGTTATGTTAAAGTTAGCATAATTTTGAACATTAAATTAGTTAGTATATTGCATTGCATGTTAGAAACATCATGATTATGTGGTAAATGGTGATTTGTGATCTTGAGTTGCTTACTGACATTTCAAGAGAAGCTGAAGATTCTAAAGCCGAAAACTAGCAAGATCTTGCTTTGAGTGTGAGGAGTAGTGCTTGTTCAATATTTAGAGCTTAGTTACTTAGTATGTGGAGGATAAACGTACTTTTGGAACATTTGATATTTTGTACTTGAGACTGGCTATATTATTTTATTTTGCTTCTACATAGAATGTAGTATGTGGATTATTGAGTTGATGTACATTTGTTATTTCTTTTCACTGAAATATCATTGTTTATTTATGTAAGTTTCAACCTAAGTGTCTACTGTTGGGGTCTTTCTCCTGTGATGTCTCTCTCTTATCTGACATGAGTCAGTGTTGCTGTATCAAACCGATGTGGGTTGTTACATATTAACTTGGGAAGCACACCTATCTCCCAGAGGTAAAGAGCTTGCACCTAGACCTAGACCTCAATTTCGTCAAAGTATCTGCTCAACCATCTATGGAGCTTCCACCAAAGCGTGCCAAGGGTGGGGCCGAGGACCTGGCTCCTTAGGGCAATTCTCAAGCCGCCATAGTATTTTGCTTTCTTTTTGTTTTAAGGCTTGCCCCTAAAAGGGATCTTTTGTAATGATGACCTTGGTGATCATGTACATCTTTCATCTAAATGACAAGTTTGATGACTTTTGCCACTTGTATTTTTTGTCCATCCGAGAGTATGCTTTCAACCCAGCTCAACTTGCTTTGCTTTCCAATATTCATCATAGTTTTGAGTTTCGGAGAGATGGTTTCGATTCGTTGCTGAGCTTTAGTGGGGATTTATTGCTCTGCATTTAGACGAGGATATGGCTCACGGCTTGTCCGACCACCTACCTAGAGGTAGCAGCTCATATTCTGGCCGACCTCTAGAGATCGAGGTGGTGGTGTGAAGCCAGACCAAGTTCTAGAATTGGAGGTGGCAACTCATAGCATGGTCGTACTCTAGAGTTAAGATGGTGGCAGCAAGTCAAACTGATCTCTAGAGTTGGAGGTGGCAACTTATAGTTTGGTGGACCTTTAGAGTCAAGGTGGTGGCATAAAGTTGGATTGGCCACTAGAGTTGGAGGTGGCAGCTTGTAGCTTGTCCGACTTCTGGAGTCGAGGCGGTGACATAAAGTCGGACCAACCTCTAGAGTTAGAGGTTGCAACGGGTAGCTTATCCAACCTCTAGAGTCCAAGTGGTGGCATGAAATCTGACCAACCTAGGAAACATAAGCTAGGTTCATATTTGTGGTAGACTGGCCATTTTATTGCTATTCACACGACTCAATCTTTGGAAGATTTGACTAAGCTCTATATCACTGAGATTATTTGAGTGATCCATTTCAGTTGATGCACTTGTTCTTCTCCCATTTGCTTCTTGGTTTCATCTGTGCTCGGGCTCTTATCATTTTAAACGTATGTTTCTCTACGTCCTCTTTGATGCTATGCAGGCATGTCTCCTGTATGAAGCACTTTGTATCTTAGGGTCTGTTTGATAACACTTATCATATGTCTATTGTCCGAAGTGGTCAGACATTATATTTTTAGACTGATTGATAATATCTCTTAATAAATGTCTGAAAAGATATCTTGTGTCTTAAATTACCTCTTAAAAAAAAGTGAGGCTACGACACTTTTTTTTGGTCCAGATCGTCTCCTCTTCTCCGCCTCCCCATCCTTTGCGCCTCCTCCCTCAATGGCGCTCCTCCATCGAATCCCCACCAGGGTGCCGAGCTCCTCCACCGAGATCCCCGACGGATTCCTCTCCGGCCTACGCTACTCTTTCTCCCTTCCACCTCGCCAGCTACCTCCGCTTTGCCCTCTGAGTTCATTCGCAGTACATCGGCAACGAAGGCTAGGCTCTGTCGCGGCGCATCCTATTAGATACCTTCCTCTGACAACTCGATCGCCGCATGTTTGCCGTCCGAGCCTCTTGATTCACCACACATCGATCGTGGGGGAATCCTTCCGCACGGGGGCTCCTCTGCGCTCAACGCCGTAGTTTCATTCTCCTGCTCTCCCCCTTTTTGCATCTTGGCCGAGCTCTGCGTTGTGTCAGATCTCCGACACCAGTGGGGTGCTCCTTGGCGGAGGAGGTGTTGATCGCGGCGGAGGAGGCGTTGATCGCGGCAGAGGAGGCGGCGGCGGCCGGGATGGTGATGGCGGGGCAAAGGTGTACACGAACAGTCCGTGCTCTCCACCAGTCCGTCACCTTTCTTGTACCTGCACACGGCGATCCTCCTAATGATCCACTCCTCGAGGCCGCCCCTGGCGGAGGCGGGCAGCGGCTACTACCAGGCGTCGCTGTGGAGGGCCTCGACGCCCTCACCAGTGGCGCCCCAGTCATCGTCCTGTCCTAGGCACCGCCGGAACAATCCGAGGCCACCGCAGTACCTGGAGATGAGGAGGTAGTAACTAGCGAAGAGAAGGGTGTTGGCGAGGATGCCGATGAGGGCGATGACAAGGGGGGAGAGGCTGGGGCTAGAGGAGCTGTCCTCGGGGAAGAAGGCCAATGGCGGTGGGGCGGGGCGGGAAGGGTAGCACCATATTGGGCCTTGGGAGCTGCCAGTGAGGAGGAAGGGGTCGAGGGCAATGACATCAGGGGGGCTGCGGCTGAGCTTGTCATCGCTCATGGCGGAGGACGTCTGCATGTCGACGACGATGTTGCTCGGATTGTTGTCTCCACATTCGCCGTTGGTTCGTGCCACCTCGGAGGCGGGGAGCCGTACGAGGAGGACAGCTCTGTGATCTCCGGTAGAAGCTCCCACGCCTCTCCCAGACGGTCCATCGCCACCGCTTCCGCGCAGCGCAGTCGCAGCCCCAGCAGTCTCAGCCCCCCGGCCTCCCCATCCCCACCGCCGTCGCCGCGCCCACCTCCAATTCCTGTCCCCCCGTAGCCACCGAAGACTCACCCGGGTCCGAGTTGGTTGGGCCGCTTGCGAGAGCAGTGTTCATCGTCATCTCCTTCGGCGGCGGAGGGGGACGAGGAGGAGACTTCAGGCGAATGCTGCTTTTAATAATGATATTTATATGAAATAATATGTTAATTCAGATGTCATTTAAGTTGATTATCAAACAACTCTTAATAGAAGTCTAATATATTTTAAGTACTTATTAAATTACAGATTTAGACAATAGATAAAAAATTAAAATTTAGATATTTTAAATAAGTGTTAGCAAATGCCACCTTAATTTGAATATCGAAAGTATCATCCTTTCCATCGTTAAAAAATACCATCCGTCCGGCCGAGGATTAATTCACTTTCTACTTAGGATTTTACCCAACCATTTCTTGAGTACTCCATGCGTACACGCATCTAGCGGCCGAAAATTACATTGAGGCAACCGGCCCGAGAGAGGAAAATTATACGCGGATAATGTCTATCATTTTGTTCTGGACAATATATTTTTCATTCGATGAGTGACCTTGTCTTGTTATTTAATTAGTGTGTACTAATATGAAACATGGTTTAATAATTTACTCTCTCAGTGCCACTTTTAACATCAACAGATATACACAACTCCCACTCTTATGAAGTGTCTACGGTATTTTTGTTTGACAAAGGATGATGTGCATGTTTTTATTGATTAGAGTGAAGTTTGATGTGTCACGAAATAGAGTTAATAAATCAATTTCCTATTAATATGTACCTCAAAAGGTTTGAGCAATGTCACCATTAAGAGACCCTTAGCGGACCAACAGCACACTTGCACATGGCATCTATTCTTTTTTTTTAGGTAACAAAGAACTCCGGTGGTCTTGTGGAACTTATGTAGATTTAGAGATTGTTATTCGTAAGTTCTAGAGTCAAAAACTAATAACTCTTAATTTTCGTGCACTTATATTGTCTTATTTCATTGAACCGGAAAAACCTCGACCTCCGAACAAATTTTTAACCGATCGACTAAATCGAAGTACTCTTGCACATGACATCTATGAATTCATACATGCCAATTGACAATCTTAATGGCATGGCTCACATGAATCCGGTTCATGACTCGACGTTTGTCATCTCTTTCCATGTAGCAAGAGGATGGTGGGAGCCTTGGAGGTAGACGGTCGGCATTGGGTCATGACCTGGCGTCACATACATAAGCCGCTCATGTATTCATGAAGACCCATGAAGGACCTTTACGGTTAACTTTGCCGTGTATTTGAAGTTCACGTTCATTACTGTCCTACATCCACTGAACCATGTCATCTACTCAACCATGTAAAGCATTGGAAATGTTGGAGAAAAAAGTAGTGTTGCCTACCAATTACATCAAAATAACCTGCGACAAAGCCCAAATTTTGTGGGCCTAGTGAAGGAGGCCCAACTAGCAGGAATCCGACCTGATAGTAACAGATGCGTCAATTTTGACTTGAAACGAAAACCCAAAATCTTAATGAGATGCTTTGCTCACGAGGAGCGGAAATATGTCTTAAAAATCGCGACGTGTTCAACAGGTGCTACGAGTGTTGGGATTCTTCCTTCACAAAAGCGAAGCTATCTTCGTTTGTTTAGTGTATTCTTCATTAATGCATATCGAGGCGATGAATTAGTCCTATTATTCACTACAAGAAGAAAACCCTGCCTACTACCTGTACCTACAGTTATGTTGGTTGTCTCTCTCTCTCTCTCTCTCTCTCTCTCTCTCTCTCTCTCTCTCTCTCTCTCTCTCTCTCTCTCTCTCTCTGATATTGACGTCATAAAAAAGAAGTACTTTTTTCCCTGTCTTCTCTAGAGCCCCAATCTCCACTGCCACCTTGCTAGAAAACAAGTATGTTCCCTTGTTATATCGTGGAGAAACGCTTCATACACGGTCAATTGGATAAAAAAAAACATCCAACAATCGTGAGTTTAGCTATAAGTACTGGTCATGCACCTAAAAAAATAGTTATGCAAACGCAGAGCCCACATCTGCAACTAATCTTATAATTGATCGGATTTTTTGTTTACCCGACTAATCGAATGTATTAAGTGTTTCTTGATATCGTATTGTTTATGTTCATGTGTGCACACAATGTCCAAATATTGTTTAATATTCACCTTCTTATATATTTCTCTATGATTACGTCTTATATGATACATGTTAAATAAAATATTATGTTTATTTTCAAGTTTTGGACTCTGAAAAGTATAAGTGAAACAATATTTGTGCGTATAGGGATGTTTATGATAGTATAAAGAATAGGAAGGTTACAATATAATACTCAAAATTGTAGGTTTATATATGCAATATCCTGGAAGTGTTTATAAATGTAATCTTACTCGCAAGAAAACAAATTCTTATTCGCAACTATGTTATCATAAGAAATAGAGTTGTAAATTTATACTAATATAATATAACTCAGTTTTGGTGCTGCCACGTGACTGCACCAAGACAATTCTATTCTCTCCATAATAATATTTTTCTCCCTAAAAATAAAAATATAGGTAGTTTAAATTAACTAAATAATTATCTTCATACTCTCTCTCTCCAACTTTCTCTCTTATTAAACTTTACCAAAATATATATCCCTACCTCACTCTCACCCTTCTTAAACTAATAAAAACCTGTTAATATAATTTTATTTCTTTTTTTCTTATTAAAAATCTCTCCATTAATATTAAAAACTTATGTTTTTATTCAAAATTTATTTTTATAAATAATAAAAAATAATACCCTCATAAATATTAGTTATAAATTTATTGACTCAAACTTAACAATTCAATGGACAGGTATAAAACTAGTGTTGTAATAAAAGAAAATTAGAAAAATATGAAAATCAGGGTAATAATGGAACCCACAGGATCGGCGGACCGCGGCTGGCGGCGGCGATGACGAGCTGCTCAAGCTGCGTGCTCCAGGCGACTCATCCTGGGAAGAACGTGGAGCGCCACCACACGTCGGCCCTCGGGCGGCGCCACGGTCCACATCTTCGCCGGCCGTCCCGCGACGTCGACCACTACTACCTCGTCTCCCCCGGCGCAGGCGATGCAGACTCGCCCACCCCCCGCCGCCATCTGGGACGCCCCGCGAAGCCGCTCCGACCGCAACACCGTCACCCAGGCGTCCCGCCTCCATTCGTATGCCCTTAGCTCCCCCTCCACCTCGTCCACCACGTAGATAGTGGAGCAGCCGCCGGCCTCCACTGGTGCGGCGGCCGCCGGCCCCGTCCAACCGGCTAGCAACCCCGGTGGCATGTTCTCCCACAGGTCGAAGGCGAGGTCGTAGACCGCGCCTTCCTTGGCGGCCTTGCCCTTGACGTTCACCATGCAGAGCTTCCCCTCGGAGGCCACCAGCTCCACCGCGTCCCGGCTGAAGCGCCCGTCCCACAGCGGCGCCACCTTCTCCCACCTATCGGCCTCCGCAACGGACCCCCTCCGGCCGCGGCCACTACAGCCTTCTCCTCCGGAGAGGTCCCACCGTTCCACAGAGCGCGCAACGTCGGCGCTGTAGACGTAGCCGACGCCGCTGGCGACGTAGACGCTGCCGCCGGCGGCCCCGGCGGCGCACCATCTTCTTGGGGCGGGGAGCGGGGGACCGAATGTCCACCGTGAGGTGCTGGGGTGGAAGACGAGGGGCTGGGGAAGGGCGGGCAGGAGGGCTTGTGTGGTGCCGGAGAGGAGGACGAGGCGACCAGCCACAGCGACGGACTGGACGGGGAAGGGGCGGGAGAGGAAGGCCGAGTGGCGGAGGAGGAGATGGCGTAGCTGGGGGTGGTGGGGGAGGGGCCGCCAGGCGGCGGCGACGGGGTCGAAGGCCTGGAGCTCGATGGAGGAGGAAGAGGGATTAGAGGAGAGCAGGGCATACAGAGAGAGGAAAGGAGGGAAGGAGGAGGAGTAGAGGAAGCGGCGCCAGGAGCGAGACAGGGAGAAGAGAAGGCGAGGGGGGAGGCGAGCGAGGCAGAGCTGCGCAAGGTGGTCCGGCAGGCCTGGCAGAAGTGGCTGCTGCTCCACCTCCTCCTCCTGTCCATGGTGACATTCGCCCACCCCTTCTGCCTTCTGCTGGTGTTGATGCTGGAGGTGATGTCGCTTTTGCCACTTCCTCTGCTTCTGCTGCTGCTGCTGCTGTTGTTGTTGGTCGTGGCTGCCCTTGGCCGTCTCCGGCGAGGAGAGAGAGCAGGAGGCGGAGGTGGGGGGGTTGCGGCTTTCGGGTGCGGCTGTCGTGCAGGCCATGCGAGCCCTTCTTCTACTTCCTTATGCGGCGGCCGCTGCTGCTGCTGCTGCTTATGCTTTTAAAGGCTTCCATTTTCCTCTGCTCCTGCGAATGTGTTCTTCCAGGAAGGAAAGGTTGGATCTCGCGTGCGAAAGGTCTCTCAGGTTTTGGTTGGATTTACGGGGAATGGGACCCCGCCAGCTTTTGGGTTTTATTGTTTTCCAACTACCCGGGAGTTAATTAGTGTTAATTACCCTGATTGCTTGGGCTTTTACCACACGGTATGAATATTAACAGGATCCGATACTGAAAACTAGTGAAAGATACTGAGATTCTGGTTCCTATTGAGGAGATATTTGAGTGCGCCTTAGCATCAAAATGGTGTACACAACATTATAAGATATTGTTTAAGATGGTAAGATGGAGTTGGCTTATAGATCAGCAAGTGTTTCCTCTTATATGTAAGTTTTTTTTTGTTTTGACGTGTGGATCCGTTAAATGGTTCAAAAGATTGGGATTGGACCTCTCCATGTTACTAACATGTGGAACAAGAGTAGTAGGGGACCCAACCAACCACACTGTCCATCCCCCATCCACCCCTCTTTGTCTGTCAGCAGTCATATGTGGGGCTGGGAGACCTTTTTGTGGGGGCATATAATTATACATTCATATGGCCACCCCTTGAAAACTCCAAATGGACACTTTGTGATATGCGTGGCCAAGTGGAGAAGCGGGTGACGGTGTGAGGCTGCTTGTGGTACAAGCCCAGGAAGCACCTCCAAGAAGAATAATAACAAATAACAAAGGAAACCGTGAGAGTGCTAGATTATCTTCCATCGAACTGAAACTTCTGTTTAAATTTTTAGCATATTCTTCTTTTCTTGGCCCTATGGAGGTCAAAATGTGAGCTGGTCTACATACTTCTCAGATTTAAAGTTGAGGGAAATGCGATGTGGACCTACAAAATAGAGAAAGCCATCAGAGGGATATGACTGTTGTCTTCGGAAAAAATCTCTCGATACTTAAATTAGGAACCGATGGAAAAATGAGGACAGTAGAGTGACAAGTAGACAATTGGATGCTCGAGTGTATGGGTGTAGGCATCTGACAGTGCTACTTCTTTATGCTTTGATGGGTCTTTTTATAAGCATTAGTAGAAGTTCTCGTTGCTCACCATGATCTCCTTCACTCCAGGTGCAATGTAGCTCCAGAGGTAGTTCAAGGCTCTCACGTGAGCGTATTAGTCATGGTTATGGGATTGGTATATCTTTTGACCAAGCTTGCACAGTGTGGTGCGTCTTGTTGCCGTCACCATGTTTCGGAATCACAGGAACATGTCTTGCCACTGTCGACATGCTCTAGGATCTTGGAAATGTGCCTTATTCCTACGATTGTAGTCTCACAGTCATGCAGCTCCAAGGAGTCACCCTTCAGCGGCTAGAAAATTGTCCAGATAGTCGATGGGCTCGGTAGAGAAATGTCCCATCCATTTTGGGCCAAACTAATGAAGGTCTGAACGAGCCAAAAGGTGAAGAATTGGACTCTAGTGGACTATGACCACTTTTCTCCCTCCTCAATAGACCTAGTGTGAGGAATCAGACTCCAATAGACTATGGCCACTATTCTCCCTCCTCAATAGATTTGGCGCAATGAATCAGACTTCAATGGACTATGGCCATTATTCTCCGTCCCCACTTACCCGTTCCCCATGCTCGAGCATGTAAGTTTCATGCTCAAGAGGAATTAGAAGAAGACCAACGGTTCTCTCCTTTGGGTAGAGTGACAAATGTTGACGGGTCTAGATCCATTTGGTACAATTAGGCACCTGGACCCATGATTGATCAATAGTCGAGCACCATAAACGTTTGTCCCCTATAGTGAAGATGAAGGTAGCGGCTAACTATCAAGGAGTTAAAAGTGGTAAATGACCATCGGCTATGGGAAATCATAACAGTCTGACAAGGACTGATGCAAAATGTTGAGGGGTAGATATGACATGCTAATTCATGAATGATTGTTCCCCCTGGGATGCAAGATCAAAGGTGTAGATATACTCTAGTCCACATAGGGGTGTAAGCGAGCCAATACGTTCGACGAGTAGTTCGAAACTCGACTCGAAAAAAGTTCGGTCCGGCTCGTTTATTTAATTAACGAGTCGATCTTGAACAAGAAAAAAAGCTCGATTCATAAACGAGTCGAGTCTGAACACATGTGAGCTCGGCTCGATTATACTCGTGAACAACTCGTTTAAGAGCTCGTTAAGAGCTCGATTAAATACTCGTTAAGAGCTTGTCTAAGTATTCGTTAACACTTCATTTAAATATTTCTTTAAATATAATAAGTATATATTGATATAAAAATATTTATTTGTTTTTATACAGTTATTATTACAATATAAAATATTTTTAAGGGCTTAAATGTCATAGACTAAATCCACAGTATATATACACAAATTATGCAAATGAGAGTATATACACAGATCATGTAAATAGGGGCATGAACATAAAATTTAGTGTTGCAAGGTCCCCCAGCATATCAAGTATCTTCTTCCTCTCGAGACCGACCTGCGCAGTAGGTGAACCCCCCCCCCCCCCCCCGGTGGGACCGAGGGGTGCGTTGTCGGCCACTGGCATCTCAGGCGACCACTGTGGACCATCCGTCAGTGGCAAACGGTGATTTCGGCAGCCGCAGTACCGTCACCGACGGTGCAGAAAAGGGGCTCTAGGCGGTGTGCGAAGGGGAGTTATGTTGGCCCTTTTGGTACGGCAGCAAGCCACCTAGAGGGGGGGTGATAGGTTTTTCTGAAATCTGAAATAGAATCTTAAACACAGAAAATAACACTTGAAAGCTTGGTTAGTTCAGTGTGATAGAGAGTGCAGTGCGGAAGCAAATAAACAATCACACAAGGACACAGGAGATTTATCCTGGTTCGGCCCTTCCCACATGGAAGTCCTACGTCCAGTCCCCAAGCAAACTCTTGGGATTTCACTAACCAAGGGTACAGTCCCCCTTATGGACCTTACAACACCCTGGATCCCCCACCAGGTCTTCTTCTCTTTCCCGGGCAAGAAGGCAGCCCACTTCTCTTACAGGTAAAGAAGCCAACCTCCTGGAACAAACCCCAGTGCGGTTCTGCTAGACACAAACCCCTAGCTGGGTTGACAACTGGTACAAACCCCAGTTAGGTTCTGCTAGACACCAACCCCTAGCTGGGTTAACAACTGGTACAAACCCCAGTTAGGTTCTGCTAGACACCAACCCCTAGCTGGGTTAACAACTGTATACAGTCCTACAGCTGGACACAGATCTTTCTTAGAAAGATCAGACTGAGAGACCTTACAAGATGAACACTCATGTAAAGCTCACAGTCCCAAACTCTCCCCAGATATACAATAAGCTCGGAGAGAAACAGAAGAGAGAAAAGAAGGCTCGAATGCTTGAAAGCTTGGAAGCTTGAGAGCTTGAAATGCTTTGAATGCTTCTTCTTGGCTCAGGCTCTTTCTCTCTTTCCTTGAGTGTATGTGGCGTGAAGGTGCTTCTCACAGATGTACACTCCTTCAAAGATATTCAAGAAAAGGCTCTTGTGTTCTTCAGCAATGCTCCATCTTTTATATTGAGCAGCTTTAGAATAGATCCGTTGAAGAGATCCGTTGGAGCTCTTCTAGTCGTTGCTGATCTTTCTCTTCATTTGTCTTAATCAGACTCTGATGGTCTTCGATGTCTGTGAGCATAGAAGAGAGTGTTAGCATAAAAGAGTGTTTATGATAAACGATGCATGGTACTGTGCTTCTGCTAACATACTGAAAATAGTAGGTCAAATCTTTTTGACAAGATTCTGAAATATGCATGCAGCTTTTTGTCAGAAGATATTTGACTTTTTATTTAAGCGCCAAGCATATTTGAAATATAAAGGCAATCTGTGTTTCAACAGAATCCATGAAGAAATCGTTATGAGCATGACTTATGAAATCGTTATGGGAACGATTTCTTAACAAATCGTTATGGGAACGACTTCTTACCAATCACTGCGCTCAAAGAAGAAATCGTTATGGCATCGACTTCTTAACAAAACGTTATGGCTTCTAAAGAAATCGTTGCGAATACTTATGAAATCGTTATGGCATCGACTTCTTGCGCTTTACAGAAGAAATCGTTACGAACACTTATGAAATCGTTATGGCATCGACTTCTTGGAAAATCATTTCGGTCACTTAAGGAATCGTTATGGGAACGACTTCTTATCAAATCAATACGCTCAAAGAAGAAATCGTTATGGCCACTTATCAATCGTTATGGCATCGACTTCTTAGCAAATCGTTGCGGCGCTTGATACTTTGGCACTTTAAACAGAAATCGATGTATATTGATTAAACATCGATTTTATCATTTTAGTGCGCCATATATTGCATCAATGAAAGACTTAGCATTTTGCTATGGGATTGATGCGACACAGATGAAACAAAATATTCAATTTAAGTTACATCATAAATTTTATTATCACCAAAATACAAGAACAAATAGAGAGTGGTTCAACAATCTCCCCCTTTTTGGTGATGACAAAATTTATGTGAATTTTCTGATAAAAATATATATAGCAAAGAGGTTTCAGAAAATTCATACAAACTCTCCCCCTTTTTGTCACTAACCAAAAAGGAAGGATCTTACCATGCATTCTCTCCCCTTTGAGAAAATTTTCTTACCATTGAGGGGTTCAACAATAATAGATATTCAATGAATAACTTCCCCTTAGTGAAGGCTCCCCCTGAGTATGAGACTCCCCCTTAGTCTGTGCTCCCCCTGAGCATGAGAGACTCCACCTGAATGAAACTTGAAAATAATTATTAGTAATATTTAAAATTTACGAATAAATTAATGACTACTCCCTCTTCAGATATGAGATGGATGAAGAGTTGGCAGTCTTCAGTGCCTTGAGCATCCTTTGTTCCTGATGCCCCAAGGCTATCCTGCAAATGAGCTACTCAGAAGTAGGTACCCAAATAATTTTGGGTCCTTGATCGTTAGATGCATAAAAATAGCCTTTAGGTATCCAAACTAGGTGCTTAGTTGTGCAGGTGTTCACAGTGTGTCCTAGTTTATTGCAATGAGAGCAGCAGTGAATATAATTTGTTTTGCAGTTCTTATTGCCTTTGTGATGCATGGTTGGATCATAATTTTTAGAAACCTTTTTCTTTTGATAAAGCTTGGTTGTTTCAGGTTCCTTTTTCTGAGGCATTTTGGTTTCTTTTACAAATTTTGGTAAAGGATATTTTCCTGAGTTTATTACTTGTTTTCCTTTTTCTGGAGGTGTATAACCAAGCCCTTGTTTGTCATTTCCAGATTTTGATCCTTTTAAGCATAGGGCTAGAGATGTTTTTCCTTTAGTTAATTTACTAACTGATTCTTTTAAATAGAGATTTTCTTCAGTTAGAGTTTTTAATTTTTCTTCTAACTCTAGCTTCTCTTTGTTCTTGCTTTTCAAATCTTCATTTAAAATATAATTTTTATCTTTATATTCTTTTAATTGTTCTTCTAGTTGTTCCATTTCTGATTTAAGATCAGAATTAGTGTTTTCTAAACAGGTAAGGTTGCTCTTGAGATTTTTTAGTTCTTTTACAACAACCTTATGCTTATTATATAGTTCATTAAAGACTTCTTCTAAGTCTTCAGACTCTGACCCTGAATTTGTGCAAGAGTCAAAAGAAGGTTCAGAGAGTACCTCATTTAGTCCCACCATGAGGGCTAGATTTACCTGCTCCTTTTCGGAATCTGAGCTTGATGATTCTGAGCATGTGGTCTCTTCATTTTCCCAAGCAGCCGCCATAGCTTTTCTTTTAAATTTCTTGTGCTGCTTCTTGAGCTTTTCGGTTTGACCATTCTTCTTTAACCTTGGACAATCTGGTCTCAGATGTCCAGGTTTTCTGCATTCATAGCAGACTGGTTCCTTTTCTTTCTTTTCTTTCTTTTGAATCCTTCTTGATCCATTTTTCTTCTTCTTGAGAATTTTCTGAAGCTTGGACAATACTTCATCCATATTACAGTCTTCAGAATCTACATCCTGGGAACTAGAAGAAGAGATGGAAGGAGCGGCTACAACTTTAAGAGCGTTAGTGCATTTCATTTTAGATGAACTTTCAGATAATCGCTCCATATTTATTTCATGTGCCATGAGAGAACCTATCAGATTATCAATCGATAATTTGGTCAAGTCATGGGCTTCTTCTATGGCCGTTACCTTAGGTGTCCATGAAATAGTTAAGGACCTAAGTATTTTTCTAACGGTTTCTTCATTTGAAAGAGTTTTACCAAGAGAATTTAAGCCTACTATTATGCTTGAAAATCTATTATACATAGTAGTAATGTTTTCGCTTGGAAGCATTTTAAATTGTTCATATTGTGAAACAAGAATATCTATTCTAGTTTGTTTCACTTTATCCGTTCCTTCATAAGTTATCTGCAGTTTATCCCAAATTTCTTTAGCAGATTTGCATGCAGACACTCTACTAAATTCTCTTTTGGATAAGGCACAACATAAGTAGTTCTTAGCTTTAAAGTTTAAAGATAATTTACTTTTATCAGCAGGTGTAATGGCAGTAGTGCCTTCAATAGGAACAATAACAAAATCACCTACCTCAATTACCTGCCACAGATCAAAGTCTGTGCCTCGAATGAAGCATTCCATTCTCATTTTCCAGTATTGATAATCTTCTCCGTCAAAGAATGGAGGTCTGGTGACTGATTGTCCTTCAGCATATCCTTGAGCTGCCATGGATCTTTACTCTAAGATCGTTGGATCTTCTTTGAAAGTTCAGAGACCCGCTCTGATACCACTTGTTGGCCCTTTTGGTACGGCAGCAAGCCAACCTAGAGGGGGGGTGAATAGGTTTTTCTGAAATCTGAAATAGAATCTTAAACACAGAAAATAACACTTGAAAGCTTGGTTAGTTCAGTGTGATAGAGAGTGCAGTGCGGAAGCAAATAAACAATCACACAAGGACACAGGAGATTTATCCTGGTTCGGCCCTTCCCACATGGAAGTCCTACGTCCAGTCCCCAAGCAAACTCTTGGGATTTCACTAACCAAGGGTACAGTCCCCCTTATGGACCTTACAACACCCTGGATCCCCCACCAGGTCTTCTTCTCTTTCCCGGGCAAGAAGGCAGCCCACTTCTCTTACAGGTAAAGAAGCCAACCTCCTGGAACAAACCCCAGTGCGGTTCTGCTAGACACAAACCCCTAGCTGGGTTGACAACTGGTACAAACCCCAGTTAGGTTCTGCTAGACACCAACCCCTAGCTGGGTTAACAACTGGTACAAACCCCAGTTAGGTTCTGCTAGACACCAACCCCTAGCTGGGTTAACAACTGTATACAGTCCTACAGCTGGACACAGATCTTTCTTAGAAAGATCAGACTGAGAGACCTTACAAGATGAACACTCATGTAAAGCTCACAGTCCCAAACTCTCCCCAGATATACAATAAGCTCGGAGAGAAACAGAAGAGAGAAAAGAAGGCTCGAATGCTTGAAAGCTTGGAAGCTTGAGAGCTTGAAATGCTTTGAATGCTTCTTCTTGGCTCAGGCTCTTTCTCTCTTTCCTTGAGTGTATGTGGCGTGAAGGTGCTTCTCACAGATGTACACTCCTTCAAAGATATTCAAGAAAAGGCTCTTGTGTTCTTCAGCAATGCTCCATCTTTTATATTGAGCAGCTTTAGAATAGATCCGTTGAAGAGATCCGTTGGAGCTCTTCTAGTCGTTGCTGATCTTTCTCTTCATTTGTCTTAATCAGACTCTGATGGTCTTCGATGTCTGTGAGCATAGAAGAGAGTGTTAGCATAAAAGAGTGTTTATGATAAACGATGCATGGTACTGTGCTTCTGCTAACATACTGAAAATAGTAGGTCATATCTTTTTGACAAGATTCTGAAATATGCATGCAGCTTTTTGTCAGAAGATATTTGACTTTTTATTTAAGCGCCAAGCATATTTGAAATATAAAGGCAATCTGTGTTTCAACAGAATCCATGAAGAAATCGTTATGAGCATGACTTATGAAATCGTTATGGGAACGATTTCTTAACAAATCGTTATGGGAACGACTTCTTACCAAATCACTGCGCTCAAAGAAGAAATCGTTATGGCATCGACTTCTTAACAAAACGTTATGGCTTCTAAAGAAATCGTTGCGAATACTTATGAAATCGTTATGGCATCGACTTCTTGCGCTTTACAGAAGAAATCGTTACGAACACTTATGAAATCGTTATGGCATCGACTTCTTGGAAAATCATTTCGGTCACTTAAGGAATCGTTATGGGAACGACTTCTTATCAAATCAATACGCTCAAAGAAGAAATCGTTATGGCCACTTATCAAATCGTTATGGCATCGACTTCTTAGCAAATCGTTGCGGCGCTTGATACTTTGGCACTTTAAACAGAAATCGATGTATATTGATTAAACATCGATTTTATCATTTTAGTGCGCCATATATTGCATCAATGAAAGACTTAGCATTTTGCTATGGGATTGATGCGACACAGATGAAACAAAATATTCAATTTAAGTTACATCATAAATTTTATTATCACCAAAATACAAGAACAAATAGAGAGTGGTTCAACAAGTTACATCACCGCCCCTACCTCTTGTCGCACACCAACTCCCTCCCTTGCAGTGTCTATTTATTAATCTCATATTACTTGTAACAAATTATGAATATATTTCAAACATTATATTAAAATAGTTAAATTAAGTAACTTATCAAAACTATTGAGAGTTTGAAATAAGATAAATTTAGGTCTTATGAACGATCAATTTTTTACTTGTAGATTGGATTGAACTTACTTATATATACGAACTCGCAAATTCAATTAAGCTCATTAAAATACTCGTTAAGAGCTCGAACTCGAGAGTATTTAAACGAGCCGAGTTTGAACAGGCATTTTCAATACTCGATATAGCTCGAGCTCGGCTCGAACTCGATTAAAAATTAACGAACAGAATTTGAGCAGCATACTACTCGGCTCGACTCGACTCGTTTACACCCCTAAGTCCACATGAGCCCCTTTAGATGGATCAAAGGGCAGCTAATCACCCTAGAGAGGGGTGAATTGGGTGTTCTAAGAATTTTAAACACAAATAACAAACACTTAAAAATATTTCATTAGTTTGTTAGTAATCGTGTGAAAGAAAAATAGTTACGCGGAAGTAATCACACACACACAAGGGACATGAAGAATTTATCCCGGTTCAAACCTCGCCTCCTTTGGAAGTCCTACGTCCAGTTCCTAAAAATTAATGTTAAAGATTTTCACTTATCTATCCTCAAGGTTACAACTTATGGATCATATCGGTCTTCCCTTATCCAAAGGGACAATCACACACTTGCTTCCAACAAATCTTCCCTTGTCCTAAATCGACATACGGTACAAACTCTCTGTTGATTCTATCCAAATAATTCTCAAATACAAGAGAGAAAGTGCCTTGTCAACACTTAAAGAGTCAAGAAAAAAAAATACAGTGAGAACGACTAAGCCTAATCTCAATAAGACACATAGAAAGAGAGAGAGAGAAGGAATATCAACTAGCTAAGCTTAATATTCTCTCTTTACAGGGTGGATTCTCAAGGAAATTCTAAGTTTGCTCAAGATACGAAGAAGCTTCGAGAAGAAAAACTTGAGTGTGTTGGAGTTGAAGAGCTTGCAATGAGTTGCATTTTTCTCTTTATCTCTCTCTCTATCTTCAACGTGCTTCAACTCTCTTTTATAGATTCCAGCTTCTTCTGTTCGTTGCTTAATTATCAATTGGAAAAATAGATGTTTGAATTTCTTTACCATAACGTATTTGAATATGTGAGTAACATACTTCTTCTTTCCAATCGTCGTGTCTTGCATGCTACTCTAGTCAGTGCAATAAATGTTCCTACATAGAAGCTAAGACACGAAAACATATTTCTATCCAGGTAGATATCCTGGGTAGGTGTAATGATATTATACACTAGATAATAAGAATACTTATGAAAAGTTAGATGTTGCTTTATTCATATATGTATTCATACATTTCTATATATTAATGTATACTTGCAGAGAGTTATGTGAGTAGACTATTGGCACATGTTGTCATGCCCTGATATTTAGCAGCAGAATAAATACCGGGGGACGTGAACGATACAAACAAACGTATCACAGTTGAATAGCGCAGAGTCACAATTAAATATAATAACACTTTTCAAATCATAACAATATCCTCAAAGTTACTCTTTATTTCATTTCATTCAACTAGATACAACCTTGCAAGAAAGAATTAACCAAAGGGTCCATTATTCAAATAACTTCCAGAAAGTTTCACTATTACATAGACTACTCAATTTCTATTTCTAAACTGTCATCTATTTCTAGGACGAGTGCTCGTCACTCTTGCCCAGTCCCATCTGACTCCACGGGTTCTTCGTCACTACCTGAAAAAGGGCAGGATGATAGGGGTGAGCGAACTAGCTCAGTAGGATTTACATCTCAATAACGTGCGGGCACTAGTATACATGATTAAAATTTTAAGTAGGTGGATATGCATATGAATATGATGACAATGTATGCAATACTAACAGATTAATTAGAAGAATAGAACGAATATCGTATCAGATCAAAATGTCGAATTTCATATACAATGAAAAGATATTTCAAGAATAGAATCATGTCAGAAGAGATTGGCCATATTCAAGCAGAACTCATGTGTTCACAAGAACAAACGTATCATATCATGTCAAGTCAAACTTATCAAGTCAAACAGGAGGCACATATTCACAAATCTTGCATGTCAGGTGTGCTATGCCAAGCACCAAGAGTCCATACTCCCTCGGTTAACAAGTACGTTGGGGCGCTCCTCCCCAGGACCGGACAGGGCCCTATTGCACATGCATTGTATCAAGTTTTGGACCGGAGTCCCACGATGTGCCGAACAAACATATTCATATTATGGCCACAGAGAGTTTCAATGACAAGCTCATAGTAAAAAGGACATGATCATTCATAGAGTCAAGGAATGACAAACAGCTCAAAAGAACAAGGCAGGATAACAACGTATCTTATATTTCATAATTCATTAATGTCTTGACAAGAGGGTGTTTCTAAAGACAGATCATATGTAGAACATGTACTTTCCTAACATGTATGCATATGACAATTAATCAATTGAACACCGGAAAACATGAAACCATGAAACTTATATGCAAATCATAACATTTACACCACTAACATGTCCATACTAATCATGTATTCATCCCCACATTCATATCATATTATTATCTTATCAATTGACAATAAGCAAGATCACAAGATAATCCAAGGATCATAAGAACAATCAAAATTTACACATTAGAATCATATTCATATCATTACCATTTTCTTCAATGGGTTGATTCATTTTAGGTCCATGCATACTATATAACACCATACTCAAGCTTGGAGATATCATGAAATGATTAGACCTAAATTATGCAAATTTCTTGTAAGGGTAGTGTCGACACTAGATCAGGTGGTGTCGACACCATGCTCCAAACCCAAGACAAAAACAGGCAAAACTGGTCAGGTAGTGTCGACACTAGTTCAGGTAGTGTTGACACAGTGCATCAAATACAAGGCAAAAAGGTCAAGTAGTGTCGACACGAGATCAAGTAGTGTCGACACTAGAGACAGCTTCCAGAAAACCCCCCAACCAATATGGGACAGTGTGTCGACACTAGCACAGGTGGTGTCGACACAAGATCAGCTTCCCAGCACTTTCTGGGTCAAACTAGGGGAGTGTGTCGACACGAGATGGGACTGTGTCGACACTAGAGGGCTTCCTAGAACACTTTCTGGGCTGTTTTGGGACAGCAGGTCGACACGAGTTCAGGTCAGGTCGACACGAGTTCAGGTCGTGTCCACACGAGTTCAGGTTGTGTCGACACGAGTGCCCCTTCCAGACAAAACACATGACTGCAGTGCAGCGATCCACTTCCACCTCTTATAACTCTCTAACGAGTGACATTTAGACAAAACGTTCAACATGAAAGATGAAGAGGACAACTAGTAGAAGAACTGTGATGTTGAGGGTTTGATCTAATTCGGTCTCAAATCCCAGAAAACATATGATGAACAAAAAGTCATTAGTAGCCCGAAATCGCAGTATCATGCAGAGGCTCTCTTACCATGATCGTAACTCTCTAACGAAGGATTGTTGGACAAAACGTCCAACATAGAAGATGATTTTGACTTCAATTGGAAGAACTTTCATGAAGAAAGTTTAGTCAAATTCGGTCTTGAATAATGTGCACAATATGACGAACGAGAAAAGCCCTAACTGTGCAAGACTTCGGGAAAATCACCAATACACGATGAATACTCCATGAAAATTGGGCAAATCAAGTGCAAATGATCCTAGACTCAAGAAACTACATGTTGGCATTGGTTTTCTTTAATCTTGGCCCAAGAACACCTACCTTTAGGAAGATTTAAAACCCGTTGATGTTCTGGATGCAACAGAGGATGCAGGGGATGAAGCTCCGGGTTCCCAGCCTTTCTCCTGCTCCCCAGAAGTTCTTGCTTGCCTCCAAACGACTCCAACTTCGTTGTTAACCTTCCCCAAGAGTTTAGGGACAAGTTCTTATAGTTTTAGGATGTTGTTAAGAGTCCTAATGATACTAGGAAAGGGGCTACGAGCTCTGTTTCTTAGTTTCCAAAAAATCTGGGATTCCTTTACCCAAAAGAAGTAGCAAGAGTTTAGGAAACCTCCTCTTAGAGTTGGGTTCGGTTTTGGCTTACCTTACATGACTAATCACCTAGTTTTTAACCCTAAATTGCCCTTCCTAATTATGGCATAATTACATACACGAATTTCTGGGTAATTCCCTGTCCTAGTTTATTTATATCCTTGGGCCAAAAGTACCCCATTGACCCAATCTTGTTAATGGGTTATTAATACATAATGTTGTGAGTCTCTCCAACATGTTTATTTAATTTATGGTTGGGTTATTTTTCCGTGTTAACAATTTTCCGACTTAGTTTCCTAATTCGGGTAACTTGGTCACGTGTGACATATACTCGGCCAATCGGATTTTCCGTTGCACGAATTCCTTTGTGGAACGCTTAGGAATAATATTTGGGGTTGGTTTATAATTTTTACAGAATTTTCCGATGTGTTTTCTCACGTACGATAGTGGTACGTAAGTTCTATCATTCTGATAATACGGAAGTTATTTATTTACTAACTTCATACTTGGATTTGTTCATGGGTCATAAGTTGTCCGTTAATCCCATTTATTTTATTTTATGGACTACCCCCACATATTGTTTGGAGTCTTCATAAATTTCTCATTTAGTTTATGATCTCATTTTATACACCTGATAATGGGTTGTCCAACTTATTTCCTCATTACGATAATAAGTCATACTAACTCTTGAATATACCCCAAATGACTTTTGTTGACCCAAATTTCTTGATAAATCATTAGAATATATTATTTGAAGTCCATCTATGATTTCTATTAAATTTTCTGACTCATCTAAGTATGTGTGATAATGATTTTCTGACTTATTCCCTGATTACGATACTCAGTCGCAAAATGCCTTAAACTTGGACCATCCAATTTTCCTTTGCACGAATTTCTCAGTGGGTCATTAGAGAGTATTATTTAGAGTTGAACTATGATTTTTATGAAATTTTCTAATGGGTTTTTGTATGTATGATAATGACACGTGCATTTTTGCTATTTCACATATATTGATTTTATCGTTTTCGATTTATTTCTAATTTTCCAATTACCGAATTTCCGGGGTGTTACACATGTACATTTCCAAGATACCTTTTGCGTCGTCTACTTTGAAAAAGCAACTTTTCAATGAAAAATTTTCTTGTACAGAGAAACACGACTTAAGACTTCAAATATTCTAGTCTTAAGGAAAATGATTGGAATTCTGAAATGGAAAATACAATTATAAAACATTTTGCGTTAACATTCATAAAAGATCAGTCATATAACCTATACTTTATCGTGAAATATATGTTTCACACACAGAGCATATTTTTACCAGAAAATTATCAAGTCTTATTGTGGTGAATAAGAGATAAATTTTCTTATGCAAAAATATTATGAATTAAATCTATTGCTTAAAAAGATATTCATGAAATAATAAATATTAGTAATTATGTTAAATTACTATATAATCTTTGACTGATACAAATGAATACGTCAAGTTCGACTTTAAGTTCAACTTGTAAAGAAAGACACAACATCAGTTGAAGTTGTCCTTCGACTATTGTGAAACTTTTCTTTAGTCAAAGTGAACATCGACTCTAGTGGAATAGATCTTCAATCGAAGTTGTCAGTCAAATTTGAACTTCGACTCGTGAGGAGAATCTTCTTCAATCAGAGTGGGATTTCGATTGCCGAACAAACCTCATTTCAGTCGAAGTGGAACTTCGACTGCTGAAAGAAGTTTACTTCAATCAAAGTAAAACTTCAACTCTTGAGGAGACTTGTCTTCAGTTGAAATGAACTTCAACTCTTGAATAGACTTCGGCTTTAGAAGGAAATGTTCTACAGTCAATATAACACTTAGTTGATCTTGTTTAGTTCACTTGTACAATATATATAGCAATATGTGTGACTAATAAAGTGTGATATTCTTTTATAAAAACAATTTAGTCAATAAATACTCTTTTTGTCATCAACATGTAAATATCATAAATATATTTTGTCATCATCAAAACTAATATTATTAATACTTTTATCATTATGAGTACCAAGTTAATTAAGCATGATAAAACACACTGATTAACAAGTAACAAT
Source organism: Colocasia esculenta (assembly GCA_014218235.1). Taxonomy (NCBI): domain Eukaryota; kingdom Viridiplantae; phylum Streptophyta; class Magnoliopsida; order Alismatales; family Araceae; genus Colocasia; species Colocasia esculenta. Next base: position 57,509,336 of record CM024759.1, on the reverse strand, counting down.
ACATACTCTAACAATCTCCCTTATTTTAGTGATGCCAAAACTTATAAAGATTTGATAAAAAGACCCCTTATATGTGTGTTCTCCCTTTGCAAGTTTCCTCCCCCTTTCTTCTTTATTCATCCATTTTTGTTATTATTCTTCCTTTAGTTATTCTCTTCCTTTTTGTCAACAGGAAAAAAGGTTAGTTATGAGAAAGAAAAAGAAGTGAACAAGTACATAAAATGCTCAAAGTTGTCTCACCACAGTAGTTGTCTCATCATACCACTGTTAGAGTGAAGAAGACTTGCCAAGTGAGAGTTGGATGCGACAGACATGTGTGGCATGTGCTGGCCATGGATTTGCCTTCCTTTTCAGCAGGAGAGGTCGTGGCAGTGCGATCTTGCTCAGCTTGCCGATTCAGGAGGCTTAGGTACGTCTTCGTTAACATCCGAAGCTACTCCCATATCACAGCAAGCTCCTCGTCCACTATAGACATTGAGTTATGTTGGTGAGACTTAGGGGATGGCACTCGCTAGCTGGACCGCATTGAAATATGGAGTATGGGAGCCCACTCCACTTCCCCAGTGGCTACCCACATTCTTGTAGTTCCTATGGGATACTATGGCCCCTTGCTCAGTTCCCACAGACGGAGCCAAGAAGTGTAGAGCTTAGAAAAGTAGTTTGTAAGTTGGTCCTTTTGATCTATGTAGTTTCAGTTCTATAGTGGAGGGAAACACTGCAACTAACCTACAAACAAAGCAAGTGATCAGGGTGCTCTATGTGTTCTACCAAAGGTGAAACCTCCATTAATACTTACGTTAAGAACTGATGGGAGAACAAGGACAATACGGGGACAAGTAAACTATTGGGTACTTGGATGTATGGGTGTAGGTGTCCAAGAGTGCGTACCTTGCTCTGTCTTGATGGGTCCTCTTATAAGTATCAGTTAGGATTATCGTTGTTCCCCATGATCTTCTCCACTCCTTGTGTGATGTGGCTTTGAAGATTGTTCGAGGCTCTCATATGAGCGAACTGATCATGGTTGTGGGATCGACATATCTTCTGATCGAGTCTACTAGGTGTAGGACGTGCCTTGCTGCCATCACCATACTCTAGGATCACATGGATGTGTCTCACTGGTGTCAGCATACTATGCAATCTTGAGGATAGTCTCACCGCTGTTGTTGCAATCTCACAATTGTGCATCTCCAATGACTTGTCTCTTAACAGTTGGTAGATCGTGCCAAATGTTTGATGGACTTGGTAAAAAAATGTCCCATGCATTCTAAGCCGAACCAATGAGAGCATCAGCAAACTAGAGATAAAGAAGTAAGTTCTAGTGCGCTATGGCCACTTTCTCTCCCCTTCATAGACTTGTTATGAGAAATTGAGATGATCACTATTACCCTTCCTCGATGGATCTAATGTGAGAAATTAAACTATAATAGACTATAATTACTTTCTCCCTCGTTAACACCCATATATATAAGTATGTTCAAACCTGCGACTCCAAAAGGGTAACATTTGATTATTTAAAAAAATGTTGTGATATATTCAACTCTCATATAATTAGTTCACATTATAAAATAGAAATAAGAAAAGACACATTTTCATGTGTCGAAATCTTTAGATAAATACTTATTATTAATATGTATGTCTGATTATCCGTCAGTAATGACAATAGCTATTACTCTGATTAGCAGCGTTTGAAAATAAATTTGAAAAAGGTAAAAATGGATTTCAATGATTAAAAATTAACTTTTTTTTCTCACTCTAACTCTCAAATATGTAAAAGAGATTTCAACTTTTTCAAAAATAAATTTTGAAAACAGTAAAAAAGAGGAGAGAGGAGAGAGATAGAGAGAAAAAAGTTGTGATAAGACTTTAGATTTTACACCTTAAAAATTAGGGTGAATCTATTTTTTGAGAGTTTTTGAGTTCTAAAAATTTAAAAACTCACACCGCCTATCAGCGTTTTCAAAAGTTCCCAACAGCTTTTCAAACGCTACTATCAAAGTTAAATTGTTGCCTAACACGAAGCGGATAGAGATCGGAACAGGAGGAAGGTGATAGTGCACCCACAGCGGCCGTCCATTAAAGGCAGGCATGGGGGAAGAGGGCCAGTGACTGCCGACAGGAAGCACAAGGGGAAGACCCACAACGAAGGGTGGGTCGCATGCCGCGTGTCTCTGTCCTTCTCAAAGCAATAAATAGGAAAAGAGGAGGAGCCAAACTGAAGGGCATATACATAAGTTATAAGTATGTAAAATAATATTTACATAAAGAAAAGCTGTGGTGATCTTTTCAGGTCTGTGAGAAGAAACGACAAGAAGTGAGGAGAGGGAAGACAGAGCGGGGGGGGGGGGCGGTGAAGGGACGTAAGGGTTACGCTTCTGTCGTTTTTAATTTTAACGTGTAATGCGTCAAGAAGCACCTTTTCGGGCATCATTCTTCGTCAGCAGCTTTACCGGACTCATGTGCATGCCATGACCATCCGCAATTATTGCCATTAAACAATCAAGGGACTTTTGTATGACTGTCCAAAAACAGTTTCTATCCGACTGGCCCATTGGATAGACTACGCATGGGTCTTCGTCATCCCACTAATTAAATATGAATCGGTGGAACAATTCATCTCATATTTTTTATTCAGTTGTCCAATAAAAAATATTTCTATTATATATATATATATAGAGAGAGAGAAAATTCAGTACATTTGAATATTATATTTACATTTATATTTTTTATTTCTCGATGGATATATTATATATTTTTTCGACACAATATCATTGAATATTGAGTAACAAAATTGAGATTTAAGACCACCGTAATTCTAAAAAAATATGTTCATTCTAGATATGAGATTATCGAGAATTATTGGTATGCGGATAACAATTTGATTTAATAATTTTAGAGTAAATTTTATCTAAAAAACTTTATTTCAAAAAATAAAATAAAATCACCATAAATTTTATTATATTCTAATTAACTTGTGTTTAAAATTTCATCTTCTTTGAACATCGTTTATATGTATAATTATGATTTTAATTGATCTAAATGAATTAATTTGATTTTATTGAAATAGGTATGATATATTTTAGGGAAAATTATCAATTAATCTCTACTTTTTGGGGACTTATTTTTAGGTCCCTGACTTACACAATTTTTTAAAGGGAGAAAAGTGTGTAGCTACACAATTTTCTAAGGGAGTCAGGGACATAAAAATAAGTTCCCAAAAAATAGGGATTGATTGATTATTCTCCCTCTATTTTATTATTTATATTTCTGCTAACATGTTAAATACTATTAAAATATATAAAATTTATATTTTAAAATGTATTATGATTTAAACTATATAAATATTAATAAAACTATACATAGATATTAATTTAAAAAGAAAAGTATCATAATCATTTTTTATTTTTTTATAATTTTTTTTAAAACAAAGTTAAGTATTGAAGGTAAAAAGTGGTGATACGGGGCGACCCCAGACGAATCAGCCCAAGCTCGGTTCCGAGGTCTAGCCCTCGCCTCTCGCAACCAAAGTTGAGACGGACTGCTCAGCTAAGGTTCACGAGACTACGGAATCGGCAAAAGGGCCTCGCCGAGGCAACTCCTAAGCAGTCGTAGAAGTAGCTCGGGTGGACACACGGTGAGCTCGGCCCCGAGCTCTCTGACCGAGTTCCCGCCGAGTGGCGCTCGACAACCAAGTGGCTGCCAACTCGGGTGACTTTGGGAGGAAAATCCAGACTTTGGCAGGCTTCGGAAATTGGCGTGACCAGCCGGCAGGACGACACTCGAGGACCCGCCTTCGATCAGGGCAGGCTTGGATAATCGAGCCCTCTTGGTCGGCTTCAATGTAGTCGCTTCGGCGGCAGGCGACGCTGCAACCGTAGGTGAAGAAGGGGCTGCAACAGGAACGGCGGAAGTAGGAGGATCTAAGATTTGGACGTCGGCCTCCTCAACTGGCCTCTTGTCCCGAGCCATTTTCCTCTTGCGCCCCCCCCCCCCCAACATCAAATCGCTGAGCGGCGAGCGCCGCATAGTCCTTGGTCCCTTGGCCCTCCACAACCGAGGTCTCATGTTCATGTGGCGCACTCGGCCCAACCATTCCTACGCGGAGAACGAACGATCGTTAGCCCTTCCGGGGAAAATAAAGGACGATAAAATACAAAAGCATGGAACGGCGCCGGACCTCGGCTATTCTCTCGAATCAGGGCGAGTAACTCGGCCGAAGGACTTATCAAATCAGGCAATTTCACCTTTCGCAATGATTCAAAATCTGACAGCTCGGCATCGCTCATATCGGAGGGGGACCGAAAGGCCTCGTCGTTGGGGTTAATTGCCGCCCAGGTAGTCGGGAAATTCCACCCCCCAAAGCTGTGGATAAAACAGAACGACCTCTTCCACCCATGGATAGAGGACGGGGAACGACTGAGAAATTGATGACTGGAGCGGGCCGAGAAAAATAACCAATCCCCCAAGATTTTAAGGGAAAAGCAATAGAAGAAAAGACGGATGCTCGGTGCGACCCTCGCTAGCGCACAAGCGGCCAAAAACCCGATAACTGACCTCCAAGAATTGGGGACCAGCTGCGAGGGAGCAACCCCTAGACACAAAAGAAGATGAACGACGAAGGAGTGAAGCGGAAGTTGGAAGCCCGCTCAGACGGCCTCCGAGTACAGGCAGAAGCCGTTCTCCATCGAGTAATGAGCCCGAAGGGTGACGCAGGAGTAAACGGAAAAATCGTCAGGGAAATGAAGACCCGGATGTTTGATAACCCACTTAAGGGTTGATCGATCGATCTCCGTGGCTGCGTCTGCTATGGAGTCGGCTGCTCGACGCACCCCAGAAGGAGGAGCCAAAGAGACCCTAGGCACATACTCCCCATGAATCACCACTGGGGCAAACTCCTCCGAATCTTGGGATCTCTGGGCATCGCCCGACCCCACGGGAGCAGGAACAGGAGGGGAAGGTGGAGGCTGACGAGAGGCACCCTCTGAAGGTGAGTACCCCGCAGAAGGAGTGGAAGAAGAAGAGGAAGAAGGTGCAGAGGACGAGCCCATGGCTTACCCCTGCGAAGAAGGTAATCAAAAAGGATTCGAACGGCCGGGAGCTCGGCTCGAACACTTTGACTATCCCCCGCATCTTGGAAGAATGAACTCTACAGGAAGACGATATCTGCGCATGAAAGTCTCCTTTCGTTACACCACAGGTGCTATTTATACACCCCAGAAGTCGCCCCGATCCAACGGGCGGAGGTCATCGCCGAAATGGAGGGTCGAAAAGACACCACGTGTCTCTATCTTGCGCGGCGAGTCGCTCCGAACGTGGATCGCAATCCGAGTAGCACCGGGCAGGGATCGAGGCGCCATTATGAGCGCCCGTCACTTCACCCGTCATCATTAAAAGTCAGGAGGTAAGGCGACGCGCCGCTTCCGTTACTGTCAGAAACGTGGGGGGTCGCGCCCCCCAGGGCGGTTACAACGCCCTTTCGGCTTAGGCACCGGACGGAAGCACTCGTTGGTCCGCAACGAGGTCCTAACAGGACTAGCAATAAACCCTCCTACTCGACGCGCTCAGAGCGCACTGAGTAAGAGCCAGGGGGCCAATGATACGGGGCGACCCCAGACGAATCAGCCCAAGCTCGGGTCCGAGGTCTAGCCCTTGCCTCTTGCAACCAAAGTTGAGACAGGCTGCTCGGCTAAGGTTCACGAGACTACGGAATCGGCAAGAGGGCCTCGCCGAGGCAGCTCCTAAGCTGTCACGTCCCGAGAATTACGCAGCGGATATTAATTGATTAATTCGAGTCGATATCTCGAGACGTGGACAATCGGCAAATAGGCCTCTAGCTAGCACGCACTAAATGTATAACAAAATACATCATCATAGGGCCCAAATATTGAACTCAACTAATCTTTTAATTCAATCTCAACTCATTGTATTCCAAATGGATACTAGTACAGGACTAAGACTCAATAAAAAGGAAAGTACCTTTATTCCTCACTTCCTACTACATGAATCTAACACTCAAAGCAAACTACTATAAATAGACTCATGCTTGGTTTAGAACTAGGCAAGTACGATGAATGATATGCAAGGACGAATAAAACTCGTTAAAACATGATATATAAAGCAAGCTAGAGAGAGTGATTATGATAGAGTAAGATTGATGAACAATATGACAAGATAGAACTAGCAATAGATCACTTTGTACAAGCACGCAAGATTTCAATTGATGTCAAGAACGCAAGGTATCACTAATTGCATTAAATGCAGGATGGCCATATCACGCAAGCAAGCAAGCAAGAATGTACGAGCACGATCAAGTAACACTAATCAGGCACGTAGACACTAATGTACACCGAGAAAAGATCCATCAAGAATGTACAGTACTAGGACACGTGTATGTGGTATTGTATCTATCATTCAACAAGCAAGCAGGACTCCCAGCGCAGATGCAACTCCAGTAATCATTATACCCCATGGTTATCAGTATATCTATGACTCTCCGTCATTGGGGCTAGATTGGAGCCCTTGGATACACGCCGTGCCCTATCAGCATCTCATGTAATTTTTTAAATGTAGATACCCACAGTCATTAATAATGACCAATGAGAGTTTCAATAAGTAAGCATGTGTAATGTCATGTTCATGATGATGATGGGAACATGTAATAAGTAATTGAACATGATTTTATGATAACAATGGTCGAGAGATAATTTCGGCAGCATAACGGTACGATTTGTACTTTGGTTAAATCTTTACATTAATGGCTTTAGTCTAGATGGTCAATCACACTTACGAGAACAAGAAGAGAAAGGAAGTGCACGCTATCTCCAGGGAACTTCAATGGTACAACCAACTCGTCGGCCATGTGGGAATCCATGGTCAGAGGAGATTTACGGAGGCCTTGGTGAAAAGGTCGCTAGTCTACCGATTCGGAATGACCGGTAGAGAGTTTCCAGTTTCCCAAGAAAGGGGCTACCTAACAGTGCTAGTGTGTAGTGCGGTACGCGTGTCTCAATTCACAAACCATCGGTCTCAAACTCGTAGGAAGCACTTGACAATATAACGTGGAATAAAACTATGCACTTTAACTAATCATGGTTTGCAAGATTTTATGATAACCCTTATCATTTAAACATGGTAGAACAGTAGGAAGATTAATCATGAGTAGCACGAATGGATCATAACATTTAAGGAGCACTTAGAATAGCATTCATGTAATTAAAGCTTTTAAATGGGTTAATCACTTTTAAGCCATTAAATAATAATCACGTAATGATCAGACCCAAGACATGCAACTTACACAGTAAATATCTCGTTTAAACAGACTTCGGGTATATGCGGTAAGTCTTGCAAAAAACATGTGGTTTCAGGAAAAAAAAAACTGAGATCGCGACATGGGTATATAAGGAAGGCGACATGGCGGGGTCAAGTCGCGACAGGAACATGTAAGGAAGGCGACATGGCTTGCAAGGCCCGGGGTCAGGTCGCGACATGGGTATGTAAGGAAGGCGACATGGCTTGCAAGGCCCGGGATCAGGTCGCGACATGGGTATGTAAGGAAGGCGACGGGTTGGGACCAGAAGGTGACACAGGGATGTAAACATCGCGACGGGGATGTCAGATCAGGCAGCAAGATAGCGACGGGGCATACGTCGCATTCAGAAAGCGACAATCGGGATGTCGCAATCAGACCTCTGAACGCGACCTATCGGGCCGTCGCGTTCACAAGGTCCGTGCCTGACCCTGACAGAGCAAGGACAGTGCTTTGGATTGCGGACCAGTCTTTCCTTCTTTTGACATAGGGTGATTAAAAAATAGAGAACAAATTGTACAATGCATGAAAAATAACGAAACCAATTTTAAAACAACCCAAACATACAAGGGTACTTCCAGTAAATTGGAATTGGAAAATAAGGATGGTTTCGATAGGCTTTGATCAAGTTGAACACAAAGTCAGACCACGTGTAACCTGAAGACGTAGTTTCATGCAGCAACCCTATTACCACACTTATAACTCCCAAACTGATGACATTTAGACAAAATGTTCAACACGAAACCTGAAGAGGATAACTAGTAGAATAACTTTCATATCATGAGTTTACTCTAATTCGGTCTTGAATCACATGAAACATATGAAGAACAGGAAAAACCCTAACAGTGCACGACTTTGAGAAGACGCTTATAATTCTAAATCTACTTAATGAAATTTGATGAAACCAGAGGGCAATGAAAGCTAACTTGATGCTCTACACATTTAGTATAGGAGATGTTAAGATTTGGCCCGAGAAAACCTACCTCTGGGGTTGATGAAGTCTCGTTCTTCAGAAAAACCCGTGTTCAGACCACTGTTTGAAGAACGCTTAATACTCTGTGTATACTGCATGGAATTTGGGCATTCCACTTGGGTCCGGAAGTAGACTTGACCCTCTTTCCAGGGGTATAAACCTTGCATGATGGGATTTAGGTTTGGCCTACCTTTGATCGGCTTCAAGAGGGTGGTTTGTGCAGGTCGTAGCAGATGAACGGGGGAAGAAGATGAGCTTGGTATGCTTGATCTCCTAGTCTCCAGCCACCAAGAGCTCCTCCACACGACCCCAGTGTTGGCCCTTTTGGTACGGCAGCAAGCCAACCTAGAGGGGGGGTGAATAGGTTTTTCTGAAATCTGAAATAGAATCTTAAACACAGAAAATAACACTTGAAAGCTTGGTTAGTTCAGTGTGATAGAGAGTGCAGTGCGGAAGCAAATAAACAATCACACAAGGACACAGGAGATTTATCCTGGTTCGGCCCTTCCCACATGGAAGTCCTACGTCCAGTCCCCAAGCAAACTCTTGGGATTTCACTAACCAAGGGTACAGTCCCCCTTATGGACCTTACAACACCCTGGATCCCCCACCAGGTCTTCTTCTCTTTCCCGGGCAAGAAGGCAGCCCACTTCTCTTACAGGTAAAGAAGCCAACCTCCTGGAACAAACCCCAGTGCGGTTCTGCTAGACACAAACCCCTAGCTGGGTTGACAACTGGTACAAACCCCAGTTAGGTTCTGCTAGACACCAACCCCTAGCTGGGTTAACAACTGGTACAAACCCCAGTTAGGTTCTGCTAGACACCAACCCCTAGCTGGGTTAACAACTGGTACAAACCCCAGTTAGGTTCTGCTAGACACAAACCCTAGCTGGGTTAACAACTGTATACAGTCCTACAGCTGGACACAGATCTTTCTTAGAAAGATCAAACTGAGAGACCTTACAAGATGAACACTCATGTAAAGCTCACAGTCCCAAACTCTCCCCAGATATACAATAAGCTCGGAGAGAAACAGAAGAGAGAAAAGAAGGCTCGAATGCTTGAAAGCTTGGAAGCTTGAGAGCTTGAAATGCTTTGAATGCTTCTTCTTGGCTCAGGCTCTTTCTCTCTTTCCTTGAGTGTATGTGGCGTGAAGGTGCTTCTCACAGATGTACACTCCTTCAAAGATATTCAAGAAAGGCTCTTCAGTTCTTCAGCAATGCTCCATCTTTTATATTGAGCAGCTTTAGAATAGATCCGTTGAAGAGATCCGTTGGAGCTCTTCTAGTCGTTGCTGATCTTTCTCTTCATTTGTCTTAATCAGACTCTGATGGTCTTCGATGTCTGTGAGCATAGAAGAGAGTGTTAGCATAAAAGAGTGTTTATGATAAACGATGCATGGTACTGTGCTTCTGCTAACATACTGAAAATAGTAGGTCATATCTTTTTTGACAAGATTCTGAAATATGCATGCAGCTTTTTGTCAGAAGATATTTGACTTTTAATTTAAGCGCCAAGCATATTTGAAATATAAAGGCAATCTGTGTTTCAACAGAATCCATGAAGAAATCGTTATGAGCATGACTTATGAAATCGTTATGGGAACGATTTCTTAACAAATCGTTATGGGAACGATTTCTGACCAAATCACTGCGCTCAAAGAAGAAATCGTTATGGCATCGACTTCTTAACAAAACGTTATGGCTTCTAAAGAAATCGTTGCAAATACTTATGAAATCGTTATGGCATCGACTTCTTGCGCTTTACAGAAGAAATCGTTACGAACACTTATGAAATCGTTATGGCATCGACTTCTTGCGCTTTACAGAAGAAATCGTTTCGGTCACTTAAGGAATCGTTATGGGAACGACTTCTTATCAAATCAATACGCTCAAAGAAGAAATCGTTATGGCCACTTATCAAATCGTTATGGCATCGACTTCTTAGCAAATCGTTGCGGCGCTTGATACTTTGGCACTTTAAACAGAAATCGATGTATATTGATTAAACATCGATTTTATCATTTTAGTGCGCCAAATATTGCATCAATGAAAGACTTAGCTTTTGCTATGAGATTGATGCGACACAGATGAAACAAAATATTCAATTTAAGTTACATCATAAATTTTATTATCACCAAAATACAAGAACAAATAGAGAGTGGTTCAACAATCTCCCCTTTTTGGTGATGACAAAATTTATGTGAATTTTCTGATAAAAATATATAGCAAAGAGGTTTCAGAAAATTCATACAAACTCTCCCCCTTTTTGTCACTAACCAAAAAGGAAGGATCTTACCAGGATTTTCTCTCCCCCTTTTTGAGAGAATTTCTTACCATAGAGGGGTTCAACAATTTTGATATTTGAACTTACTCCCCCTTAATCTTTGCTCCCCCTGAGCATGAGACTCCCTCTTAATGTGAGGCAAGTCTGATCTTGTTGCTCTTGACCTTTGACATGTTGTTTGTCAAGTCTTCAAGATTTTTATCTGCATACATCTTAACAGAAAACTTGCAAACACTGTTAGTAGCATTGTAGCTTACTGAATATAACAAACATAAATGTACATTAAAAATACAAAACTAAAACTAAAGGATGACTACTTCCTCTTCAGATTAGAATGAAGTGAAGAGTTGGTAGTCACCAATTGGATGTTTTTGAGCATCCTCTAACCATACCCATTTGAATGCCTTTTCCTTTTGTTCATCAAGAGTAGATAGGCATTTTCTTCTTTAATGTTGAAGCTACCTGAGGAGTTGTTTACAGAAGATGTCTCCTGAGAAGTTACTTGGATTTTATGAGCTTTATCCTCAGCTTTTTCATTGTCAGAAGCTTCTTCAGTGCTTATTTCCTCAGAGATGTCCTTTTCGAAAAGGATATGAGGCTCCCCCTCACTCTGAGGTTCCTCCTTTAACTCTTCTTCTTCAGGTGGAAGGATGACATCATGAGGTCCTTCCTGTTGCTCCTTTTGAATGGCGACAGTTGAAGATGATGGAGTTATAGCTTCCTGTCTTGTTTCTTTAAACACTTGAGCATCAGTAGGTATTTCATCCGTAGTGGGTATTTCTTCATATGTGAGCTTCAATTTGTCCCACATATCTTTAGCAGATATACATGCGGATATTTTACTAAATTCCTTTTTAGATAAAGCACAACATAAATAATTTTTAGCTTTAAAGTTTAGTGATAACTTTATCTTATCCGCTGCTGTGATAGTAGTAGTGTTTCAGCAGGGATAAAAGCAAAATCACCTACCTCAATTACCTGCCACAGATCAAAGTCTGTGCCTCGAATGAAGCATTCCATCCTTATCTTCCAGTGTTGATAATCTTCTCCATCAAAGAATGGAGGTCTGGTGACTGATTGTCCTTCAGCATATCCTTGAGCTGCCATGGATCTTTACTCTAAGATCGTTGGATCTTCTTTGAAAGTTCAGAGACCCGCTCTGATACCACTTGTTGGCCCTTTTGGTACGGCAGCAAGCCAACCTAGAGGGGGGGTGAATAGGTTTTTCTGAAATCTGAAATAGAATCTTAAACACAGAAAATAGCACTTGAAAGCTTGGTTAGTTCAGTGTGATAGAGAGTGCAGTGCGGAAGCAAATAAACAATCACACAAGGACACAGGAGATTTATCCTGGTTCGGCCCTTCCCACATGGAAGTCCTACGTCCAGTCCCCAAGCAAACTCTTGGGATTTCACTAACCAAGGGTACAGTCCCCCTTATGGACCTTACAACACCCTGGATCCCCCACCAGGTCTTCTTCTCTTTCCCGGGCAAGAAGGCAGCCCACTTCTCTTACAGGTAAAGAAGCCAACCTCCTGGAACAAACCCCAGTGCGGTTCTGCTAGACACAAACCCCTAGCTGGGTTGACAACTGGTACAAACCCCAGTTAGGTTCTGCTAGACACCAACCCCTAGCTGGGTTAACAACTGGTACAAACCCCAGTTAGGTTCTGCTAGACACCAACCCCTAGCTGGGTTAACAACTGGTACAAACCCCAGTTAGGTTCTGCTAGACACCAACCCCAAGCTGGGTTAACAACTGGTACAAACCCCAGTTAGGTTCTGCTAGACACAAACCCCTAGCTGGGTTAACAACTGTATACAGTCCTACAGCTGGACACAGATCTTTCTTAGAAAGATCAGACTGAGAGACCTTACAAGATGAACACTCATGTAAAGCTCACAGTCCCAAACTCTCCCCAGATATACAATAAGCTCGGAGAGAAACAGAAGAGAGAAAAGAAGGCTCGAATGCTTGAAAGCTTGGAAGCTTGAGAGCTTGAAATGCTTTGAATGCTTCTTCTTGGCTCAGGCTCTTTCTCTCTTTCCTTGAGTGTATGTGGCGTGAAGGTGCTTCTCACAGATGTACACTCCTTCAAAGATATTCAAGAAAAGGCTCTTCAGTTCTTCAGCAATGCTCCATCTTTTATATTGAGCAGCTTTAGAATAGATCCGTTGAAGAGATCCGTTAGAGCTCTTCTAGTCGTTGCTGATCTTTCTCTTCATTTGTCTTAATCAGACTCTGATGGTCTTCGATGTCTGTGAGCATAGAAGAGAGTGTTAGCATAAAAGAGTGTTTATGATAAACGATGCATGGTACTGTGCTTCTGCTAACATACTGAAAATAGTAGGTCATATCTTTTTTGACAAGAATCTTTTTTGACAAGATTCTGAAATATGCATGCAGCTTTTTGTCAGAAGATATTTGACTTTTAATTTAAGCGCCAAGCATATTTGAAATATAAAGGCAATCTGTGTTTCAACAGAATCCATGAAGAAATCGTTATGAGCATGACTTATGAAATCGTTATGGGAACGATTTCTTAACAAATCGTTATGGGAACGATTTCTGACCAAATCACTGCGCTCAAAGAAGAAATCGTTATGGCATCGACTTCTTAACAAAACGTTATGGCTTCTAAAGAAATCGTTGCGAATACTTATGAAATCGTTATGGCATCGACTTCTTGCGCTTTACAGAAGAAATCGTTACGAACACTTATGAAATCGTTATGGCATCGACTTCTTGCGCTTTACAGAAGAAATCGTTTCGGTCACTTAAGGAATCGTTATGGGAACGACTTCTTATCAATCAATACGCTCAAAGAAGAAATCGTTATGGCCACTTATCAAATCGTTATGGCATCGACTTCTTAGCAAATCGTTGCGGCGCTTGATACTTTGGCACTTTAAACAGAAATCGATGTATATTGATTAAACATCGATTTTATCATTTTAGTGCGCCAAATATTGCATCAATGAAAGACTTAGCTTTTGCTATGAGATTGATGCGACACAGATGAAACAAAATATTCAATTTAAGTTACATCATAAATTTTATTATCACCAAAATACAAGAACAAATAGAGAGTGGTTCAACACCCAGCAAGTTCTAAATTCGTCCCTAGGGTTTGGGTGAAGAGTATTTAAGTAACCATGGTGTTTAGGAGTCCTATTGTAACTAGGAAAGAAGGGTTGCGGGATTGGCATGTTGGTTTCCTATTTTTGATGATTTCTTCCTCCATTAGAGAGTCTTGGCCATCAAGCAACTTCCATGGATGGGTAGGCACGAATTTGGGTTGCTAAAAGTGCATGATTGCATCTCAATTAAACCCTAATTACCCCTTTTTAATTTCAACTTATTTATGGTTACGAATTTCCATGTATTTTTTAGCTTTATTTGATTTTTGGGTCATATGTGATCCATTGGCCCAATTATGATATTGGGTCATTAATATATAATGTTGGAAGTCTCTCCAACACCTTTATTAAATTTTGGTTGCGTCGCATTTCCGCGTTAACGGTTTCCGACTTGTTTCCTTAATTCGGATAATTGGTCACCATATGATGCTCACTTGGTTAATCTGATTTTTCATCGCATAACTTCTTTGTGGAACCCTTAAGAATAATGTGTGGGGTTGGTTTCCCATTTTTACGGATTTTTCCGCTGTGATTTAGCACATATGATAATGATACGTATGTTTTAAACACCTAGATATTATGGAAATTATTTATTTCTATTTATTCGAATTTTTATATAGTTAGAATTTCCGGGGTGCTACATAAGCAGTCGTCGAAGCAGCTCGGGTGGACACACGGTGAGCTCGGCCCCGAGTTCTCTGACCGAGTTCTCGCCGAGTGGCGCTCGACAACCAAGTGGCTGCCAACTCGGGTGACTTTGGGAGGAAAATCCAGACTTTGGCAGGCTTCGGAAATCACGGAGGGTGAATGCCGATCAACGGCAAGTAACCACCAAAAGAAGGTGTCAATTGAGGGTTCATGAGACTCCGGCGTCATGGGGAACGTGCAAGGGAGGCCGGGATTCCCGGGTCCAAGTCAGGATCCATGAAGATCGTGGATGAATTACTGCGCGACGTGTGTAGATCGCGGCCAACCGAACCTTCCTTGAGAACTACTATATACGAGGGGAGCCACCTTCCAATGGAGGTACGCGACATTCCACCCAAAGCCTCCTTCACTTCGTTTCTTTACTGACTTGATCGTCAGAGTATTCCCCCACCGAGGCGACTCAGTGGTCTTGTAGGAGAGACGTCGGCTTCGTGTGAGCAGCTGCCTCTTCATCCCACGGGGTCATTCGGCTAAGGCCGACTACGTTACTCCAGCAGTAACAAGTGGGAAAAGAGAGGAGGAACTAGCTGAGGGGGTGAAAAAGGAGACTTCGGTAATCGATAATCGAGAGATAAAAAATATCTCAAATTTTCAAAACTCTTTTACATGCGGCCCCTCAGATTAACTACTTGAGTTCAATTTTCTAAGCGAAAGACTTAGTACATTTTTGTATTGCACTGTAAGTACAATATGATTAGGTAATAATTTAAGTGGCACCTCTAACATGAAGAGTGATAAAATGACAACTCAATTATTAGATGCCACATAGATTATTATCTAATCATATTTCACTTACAATACAATACAAAAGTGCACTAAATTTTTTAGTTGGAAAATTGAACTCAAAAATATACTAAGACGTCGTTTGGAACCGTGGGGGAGAGAGATTTTCACCTGCAAAATCTCTGACGAAATGACGTTTCCAAATGTTCTGGCTCAATTTGGGTGTGCGTGCAAATGAATTTTTGACTTAAAGAGAGAGATAGACTGAGCACCTTCGGCCTCTGCTCTTTGCGCAAAAGCGGCTCAGAGGCCGTTTTTTCACAGATTTTGGAACAGGTAACAGTCGGCGTATAGGTTTTTTTTAACACTTTTTTAAGATTAAAATTTGTTATTAGTGCGGGTAACATTGTAAAAATTTATATCAATAATAGACATGTTGGACGATGCACAAATCTCTTGTCTCTGCGACTTTTACAGAAGTAGCCGATTTTTCAAAATTTAGATATTTAAAAGCTCTACCAAACACTGCCAATCTTTCTGATTCTCCAGACTACTGAGAAGATTAGTACTTCCGAACTTTGTACCGGCTTTGTCCCACCTCTTCGTGGGTACTGATACGAAGGGTGTTGGTAACCGAGCTAGGTAATGATAGTTTCTGGAGCTCAATTTCACCGCGTGTTGTCTAATGGATATGCGAGTGTGTATACCTAACATCTAATATATTTTTTTTCCCGAATGCGTCGCTAACCAATGAATGTGTATTTTTTTTTTTTTGGACAGCAAAGTATGAATGTGCGTACTTGGGCACGCCTAACGTGGAGCAAACAATTTCCAGTTCATTGACGATGTACATGTGAGGCTTTCTATTGATTATTGTAGAAAAAAAGGCGATATGGTTGCTTCGAACGGAGAACCTGTCGACCTCCATGGATGTATAACATGTTGGCATCTCAACAGTGGTTCACCTCCCTCAGCCGCTTCTCCTCATCTAGACCAGCAGCTGAGACCTTTAATTCGCAGCTCGCCCTTGGGACTTGCGGTAGGGGGTGGAAGCCTCCCCTGGCACAAGAAGACAAAACATGCTTTTTGGTGATCCATCCTCGAAGTCAGTAGCAGAAAAAGGCCACGGAAACGTGTTTGAAAGATTTTAAATTCCGATAATTATTTAATGCACATCATGGCTGCTGTGATCTGCGCAAATTTATGAGAAAAATTTATTGTACTTGTACATTACATTTTTAAGTACAATGTGATTAGGTAATAACTTATGTGGCACTCCTCACATGAGGAGTGATAAAATGACAATCTAATTGTTAAATGTCACATGGACTTGTTACCTAATTAAGTGCAATGTGAAAGTGCAATAAATCGTTGCGCAAACATTTATAGGAGATTATGTGTCACGTTATATTATACAAAGAAAATTTTAATATATTTAAAATTTGTATATTTTTTTATTTTTGTTGAACAGATACACTGAGCTCCTAATAAATCAGTCAATAAAAAAATTAAAATATACAAAAAACATAATTTCTTTAAGTGTAATAAAATTTTCTCTATTGATATAATAAACATCTAAGAGAAAGAAAATGTGCGCACACCTCTACCCTCTTAAATATGAACCAGATAATTTTCTTAAATGCGAAGGGTATGCAGTAAAAAAAATGCTGATGCAATTAGATGGAACCCCACCTCTCATAGTACAGTGCAAGTTGAGTTCAACAAACTGGGTGCATGGAGAGATTTTCTTTCTTCCTTTTGAAATTGGCCATGCAGATTCGGATAAATATACATCTGTAAGTTGGAAAGTGAGAAGACACTCAACCGGAAGAACAAGGGGAAGACCCTCGAAGGGTGGCTCGCATGCCGCGTATCCCTGTCCTCCTGAAAGCAACAGATAAGAAAAGAAGATGAGACAGATTGAAACGGCTATAAAAGTATATAAATATGTAAAAGGATGTTTATATAATTAAAGCTGTGGCGGTCTCTTCAATCCATGAGTAGAAACGACAAGTAGAAACGACGATGAGAATAGGGAGGACGGAGAAAAGTGGGGTGGAGGGCAGACGAGTTTGGCAAAGCCAAAAGCGGCTTCATTATAATGCGTCAGGAAGCATCTTTTCGTACATCATCCTTGTGCAGCAGCTTTTCAAGGTCATGTGCACCTCATGAGCTTCCGCAATTGGTGTCATTAAACAATGAGGGAGTTTTATAGAAAAAAAAATATATATATATATATATATACTTTCCAAATATTTCATATTCAGTAATATATTTTAAAATCTAATTATTTAATTATATATTTTTTAAATTAAAAAATATCATACATATTTTTATCCTTTCTTATCATCTATTTAACTCAACCATAGTTGAATTAAGATGACAAAAAAATTAATGTACCTTCTTTAATTCTTAAAAATATATATTTTTAATCTTTTCACCCACTTTTCTCTCTCTCTCTTCTCTTTCACTTGCGGAAGTCGGAGGAGCAGACTCCTTCGACACCTCCTCCCCCCCTCATTCGACCCTTTCTCTCTCTCCCCCTCCGCACTCCTCTCTCCTCCTTTGTCGCAAATAGCACTCCTCTCTACCCCGCCCTCTTCCTCCTCCTCGCCACCGCCTTCTCTTGCCTCCTCGCCGCCATAGTTGAATTAGGATGACAAAAAAATTAAGGTACCTTCCTTAATTGTTAGAAGATATGTTTTTAATCTTTTTCACGACTTATTCTCTCTCTCTCTCTCTCTCTCTCTCTCTCTTCTCTCTCACTTGTCGAAGTCAGACCTTTCTCTCTCTCCCCCTCGGTACTACTGTAATCTGTAATATCCTATATGTCCGGATTGTAATTTATCGAGTTTGAGGGTCAATGTGTGGTCCATTGGTGAGTAAGTGTGTGTGTATAAGTGTTACAGGTTGGGGAGCAGGGTGTGAGGCTAGAGGGTTGGAAATTCCAGCCCAAACAGACCTCTGGCGGTTCACTAAGAACGCGACCAACACAATCGTTGCGATTCTTACATGAACGCGACCACCTACTGCGTCGTGATTTCGAACCGCTTTTACGTGGGCGCCGCTGCATGCGCGCCACGTGGCGCATGCAGGGACGTCAGGGTCGAATCACGACGACCAGTCTGAAGGGGAGGCTACTGTGGGTTTTGGAGACGATTTGGGGTTCGTGGTTGTCCGTTCGACGTGCTTCGGAGAGTGAGGAATTCCTGGGCGGCGTTGGTTTTGTGGTTCACCTGTTGGTAGGGGGACTTTCCCTTATTTTCGATTGTATGGTATGCATAGGTTAGTATTTGTGGAATATGGTTTGGAAATCACATACACATGATAGAGAGCATGCTTATGGTTTTATATGAATGGTTATTTCCTGCTTTATCAGCCTATATAGTTGTTTGGTGTGATTTTGAAATGAGAGTTGAAGGTAGGTTTCTTCTGTCTAAAGGCGACAGAACCAATCTTCGCATTTGTGAACGCGACGACCTGTTCCGTCGCGATTCAGACGTTAAGGCGACGGGTTGGTCCGTCGCGATTCAAGTATCGATTGATGACCACTATGTTTGTCGCGATTTAGAATGTGGCCACCTGAGCTCTGGGGTTCTGTAGCCAGTCTATCCGTTTCCTGTTGTACACTGCTTGGGCAGTGATGGTTATGCAATGTAGGGTTTGTAAGGGTTGTGTCAGATTATACCGTGGTTGGAAACGATGGATCTTGCTTGGAAATTTGTGCATAGCGAGTTGGGTTGTAACGTTGTTGCCCAGCTATCAAGCCCAGAGGGGGGGTGAATGGGATTTAAAATTTCATTTAAATAGAAACCTGTCAACAAAAATGCTTTAACAGAAAAACACTAAGTTGGATTGTTAGTGTTAGTGATAAGGAAGATAACACACAAATAAGCACACAAGCACACAACACAGGAAATTTTATCCTAGTTTGGACCTCCTATCCCAAAGAGTCCTACGTCCAGTCCTCAAGCAACAACTTGAGATTTCACTAACTAAGGATAATATCCCCCTTAAGGACCCTTACACATCCAGCCGCAGCTGACCTTCTCTTCTAACCCCGAAGAGAAATACAACCACTCTGATACACAGGTCTTCCTTCCTTACCGAAGGGAATACACACCACCTATTTTCAACAGGTCTTCTCTTCACAACCCGAAGAGGAACTTCACAACAAATGTGAAGGAAAGTGAAAGGCCCCTAGACCAAGCTCACAATGAAATGCTTGATCAGAGGCATAGTCTGAGAGAGAAAATCAACAATAAAATAAATCTCTCAGAACTACAAGTGTAACGGCTCCGGCGCCCGGGTCCCGGCTCCCACCAAGGATCTGACCGTCGGCACCGCCGCCCACGGGTCCGGAGACCCGGAAGGGCTAACGGATCGGTCTAATGAGATATGTGACGGAAAGTAAATAACGACAACTGTACTAAAAATGTACCAACTAGTGCAAGAAGAAGTCTAACACAACGTGCAAGTCTAGTACAAGTCCCAAAGTAGTAAAAGTACAAGTGCAGAACAGAAAAGGAATAACACGTCCCTTAGGGGCATACCCCGAGGGTGAAGTACAGAACTGGGGGAAACACTGCCGCTAGAGACGCCGACTACTGCGGGCCCGTCTCCTCGCTACGCCGCGGAGGGAACTGCTGTGAAGTCTCACCTGCAAAACAGGGAGTGAGCTTCACGAAGAAGCCCAGTAGGGACTACCAATCTCCCACTGGTTCCACAAGCATATAGACTAGTGCAATAATTAAATAAAACAGTAAGGTCTAATCTACTAAACAGAGTAAAGTGCGGAAGCGTGAAAGAACTACACAGTCGTCGGTCTAAGCCACTCGGCGGGACCGGAAAACCCGTGTAAACCAAGACACCACAAGAACCCAACTATAAACACAGACAGCGAACTGCCTGGACAAGCACACTAGCTACAGTACACTACTCTAGTCAACTGGTCAGGTGCGCCACGCGTCTTACCCTCGACCAACGGTCCATGTCTGACACCTCCCGTCGGAGTGAGACACGGAACCACAAGTAACCACAACTGCCGTAGTCTGGCCGGACTACGGTCCCACGCCTGATGCCTCTAGGTGGTACCGGAACCACGTAGAGTGAGGCAACGAGAACGGACTAGCTGAACTGCGCCGTACGAGTCACACACTACCGGCGTCCCAGTCTCAGATAGAGAGCTCCACAAACGACCACGTCGCTGTCCCACCGTTTTTCCCCTACTGCTACCAAAGTCAACGACTCGAGCAAACCCCGCCGTCTGGATCAACAACCTCTGACACAGACGCACGGGAACTGGGGGTCCCAGGTAACGGTAACAACCTGTCTCGCGAGACAAGCCCTCAAGTGCCTAGCACCGGGCGAAGAGAGACTAGCAGTAGCACTGTACTAGGAAACAGTACAGGTGCCGAGAAAACCGAGTCGCAGCGGAAGCAAGACACTGAGCAGGTTGCCAAGTCCCTTCTCTGACTGAGAAGGCGACAGGCCTGGTGTCGCCATCATGATGGCGACACCCCGGCCAGCGCAACCCTACTGATCTGGTTGACATAGGCCTGGTCGCGACCAGGTCAGTGCTCCACCAGGTCAGTGCTCCAGAATAGACACAGGAACCGAACGGGAAAAACAGGCAGAAGGCGACGGCCCCATGTCGCCACCAAGGAGGCGACATAGATTGCTGTCGCCTTCAGTAGTTTCTGAGGCGACGCATTGATGTGTCGCCACCTGGGTTGCGACACCAAGGTGTCGCATTACTAGGTGCAACACACCGAGGCTCCCTTCTTCAGGGCCTCAACCTCACACAACACATCCATGGGGAGGGGATCATGTAGGCTATTAAATATGGTTCTAAAGAGCTCAAACCACCCTCTAGAAACCCCAACAAGCATGCACAATAACCTACACTCACATGCATCTCACTCAACAGGAGAACCCTCAAACCCAAGCAACCATTGCATGCAAGGCACCACACAAACCACATCCACAACCAAAGCATAAACAACCTAGCATGCAAGTTTAGGCTTTGAAGAGGTGAGGATCCTAGCAAGTGGATCTAGGGGAAGGTTTGGGTTCCCTACCTCGAGATGAAGATCCAACCTCAAGGGCCCTTCTCGTAGGTTAGCAACCCTCCACCTCCGAGCTTGACGATCCACGAGCCTCCTCCCACGAACCGAGCACTTCCCCTTCTTGAAGAGCATCCAAGCATGCCAAAGAGAGGAGAAGAAGACACAATGAGGGAGAGATCAACCAAGGGGAACACAAGGGCAAACAAACAAGGACAACCCAAGAGCAACCTACCTTGCAAGAGGGCCAAAGCAACCTCCTCCAAGTCCCACGGAGCTCCCAGCTTCAGTTCACCGGAGATGGCTTGCACAGAGCAAAGGGGAACTGAGGCTTGTGCTCTCGGCCTGAGCACTTAACCCTTTGAACATGAGAAGGCGACATGGGCCCCGTCGCCTTCCGTAACCTGAAGGCGACATAGGAAATGTCGCTATCCCCTGCTCAACGTCAAGTCAACCTGCGACATCGCCACGTGTCAGCCATGAGGCCTGACACAGAAGGTGACATAGGACCTGTCGCCTCCTTACTGCCAAATGCTGACACCTGTCATCCCTCTTCAGACAACTACACGACAAAGGTGCATGCGGCTGGCAGCACAGACAGAAGGCGACATAGGGCCAGTCGCCTTCACAACTAGAAGGCGACAAGCCACATGTCGTCTTTAGAAGGCGACATACCCTGTGTCGCCACCCTTGATGGAGGGCGACTGGTCAGGGTAACATGGGATGTTACAATCTAACCACAAAAAAATATTTCGTCCTCGAAATTCAGGGCGAAACTAGGGGAACAAAGTAAAACAGCGTACATGTCACTCGACAAGTAAGGAAACTGCTCCCGCATCTCGTCCTCATGCTCCAAGTGGCCTCGCCACCAGCGCGGTGCTCCCAAACCACCTTGACGAGTGGGTACTCCTCCTGCGAAGCTGCTGCACTGCGGTCACACCTCGTGACTGGGTACTCCGGCACTGACAAGTCGGGGGCGACCTCAAGCTACGAGTAGTCGAGCACATGCGACGGATCTGGCATGTACTTCCTCAGCTGTGAAACGTGGAAGACGTCGTGAACACCTCCCAACTCAGACGGAAGGGCTAGGCGGTAAGCGACCTCACCCACCACGCTCCAGGATGGAAAAAGGGCACAAACCTCGGGCTGAGCTTGCCCTTCTTCCCAAACCTGAGAACGCTTTGGTAGCGAGATCGAAGGAAACACTCTGTCGCCAACCTCGAACTGAAGCGGTCTCCTGTGGACGTCGGCGTAGCTCTTCTGTCTGCTCTGCGCTGTCTACAACGTCGGCCGGATCAGCCCATCACTATGTCTGCACACTGCTAAACTAGCTCCGGACCCAGCAATTGCCTCTCACCAACCTCGTGCCAGGCAACGGTGTCCTACACGGCCGACCATACAGAGCCTCGTAGGGCGCCATCCCGATGCTGGAGTGAAAGCTATTATATAAGGAAAACTCCACCATGGAAGGTGCGACTCCCACGTGCCGCCCCAGTCTAGGCAACACGCTCTCAACAAGTCCTCGAGGGTGTGTATGGTCGGCTCAGACTGCCCGTCTGTCTGTGGGTGGTACGCCGAACTCAGCCTCAGCTCAGTGCCAAGTGCACGCTGGAAAGCTGCGCTAGAAACGAGAAGTGAACCTCGGATCTCTATCTGAGACAATAGAGACCAGGGTTCCGTGCAAAGGTACCACTCTGTCCACAAACAACCGAGCAAGTCTGTCAACTGGCCAAAGCTGCTCTGACTGGAAGAAAGCAAGCGGTCTTCGTCAACCTGTCAACGATGACCCAAACACTGTCGTGCCCCTAAGAGGTACGAGGTAAGCCAGAAACAAAGTCCATGTGATATGCTCCCACTTCCACACTGGAATGGGAAGCGACTGCAACTCACCACCAGGACGCTGGTGCTCTGCCTTCACCTGTTGGTAGTAAGGCCAGCGCGAAACAAACTCAGCGATATCTCTCTTCATCCCAGCCACCAAAAGAGTACCCTCAGTCATGGACATCTTGGTAGAGCCTGGATGAATAGAGTATCGCGACCGGTGAGCCTCGGACAGTACCTCCTCCTTGGCGTCCTCTGGAACGTAGAGTCTACCTCGGAAACGAACCTCGTTGTCCTCGTCCAGTGCTACCCTCGGGCATGCAACACGTCTGCCAAGTCCTCGTCTGCACTCTGAGACTCAAGTACCTGCTGAAAATCCACGGACGAACGGTCAGGACGGCTGCCACTGCCCTCGCCCTCCCGGAGGCTCGACGGTACAAACACACTCCGAGCGGCGTCCTCCAGGAGTCTCCAGTGTCTAACCAACAAAGAACTCAGGTGAGCTCTCCTACTCAAAGCATCTGCCACGACATTAGTCTTCCCTGGGTGATAGGAAAGACTAAAGTCATAGTCCTTCAAGTATTCAGCCACCTGCGCTGCCTGAGGTTGAGATCTCTCTGCGTGAAGACATTGTAAGCTGCGGTGGTCGGTGAAGACCTCGAACACCTCACCGTACAAGTAGTGCCTCCACAACCTCAAGGCAAACACGACCGCTGCAAGCTCCAGGTCGTGCGTCGGGTAGTTCTGCTCATGCTTCTTTAGCTGACGAGAAGCATAGGAAACTACTCGACCGTGCTGCATCAACACAGCACCCAAACAGTACCCGAAGCGTCTGTGTAGACAACAAAGCCGCCAGTGCCAAAAGGAACAACAAGGATCGGAGCTGAAGTTATCCGACTCTTCAGCTCCTGGAAACTTTGCTCGCACCCCTATCGTCCACCCAAACTGAGTCTTCCTGCCTGGTCAACGGGTCAAAGGCTCTGCACTCCTGGCGAAGTCCTGCACGAACCTCCTGTAGTAGCCTGCCAGCCCCAGGAAACTGCGAACCTCAGCAACTGAGTGGTTGCCCCAAGAAACAACGGCCTCAACCTTGGCGGGATCAACCGCCACACCGCACCAGAAACTGTTGAACCACTCATATATTTTACCCTTTTATTTGGTGATAATAAATTTTTGTTTAATTAATTATTATTAAAATATTTAATATCATGTTTTTCTTAATAAATATAAATTTACATGATTAATTGAATATTAAATATATTTAATACCATGATTTTTCTAATAATAAATTAAATATCATGATTTTCTAATAAATAATTTTATGACATTATTCTGTAATGATTTGCACTAAACAGATAAATGGATTCCATTCAATATATATATGGATTTCAGTTCAAAGTGCCACATCGATTTGGTCTCATAACGATTTGATAAGTGACTCTCATAAGGATTCCTTTGTACCCACACAGATTACCACACAGATTATCACACAGATTACACACAGATTACCACACAGATTACCACACAGATTACCACACCATTATCACACAGATTACCACACAGATTACCACACAACTCCTTTGTAACTCATAACGATTCCTTTGTAACCCACACAGACTTCTCATAACGATTCCTTTGTAACCCACATAGACTCTCATAAGGATTCCTTTGTAACTCTCATAAGGATTCCTTTGTAACTCTCACATGGATTCCTTTGTAAC